>LPNX010197724.1:274128-342087 GCA_001517045.1 Pseudotsuga menziesii | reverse complement strand
ACCCCCGAGCTGGGCATGATTCCTCCGGAATAAGGGTCAATTGCAGGCTTATACATAGCCAAGGGGATACAAGCAACAAAACAACACAGCTGGGTTTCATAGGCNACCCCCGAGCTGGGCATGATTCCTCCGGAATAAGGGTCAATTGCAGGCTTATACATAGCCAAGGGGATACAAGCAACAAAACAACACAGCTGGGTTTCACAGGCTTTCAACAACCAAGCCAAGCCAGCACAGTCCAAAGACTATCCATTGCACTCAGGCAACCAATCAACTGTCACAGCTCAAACAGGGAAAACGAATTGCACAGCCCCAAAAACACAACAGCAAACAAACTACAACAAGGAAAAACGACCCAACTAATCTGTGAGACAGCCAAAACCATGAATGGCCCTTCACAGTCAGTCGTGGATGCAAAATCACGGCTCTCAAATCACTATGTGCGCCCCAAACAGAAGAATACCTACGCGTGGGTAAACAATCCGACCCAGCAAGGAAGATAACAGACAATGGAGGCCCTGCGTGAAGAAAAACAGCTCCGTTTTTGCCCGTGGATGCACCACTAACAGGAAGGACGCGAATTTGCAGGTCGTGGGTGCTCAGCAAGTCGTGGAGAGAGGAAGAAAAATCTGCGTGAGACCAAAAACGCCCCAAAACCTGTGCGTGAGAAGCCTACAGACCAAAAATCGTGGTAGAGTGAACTGACCAGGGAAGAGTGCGTGAGGGTGAAGAATGGGCAGACATGGGTGGAGTGGGCAAATGGGTAAGGCTTACAGCCTGCCACAACCACCACCACTTCAGCAATAACTCCCCCAACCACCAGCTGAAGCATTAAAGAGGTTGACAAGGTTGGATGAGACAAAAAGGTGACAAATAACAAAGGTGGCAAAACCACAAGGTAATAAAACATGGGTTTTTCCCATAACCAAGGTTTGGCATTCCCCCTCCTTATCCTTTGGAATCCATGCCCTTTTCATTCAACGTTGCACTGCCGTAGCTGGTTGTGGTTTTAGTTTTATTTGATGTGCGGTTTTACATGATGCCACATTAAAATGTGCCGGATAGCACTACATTCCATCGGCAATTATCCCCATTGCCGAAACATACACAACCAAATCGATGGTGGGGCTTTTGCCTTGAGCTCCTCACCACGATTAATTACAATATATACATCATGCAAACGGGGTCAAAACCGGGGATGTGACAAACATGCACATTAAAAAGTTTGTTTTATCTAAGCTCGTGGAGGTGAAATTTGACTTTCATTTAGATCAAGTGAAACCTCATCTCCAATCTAAGTAAATTATTACCTCACCTCCAATCAAAGTGAAACTTCAACCCCTCAATTTTTTACATCATCTTGCAATGAAATTAAAACTTCAACTCAATTTGTGTGAGTGATCTTTCATACTTTTTTTTTATAGTTTTTTTTAAATTAAAATTTAATTTTAATTTTAATTTCAATGTTAAATTAAAAACTTTAATTTCATAATTATATTTAACATGTTTGAAAGTAGTCATTACCTAGTAGAAAATTAAGTAAGAAAGAGTTGCGTTGGAAAATTGAAACTCTTGATCCCTACTCTCTAGTGATTGTGATATATAAATTAGAGTTACTATTACATAAGTATTTTTAATTATATTTAGACAATTATAATGAAAAGAATAAGTATATTTGTAGAATTAATTTTGAAGAAGGGATCAGTAAGGGCCCAGGCTCCAGCCTACCTGACACCACTTTCACGGGAACCAATCAGCCCCAGCCCGTACAATATGACCGTTAGCAGCCCAGATAATACCAGCCGTGCTAAGTCCGCCCCTATTGATTGGTCTGGCCGAGCTCAGGATAGAAGACGATTGATTAATGAAGGCAACCACTGACTACGAAGAGCCCTATTTATCTATATTTTATTTTAGGACCTGCTAAACAGGTACCCGCCTTTACTTAGCGTTAGACCAGATGGACCGCCCACAATTAAAATAGATGACATATTTCTCTCTTTGCCCACACGCTTAAAAACACCTTTGAAATATGCACAAGCTGTTAGTTGACTTATATCGCTTACGACCAACCAGCATAATTCTTGGCGGCAGTGGCAGGATCTTGCCTACCTGGAAAGATTTATCATGCAACGTGTTGGTTGACAGGCGCCTTGAAAATTTTCAGTTGAATATTTCCAACATCCAACCTGCAAGTCTGATAAAGGTCGCAAGCGTTTAATTGGACTATAAATTATTTTACACCGAACGAGGATAATTCATTGCGGCTGTGGCAGGATCTTGTCTACCTTGAAAAGATTTATTCTGCAAACGTGGTGGTTTACATGAGCCTTGCGAATTTCACGGCTACCAAATTTCACAGCTGTGAGTCTTATATAAAGGGAGACGAGGTGAAGGCCATGCTAAGTTCTGTTTCAGGGTGCAGCTAACTGAGTGCAAATCAGCGAAAGTAAGTGATCGTTTTAGGGTGCAGCTAACTGAGTTTTAGTTTACAAGGTACAGCACTCATTTTTTTTTGGAGAGATTATTATTCGTATATCATTCTCTTTAGCAATCATCCAGTTTTGTATACTAACCCAGGGATGAAGCTTCTTGAAGACTGCAAGAAGCAAGAAATAAGTTTTTGAGACTATTTTTTTTCTAAATATGGTAGTCTGTGACTTTTTGTGTGTTTATTGCTGAAAAGAATTCACATTATAGGGACTCTTCAAGAAATAAGTTTCTGAGACTATTTTTTTCTAAATATGGTAGTCGTGACTTTTTGTGTGTTTATTCCTGAAAAAGGATGGTAGTCGGTGATTTTTTGTGTGTTTATTCCTGAAAAAAATTCACATTATAGGGACGGTCTGAAAAAGGCACCCACGCGCGAGATGTTGGACATCTCATATCAACCGGCTCTACAGCATTTTGCTATTATGGGTGCAATTATGGAAATGGTGCAGTTTTGCCTCGAAGAATTTTTTTTAAGGAAATGTTTGAAATCTTCAATCAACCGTGCCTCGAAGAATTTTTGTACTCCAGGAGCAACCTGCACCCTTCTTTTCAATATGCATTTTGGTATGTCAATAATGATGAGAATGAAAATAGTTATATCATTCATTTTAGATATCGTGTTTTTTTTTCAATTATGGCAGACTGCTTATTAATGGTAGATTTGTTAATTGAAAGCCATTTAAGCCTAACTCTGTTGGTTTAAACTGCAGGGGAATTGGAACAGAATTCAAGTTCTCATCCATGTGGACCGGAACAGGGAACTTACTTTCAAACCAACAATGAGGAGGGGAAGATTGTAGGGGTCCATGGGTTTAGCAGTGCAACTTTCCTAGATTCAGTGACCAAGGATGCTTGTCATAACGTTCATAATTTGCAACAAATTTTGATTTCTGTTTTTTTAGTATTGTCGGAAACGATGGAAACATGTAAGTTCAAGTCATCCAACAAATCAACAGAGAAGGCAATGATTGACTTTGTTGTTGGTCCGTTGGGCCTGGTTTTTTAAGCTCAGGACCAGTGGGCCTGGTTTTTTTTGCAAACTTTTAATTTCCCGTCATCTTTCACGGCAATGTATTATAATTTCCTGCCGTAATCTTTTATGTTAAACCTTCTCAGCATTGTTTTCAAAGGGCTGGTTGTTAACGATCAGAATCTACATATTTCCTATATTATTATGAAATATATATTTGTTTTGATATGGTTAATATATCATTGCCTAGTTCTTTTCACTTATATTTTTCAACGAAACCTGGTACAAAGAGTAATTGATGTGCATGCTAAGTTTTTTTTAAGGGCATTTAAGTCTGTTAGCTCCATGCAAATTGTTGCATTAAGGATCGGTATGGATGCTTTGGGTTAAAAATCATCACAAAAACTTGTTATAAAATCTTGTAGGCCTGGCCGAGCGTTTATGGAACCGATGGATTTTTTCGTGAGTGCATTTAAACTCATCTTTATTTGATAACCAAAACAGTAAAAACAAGAGTGTCCTACAAGGGCTAAGCAGCTGCTTGTATATCTCGGCGATGAGGCAATGGTACTTAATGACTATTTTACAGCAGTTGCACCTGACTAACCTGGATGTTGCTTACTCGTATCTCTAGAGTTGACATTTTGAGACTTTTTTAGCTTCAGTTTATGTTCTTCAATTCGATGGTGGAAGGTGGTGTATAAACTAGGCGAGTGAGCACTGTATTCATGAAATCATAAATTTTATTTACCTACTATGAAAACCACAATGACTTTAATCTTTAAAATTACATAAACCACAATGACTTTAATCTTTAAAATTACATGTTACTTTTTGCACAATGACTTTCATCTTTAAAATTACATATCACTTCTTTAATTCTTAAAATTAAAAAGTGTGCAAACAGACAATTGCAGGGCTATTTCTCAGGGGCGAACTTTATTTACTGTGAAAAATATATAACATGCTTCATACTATTAAATGTTGTTGTTGCAATTTTGTAAACCATTGAATCTCAACAGTAGCATTTAATACTCTACTGCATACTAAGTATTTTTCTAACTTATTTACGAATGACATAAGGTAGGGCAAATATGATAAAACCTATATGATGTTACATTCATCCATGGCTTAATCCGGTCATTTTCCGGTTGTCCTTTTTCAGGGATCTTCTGATTCTTGACATCCTGGCACCCCTAAGTTTCAAATTCAAATTCAGACATTTGAAAATGACATTTACCTCCAACTCGGTTTCAAAAACTTTGTTTATGTTGTGGTTGCGATTCACCTGGATGCGGCTATTGATATTAGCTCTACTCAGATCTCCTATGGTTTATTTATCTATTTTCGATGGTTCTCAACATTTTCCAAATTATGGATTTTGGGGAAAACATGGAAGAGAATTGAAACAGCTTATTCACAATCTCAACCAGACCGGACCTCCCATATCGTGTGTTATTACAAATCCCTGAAGGGAGCTCAAGTGCACAAGATCCAAACCGGCCCTTTCTTAAGCGAGCTGAAATTGAACAGGAAGAGAATATCTAGGCTTGAACAAGCAACTTCATTCTTGAAGGAGGAATGGAGTGAATTGCAACCAGAGTGCCTTTATGTTGATGGCCTCAATATTGGCCTTGCATGTCGGCGCAAACCTCAAATCTCCTCATAATTAATGACCAAATTATGTTGTTCTGTCATCAAATATCTAAAGCAAAGAAGAAACACTGGGTTTAGCCATGGCCTTAGATAAATTACCGAGTATCAGTAGTATTTTGTGAT
This sequence comes from Pseudotsuga menziesii, assembly GCA_001517045.1. Classification (NCBI taxonomy): domain Eukaryota; kingdom Viridiplantae; phylum Streptophyta; class Pinopsida; order Pinales; family Pinaceae; genus Pseudotsuga; species Pseudotsuga menziesii. The sequence goes on along the minus strand of LPNX010197724.1, from coordinate 336,845 downwards.
GCCTACGGCATTTTGCATGAGCTTCAGAACCGCAGACAAATACAGGTGCCATATATTTGGATGACAGAGTCTAATTCTCCTGTAGTTTCTTATTTTATTGTTTTCACTTCAGCATATTCAAAATACTATGCAGTTCAGTTCTCATACAATTACAGATTATATGCATGTCAACGAATTTCCTGTTTTTAATGTAATTTATGATTAATGACTATTAAGAAGATCATAGCCTGGTGCTGGTGCTGGTGCTGTGAGGATACATTGGTGCATGGCACCTATCGCACTCTCCAACAATTTACCACTTGAATGAAGAAAGGCCAGTTGGGCCCTTATTGGACTTGTGGAAGATCCCATTCCATTCCTTATTCATTATGAACCTATGGACGGGCGGCCAATGGATGCGTGAGACACCTGTCAAGCAAGAGTTTTGTATAAATAAAACAACGTTTCAGAATGTTAGAAGATTTATGAATCAATAGGTTTACAAGTTTCGAACCCTGGGTCGACATGCATGTTACTTCGAATCATTAATAAAATAACATGCACATCCTTTTTCTATAGTATTTGATATTAAAACAACAATCCTTCAACCATTAGAACACATTTTATTTGTCATTTTTACTTTTACTAAATATATTGATTCTATTTACTAAATATATTCTTGTTTTAAATATATTGATTTTATTTACTAAATATATTCTTGTTTTTATTGTAATTTGTCATTATTAATATAATCTGGAATAGAGATGAGTAACACTACACTAGTCCAAGGTTTAGACTTTCAAATGTGAAAAGTGAAAAGCACCTCATTTGAAATAAAATGGTTTGCATTTTTTAAAATGTTTATAGAAAAGTAAAGTGGTTGGCTTTTTTTTAACCTAGTTTGCATTTTTCAAAATGTTTATAAATAAATAAAATTGTTTATTTTCTTTAAAATGTTTATAGATAAATTTGTATGTATAAAAACTATTTTAATGTAAAAAAAATATAACATATAATTTTTTATGTGAGTGATAAAAAATATAGATTATTTTATTTTTATTATTAAATTTTAAAATATAAAAAATATTATTATTATTTAAAGTTTGTATAAAATATTTTATTATATATAAATGTTGAATTTGATTATATTGAATTTTAAGTATAAATCCATAATCATATAAAAGATTTGAATTTGTATTTTTTTTTTCACAAAGAGTATAGAGGTGCTTACGACTTAGTATGGGGGAGATGTGTACTAACCTTAAACTAGTATTATGTATCAAAAATAAAAAGTAATTAATTAATTTTTTTTCAAATTCTATGTTAATTACATATCATTTTAACTCCCCGCAATGTTAATTAGAGTTATTGAAAAAAAGAGAGTATTATCATTTTTATCTTGATTTAAATTTTACTAAAATTTTTAAAATTAAATAAGATTTGATTAATCATTATAAAAATTGAATTATTAATAATTATTAAAGCTAATCAAATTTTTTTTATAATATATAAATTTTGAATTTTTATATGTTTATAGAGAAGTTAATAATTTTTGTGTTTTTTTATATACTAATTCATAATTTCATAAAAAATTTGAATGTTTTTTTATCTTTTTATATAATTTTGAATTTATTTATTTTTACATACAAATTCATAATTTTATGTAAATTTAAAATATGTACGATTTTTTTATATATGAATTTATAAAAATATGTGATAATAAATTTGTAAGGAAATTAAGAATATGCCATAATGAATTTGTAAGGATATTAAAAGTTTGTTGCCATAATCATATTTGAGATTATTAAACATTTTAATTTTTAATTAGTATGTTATATATATATAAGTTTGTAATTCAAATTTATAATAATGTTTTATTTTAAGTTATAGGAAACATTATATTTCTAACTTAGCTTAAAATATCACTTTTTTATTCTTAAATATTTCAAGTTATTTTAAGGTAAAAGGGTCTTTCAAATTGTTTGAGATTTGCAAAAATAATATCAAACTCACTCAGAGGACTAAGCCTATGATGAGACTTACTATCTAGCCCTACCTTATTTACTAGAATGTGCTTTGTCTTAGTGTAAATATAAAAAAACTAACCATTTCTAGAAGTAACCTGGATCATCTCATTGGTGACGATAGGCACCTTGTGCTCCATGGGTGTAGAGATTGCTTTCCTCTTTGGTAACCTCTCTCAAAAGACCATGCATGTCATTTACCTTTCCAAATCATTCATCTTAGCATCAAATTCCAGTTGACCTCAAGCAATTAGCTTGACTGTTGATTAAACCTACCCCAACTTCTCTTTTATTTTATCCTATTGCAACAGAATGGGTTTTTTCTCCTTTTCATGCTTCATAATGACTTTTCCCAACAAGGTCTTAAGCTGCCAATACAAAGAAATAGTCTTTGTTTATTTTGTGTCATTGGTTATAGATGAATCAACATCTACCTCCATCATACCCATCTCAGCCTCGATATCCTCAAGATTGGTATCATTTCATTCTCCTTCAACCCACTCCATTTTTTCAATTTGGTCTAAACTCTATATGAGATATATTTGTTGTAGTTAGCTTTAGCTATGTAGGATTCCTATAATACCCTTGACATATCAGTAAGGTGTTGTTTCCTTACACTTTCCCTTGACCATGCTTTCTATATGAGAGGGATCCCATACAGAAGGTGTCCAAAAGTCTCACCCCCTAGAACGAAACCCTGCAAGACAAGAACAAAAAACCATCAAAAGGGGTCATCATTCTTGTAGTGTTTGCAAATGACAAGAAGACAAAAACAATGCCTCCACCCGAGCATACCAGAATCCAAGACCATTTCAAATTACCATTGAGTTTAGAATTTTTCAATGCTAGGAAGAAATATTACCCATGTGACCTAATATCCAAGGATTTTGGCCATATATAGCTTGTCCACCACCCTTTGTAGCTTCTCTACATAGTTAACCATGCTTCAAATGAGAAGACAAAAGAATTTCCAATTGGAGGCAAGAAATAAACCAACTAGAAAACACCAATGGATGAAGCCAAAATTACTTTCACAATCGCTTGCAATAATCACTAGTCTAGGGTAATCTAGCTTCCAAGAACAATTATGGATGCATGCAAATATGAACTTGCAATAATCCATTTTTTATTCAGACCTCATTTCACATTATACTCATTTGTTGACGCCGAACAAAATTTCACTTCATCTCATCATTCCCCAATTCCTTAACCAAACCTTTGCATCACCTCACATGGTCATCAGATCGTGTTAAGCACCCACCATGCCACTCTTCTAGATGGCCCAAGTGGGATCTTAATATCGTTGTGTGTTGTCTGCCTATGATTAGACACCTGTTGTGGGAAAAAAATTATAATAATGGTATTCTTCACATTATAAATTGAAAATAATTTAGCATGCTAGGCTAGTGTGGCTATCTATGTGAACGTTAAAAACTGCAACCAAATAGTTCACTCCATATATCATCCTAGAAATGAGAAAAAGTGCACAAAGAGTTTTCTCTCATGTGTATTCTATAAAAAAAAGTATTGGAAATAATTTGTTTATTATTATGTTTAATAATTTATTTTCTATATTTTATAAATCTATAATAAATATAATTCAAAATAAAATCAATTTACTTTAAAAAAACAATTATTATAATAAATAATTTTATTAAAACACCAAAGGGTGTAGATGATGTGGCAATAGAGTTTATTGTTAAGGCACTCCTTGCGCATCATGGATTCAAGCCTCAGCTAACCTATGCCCCATGCTAGGGGTTGTGTGGGTGCACCTAAGGATATACTAATAGCATATGGGAATCGACTTGATACGACACAAATATAAGTCGTGCCCCAATTGTCAATTCTCTAAAAAAACTACTAATTTTATTAAAAAAACATCCAAAACATAAAGAAAGTCAATAACTCACCAAAAAAACAACTAGAAAAATAGTTCAATTTATAATATAATATATTTGAGTACCTTTTAATTCCTATATTATCTAAATGAATCACTCTTCCATTTAATCATGATTTTCCTATTGCTTCATTATAATAGGTGTTAATATATCTTCTCAAGGTCAGTATATTAATATAAAAATAAAAAATATATTATTTAATATAATAGATTGATGTAAAAAACATATTGTCTTATGATGTCACTGGTTCAAACCCTAGATAACACGCGCTCCATGCTTGTGAGCTATGTAAGTGCACCTAGGGATATAGTGGTTGGGGACGGTATTCGACCCTATATCATGTGAGTACAAACCCTACCCCAGTTGCCAATTCCCCTATTACAAAAACAAAACAAAACATATTATTTTATGATATAAAAAAAAAGAGTTTATGTTATATATTTATAAATTGAATATATGAGTTTTTCAAACTTTTCTCTAGTTTAGATGTGTAATCAAAATAAATATCATTCAAACTTAAATAATAGTTTGAAAAATCCTAATCAGAGTTTCCTTATGTGTGAATAATGTTTTTTTTCATAATTGACCAACCAAGGTATTAAACTTTCTATAGGTATGTGCAAAGATTAAGGATTTAAAAATCTCCCCAACTTATAGGAATTTATTCATTAGAAGTTCGAGAAATATATTGTTAATTGTAAAGTTATTATTGGCCCAATCCACCGTCAGTTTGGAGCTACTAAACTTTTCACACTTTTATTTGCTGCTAAAGTTAATAGAAACCACTTAGTTCATAACACTAGCAATGGACATGGTTCAATAAATTGAGCTCATGGTTCCATAAACATAGCTCGTGGTTCCAACAAAATTGCTCATGGTTCCACCATTAATGCTCATGGTCGCACAAATAGAATTCATGGTTCCACCAACAAAGCTCATTGTTCGACCAACGATGTTCATGGATCCATTAAGTTTTCTTGAAATTCAACCACCAAATCTGCAAGATTCTGCCACCAAATATGTTCATGGTTTCATCGACACTAACTTTTTTGAAGGTTCCATATGCATTATTTAGGATTCCACCACCTCATGACCGTGTATGCATTACTCACCAAATAGTTATTGGTCCATAACCAATGCTTGTGTTATTCATGGTCCTTAATTGCACATAGTTCCACTTGCATTATTCACGGTTCCATCAAAATTGTCCATGGTTCCATTTACATTTTTCATGAGTAATGGTCGTGAGGTGGTGGAACCATGAGTAGTGTTGGTGGAACCATGAGGAGTATGAAATTTTCTCATCCAAACAAATATGATCTAAATCATATCGATGCCCCTTATATGTAATAGATTCCAATCTATAAACCACAAGCTGAGGTCATGAGTAAAACTGACGGTGTCAATGTATAAATAAATATATAAACTAGAATGCATAAAACACATAACACAGAGTCCATGAGTGTAGAGACACATGCAATGGATGGAAATGCAGCAAAGTATACGGGCTGAAGCACATTCAACAATTAATGAGATGCTTGCCCAGACTCAACACTGTCACCTATAAGTTTTATTTTGAGATAGCGAAGTCCTTAACGAAAAAGCTAAGTCTTGGAGTAACTACTTGTTGACTGTAAAAGAAAAATGCCCAAAATCATTTTGGGACTACACTGGTTTTTCTGGTTTTTCGTTCCTTGTACTGAGCTTCTACTCTTTCGAAACCCCCTTTTTGACAATATACCATCATAATAACTAGTGAGTTGCATATGAATGGGTGGAAGGAGCTATACGGGGTGACACAAGTATAGGACAACTCATCTTGACATAATGTGTTGCAGGAGATGTGACAATTTTTCCTCAATTCATACTAACAGAAATCAAATTGCTTGTGTGAAAGAAAGAATGCATGAATATAAGGTATATGCCCAACAAAACCACTGGAATTGGCTACTCACGTTCCCTATTCGAAATATTTGTTCAAGGGAGGGTATGCGCAAAAATCGAAACCAAAAACAAAAAGGAATGCGTAGGTTCCTTTCCCACTCATGATCTACTACTTAATACTTTATCCGTTAGATTTTAATGAAGGCAATGGGGTAGTGTTTTATAGAATATAAAAACCTTCAGAAATTATAAAGGAACCCATGCTAGTGCTAATCCGATGACCAGCCAGACTTTAGGATGCATACAGGAAATAAGATAGTTCAACAAAATCGACCATAACACCTGATGCAAACTACTCAATCCATACATGTTGTTATCGAAATGCATAACCTTACGTGATCCAGGTATTTAACATAAAACCTAAAAACGCCATGCAATAAAATGTTTTATGGTCGGCGTTTACCTCTCATAGGATATGTACACACCACAATCCCCCACGCAGTAGCTTGTTACAGCGGCTGTGAACTCCATTTCATAAGGCAAATGCAATAATAATCCAACGCAATAGGAATGAACATCTTCACAACCACTCCAAACGACTGTTATATTGCAGCGACTTCCTTAGCAACAATTTATTTTCTTTTCCCCATCCTTGAATCCTCTCACAAACATAGAGGTTCCTCTATCTTAAAAACGCAGAGGTGTAAATCTTTCAAAAACGTAGAGGTGTATTTCTTCTTCAAGAATACGCAAAGGTGTATCTCTTCTCAAAACGTCGAGGTTCCTCCTTTTCCATAATGTGCAGAGGTGTATCTCTTCTAAAACACTGAGGTTCCTCCTCTTCGAGAATGCACAGAGGTGTATCTCCTCTCAAACATCGAGGTTCCTCCTCTTCCAGAATGCACAGAGGTGTATCTCCTCTGAAACACCAAGGTTCCTCCTACTCTAGAATTCACAGAGGTGTATCTCCACTCAAACGTCGAGGTTCCTCCTCTCCCAAAATGCACAGAGGTGTATCTCTTCTTCCCCCCAATATGCAGAGGTGCCTCCTCCTTAAAAATGCACTGAGGTGTATATAGATATCCCTTCAACGCATAAATTCCTCTCTTAATAATAACGTAAAGGTGCATGCCCACCTTCAACATATAAAATTCCTCTCTTAATAATAACGACACCCGTTAGGTATAGTAAGCCTAAATTTTCCTCTGAGCTGTCAAGGAGCCAAGTGGCTCCATTTTTCCCCATAGTCTAACATATTCCATGACTTCCTCTTATCATGGGAATGATTTCTTATGTTCCCTCATGTTATGGGAGTAACCTCCATGATTTATTCCACGGTCACATTCTTAATTAATATATAAATAAAATCCCCAAATCCTAGGTCGAACTTAGAAATCTCTTGAAATAATAATGCCATGCATATCACTACCCGTACTTCTAAGTTCCTATGGTGTAATCTGTATATGGTTACAACCTTGTAAATTTTTTGAGGTACCTATCCCAATAATTTGGCGTATGATTTTGTATTTGAAAAAAAATGCATGCTTCCTCAATACTAGATGTCATGCTAAGTACTAGGTAAGGCATAAAAAGTAGGTATCACAAAGATCCATTAATTCGTCAACTGAGTGTAGTCACCACGACCTTCTAGGAGACTAAGTCGTCCGGGGAGTTGCTAAACTTGGGTCAACTCTCAAGGCCCGACAAGATTTTTACCGTCACCAATGGTGGAATTTGTCCATTATCATTTTAATCATGTAATATATATATATATATATATATATAGAGAGAGAGAGAGAGAGAGAGAGAGAGAGACCTATAATTCATTCCATATATTGCTTCCAATATATGTCAAGTATAATACATGTATATATATATTTGTTTAGGCATTAGGTATATCGCCCTTTAATGATTAACCGAGGTATGCCGAAGATGATACCTTCTTTTCCCTTTTTATAGGGGGGCTACGACCTCAAAACAAAATCGTTCGGTTTTTTTTCTCCTTTAACTTTTTACGATTTGACTCCTTGACCCTGCTAAACAATGATTTCAACTTCTCCTATCATGGCTTAATGATAGTAGAACTAAGTACTAAGATGTGGTATCTTAGTTGGGATAATTCCAGTAAAGTAAGAATCCCTTATAAGGCGAATCCTTAGTTCTAACACTGCCATGATCCAAACAATAGGTAACCCTAGGGTATCAAATTATGGCTTCCTAACCATTCACTTCAACACTTGTGGGTTTAGTTTTCTCGTCGTTACGTTGTGTCAGAAAATTAAGTCTCTTAGGTTTATGACTTAGGTAATTAACTCATGTATATTTTTCAGGTCTTGTTTCTGGTGGGCCCTTGGCGTGGAGCTCCTCACTAGTACAAGTACAATAACCCTTTACAATTACAGGGAATTTAGGAGTATGCAAGAAGGATATTATAGTGGTGAGCCCATACTTTGGCATAGCATGCAAACCTTTTCATAAAAATACATGGCATGAAAACCTTTTCATAAAAATACCCAAATCCATATTCCCCTTTGGGTTTATAAAAATAAACTTCATTTATTTTTATAAAACCTAAATTTGACCCACCCTCATAAAACGTGCTTTAAATTTTTTGCAAAATCTATTTATCCATAAATAATAATCTTTTCTTTATAAAATATTTCATTTTTTTAACCAAAGACCTTTAACATTTTTTGCTCAAAACACCTTTAGAACCCTCTCTTCTTGAAGACCTGGGAAGTTTTTATAAATTTCTTAGGGGAAAGAATTTGAAAACCACCCAATCACCAATACATCTTAAAATCAATTTAATGATGGCACTAAATTTCAACAAAAATAAATAGTGCCAACAGCTGGCTCCATTGGGGATGCTATCCTCCCTTCCAGGTAGTGAAGAACCCCGTAGACTAGGTGTAGAATCCATTGGGTGACTCCCAATTTTTTGTAAAATCCTCTACCTGCTCTGGTCTGTAACCATCACTGAAACCTTTCTGCAAACAAATCCCTATCAACCTGTAACCTGTCACCTGTCCATACTCTAGAGGCTAGAAACCAACTGTAACTGCAAGCCTAAACTTTAAAACTGAAACTGAAATCGAAACTGAAACTGAAAACAAACTGAAAACTGTTGAATAAAATGCTTTCCATCTCGAGCTTATTCATATTCACTTACCTACCCTAAATACTAAGCATCAATGACCAGTTAAGTAAATTCTAACTTCTAATGAAGCCAATCAAGCAAATGATCCCATAAACCAACTTTCTCTGCATGCTTGATAAAAAAATAGATCTGAAAGACCTAATGGCACAAGGTTAGAATAAAGAAATTGATATTTACAATAGAGATATAACCACGCATTACAACTTCCAATATTCTCCATGTACTCTTCCACTGGATCATAAAAAACATGACAGCCTTCCAAAATTTTTGTCATTTTCTTACCATGAGAAAGTTGCTCAAAAAGTAACCCCCTTTGCAAATTGTCAAAATCATTTTTTAAATATCCTTGACAAGAATTCTCATGACAATCCTCAGCCAAGACATCCACAAATTCATTCAAAATTTATGATTTTACAACTTCATTATTTTCATGCATTTCAAAAGAAATACAACTCGGTTCCTCAACATGATCAAGCAAACAGACTTCTTTTCGGCAAAAAAAAATTGAATTTGAAAGACAAAAAGGAACATCCATTTGAGAACCCGCATCTTATTTTTCATTATTCAATTCTTCATTGCATACTACTAGTTTTTCTAAAGGCAGGGATTGATTGCATAACTGCCCTTCTTGTTCATCATCCATTCGAAGGAAATTTATACATTCATCTACAATATCAAATTTTTGTTTTTGATCAGAAAATTTAAGCCTCTTTTTTAACCACTCAAATGAAGGAAAACACAACGACAAACAGCCATTTTCAACATATTTAGTTTACACTCTGTTTTCATACTTCTGATCTTGGATTGCAATGAAATTTTCTTCACTAACAGAAATTGTGATAGGATGATTGAATTCTTCAAAAAACAAATCAGTACACCCATTTCCTTTCAAATCACTAGGTTGATCATCTTCTTTAATAAAAAAGAGCTTTATATATTCGTGTAAATCTTTAGTTGAAATTTTAATTTGATCAACATGCAACAGTCTTCCTTCAACCATTATTTCAAAATCTGATTTCTCTTTACTTGAAAATTAAGAAAATAAACATGTGGGACGACTACAAGCCTGATGTTTTCCAAAATTATCATTTTCTATGTAAGAAATCACATGAGTATTGTAACTTTGAAGAGTTTGTTGTTGCAAAATGGAATTTTTTGATTGGGAAGGGGCATTCTCTTCTTGTAAATTTTTTTTGGAAGTTGAATAATATGAGGAAGGATTTCATTGACAGTCCCAACCTCTTTCTTTTCCACATAAAGAATGACAAGAATGCTGGAAATGATAATCACTTTTAGGAATAGAGATATAATTTGTTGAGTCAGAGCTTTGGTCTATGTCAACTTCAATCAAGGAAGATAGTACTAACTGCTGGGATTTTTCTTAAATATCGTGGCAATTAGTTTGTCTCTCCTTTTGAGAAGAATATTCATGTAAGATATCTAGAAATTCTTCATCCAAATACCGACCATCACCACATTCATCTTTCACATTTTCAATGAAATCTCTATCGTGTGTGCAACAATCTTGAAGTAACAACAAAGAAGGATAATTCCTCTTGAAATGTTCATGAAATAATATATGGAAGTTTTTAACTGAAAATGAACAGTCTCATTAAATAATATTCATACCATCCCACTCCCAGCTTATTTATATGCTTATGAAATCTAAATAAATGAATGGCAACATCATTACCCTTTTCATCATTGAATCTTGGAAGATATGTTTGCAAATTTACAAGAGGTATTTTATTGGAATAACCAGGAGGCAACAAGATTCATAGGAGCATGCCTTGTAGCCCGAGAAGCCATCTTGATGGTGGAGAAAATTAATCAACTCCTCAAACTTTCCAACCTCATTTTATACTAGAGCTGCCATAGAAGATTATGAGGAATGGATCCTTCGCAGATGGAGTCGCCAGGTGAAAAGAGACATGACCTTCTCGATGTTTGATCACTGTTCACCATCAAAAGTCATATCTAAACCTTTCATTGAAATCCAGGGAAGATTTGAGACCTCTCCCCTTATTTGTCTTTCTGACCACTGATCTCCCCAGTGGAGTCACCTTCCAGAACCTTTCAGTGGACTCGCCAGGGAAAACGACACAACCTTTTTGACATGTAAGAATCTCTGCTTGCCCACTGAAACCCTTTATCCTTTGAATCTTTGGCATTCTTGCCAGGGCTGATATGCACTTTCATCCCTGGAAATGGCACCAGTTTGTTAGAACTAGAAATTTATCAAAGGCTGTGAAGGCATATTCCCAGGTAACAACAAAACCACTTTTGAGGGGAAGACTAGATTTTTTCTCTCCTGAGAGGGATCTCTCACAGATGTAAAACAAGGACAGATATATTGTCACAAACTAAATATTAGGAAATAATATCAATTATTGGTGGTTGCTAATGAAACATAGATATATTGGGCTATGGAGTCAAAAAAATCAAGGATACAGGGAAATCTACACAGGAAAATGATCACAGGAGTGAGGTAGTGCCTTGATCATGGTTGTTATATTTGGGTTTTGGTGGTATAAGAAGAAATATGACAATCCACTAGCACGGAGCACCACAGGGATGAATTCGACGCGAGCTTTGAGAGAAATATTTGGTGAATACTGGAGACAATGTGTCACAAGCCCAATTTTTCACAAAAATTTAAAATTTTTGAGTCAACAACAAAAGTTATAACCCGCGGTTCTACTAACAGCTAACAGTTATCCTCAAAATCAGTTAAGTAAGTGGTTTCTTAACAGTTTATTTTTCATAGCAGGATAAAAATCTTTTGTGTGATATCTACTTCAGATTATTTATTAGCTCTTTTCTGTCGGTAGGTGGAATCTACTTTTAGATCCGGGGCTTACTTAGCATTCGTGCTAATGCAGATGAATACTGTTTCTTACAGGTTTTTACAGGTATGATCGATCGAGTATATATTTTTTTAAAGATTTATTAATGTCAGCAGTATTTTAAATGCAAATTAAAAAGCTTAGTACAATAAGCTGCTAAACACTAGACAACTGCTGCAAGGTAAAATCATTTGATTTTCATCAGTTGTTCAGATAAGCACGCTTAGAAGAAAGTGTAATGTCAGTATAGTATAATTGTGACTTTATCATTAGACTTTCAGTTATGTGAATTTCTTCTTTAGTCTAAGTGTTTAATAATACTCATAAGCAATTATTTTACTTGACAATATTTTTGCAATATTATCTTATCTTTCTTGTATAATCGTTTGCCCTTAAAAGTTATTTTTATAGGGCACTCATAGCCTATTATCTTATAAATAGTAAGAACTTTTGAATATAGAAACTAAGACCATTAAGCTCTTCTACAAGTGCTTAAGGCTACCCATACTTTGTTCCTAGAGTTTAACTCTGAATTTTACTTACTTTTGAAAATGTAAAAGGATCGCCCTTTATCATATCATTAGTTTTATCTCTTTAATCATATTACTGTCCACTTAGACAACTTGTATGAACATGAATCCAAAATGGAAGTACACCCAAATATTAACAAGTAATGTAACATAAACTATACGACATATTCTTGTGGTATTACTTTTATCTTTAAAAGAAATGTATTACATAGTTTCCGATGCTATGGGAGATATCGGATCATTTATAATTCTTAATTATGCATAAATGACTTGTTTGATGAGTCAATAATCTACAAAAGTTTGTTATTGTCACATTTTCAAATCTAGCCTTAACTTCTTGGCATTATTATAAGATACTTTCTATAAATGTTAGACTTAGAAATTTCCTAAAGTAAAAAATGGTTTATTATACCCAAGCTCTAAAAATGAGTGGTATAACAATGATTAACTTACCATGTATTGAAATCCCAAACTTCATCGAATTCAAGTTTGCAAGGAACAACTCAAGGGTCTTAAAAACTTTGTTACTAAAGTCACCACGGTCCTGTAATAGGTAATATGCATTCTAGAAAAACTATACCAAAGACTTAACTAAGTCTTAATCTAAAAACTTCTCATATATCCTATGCTATCTAACTTATTTGAAACAAGTTGGAAAATATTTATGCCATGGCTTAACTCATTATGATATTGTGTAATACAAAACAATATATGTTAAAGTAGCGAGGGTTTGGCATAATTCATGTCAGGTTTATGCTTATAATTATATATGATTCAAAACTTGGTCAATGTGCACTCTTGTACGTTAATGATTTGGTGATTAGGTGCTAATAATACGTAATGCTGATGATTAGATATTGGCTCTACATTATTGGGCTGTTGATAAAGTTTTTACCCATGATGTGAAAACAAACAATAAAATAATCTCCAAGCAAGAACTATGGAACACGGCCCTCGTTGTGGAATAAATTTAAAGATACGTGGAGAAATCCTATCCAAGTGTGAAGAATATAAAATGCTCAGGAAACTTAACCCAAGGCATTGTTATCCCGCAGTTTACGCTGCTCTAGGGCTCGTCTTCCATGGCCGCTGATGTTCTCCTGGTTATTGCCACTTTAAACCTTGGATTTGCGCTGTTTCCATTCTCCAATGAATGGTTTTTATTATAAAACTTCCTCTGTTAGTCGTGGGGTTGTCTTCTTTCGCTGTTTGCATTCACTGCCTGAACCCTTCTCCCCAATGTCTGTGTAGTTGGGTGAATCTTCAGTTTTGTTCTCGGCTCTTCGTAGCTAGCTACTGTGTGAGGTTTTTAAGAGTTAATAGGTTCTCACTATGGCATTTGTAGGTGACAGTGCTTGCAAAACGGATCACCTTACTCCCCGTGACAGGTATAATTTTCATACACCATTCTTTTATACTCAGCAAGTTTTTAATACAGTAAATACCTTAAGCTTCTCACACGTAAAAAGGTTGCTAATAAGGGTTTACATTTTGCTGCAGATGTTCATGGAAGTGCAGCTCATATAGGGATAAAAGACTACCCTTGCGCTAGCAATGGCTAGTGGCTCCATTTCGGGTAAGACCCGTGGTTTGAAGGATGGGTTCTCACCTTAGATGCAGTTGGGGTGGTCGTTGGTCTCACCCAGGGTTTGAATACCCTTTCTTGTTTTGCCACAAGTTAAATTGTGTTGTTTTTAAGCTATTTACAGGTTATTATAATTATATTTTTAAAATCAAACCCTTGACAGGGTGATTGCACTTTGAGTGTAGTATTTTTGGTTGAAGCTTAGCTTCTCTGTCAGTTTTGGAAGTATACTAGCAAAGATAGATTCGCTGCAATATGTGTTTGATAGTTGGCCGTTGAGCCTTACTCTGTAAAGAATTAGGGTTTATACCCATTTTGAAAATTTAAGAAGATAAACTCTGATTGAGTATTTATCTAGTTTTTATTTGTTTAAATTTGAAAGTTGTACTCACAGCCGTGATGAAAATATTGAATATTTGATGAAATTTGTCGGTTAGGGTTTAACCTGTAAAACCCTTGTTTGGTTTATTTTACTCTTAAGTTGATAATTATATTGTTTTCTCTATTTTAGTTTATATGTCCTTAAGGACTAAGAATGGATTATTTTATTTATCTATGATGATTACACAGTTTACAAGAGAAATGGTTATTAAGTCGGTAATGGCAATGTTTTCAGTTTTAAGGGCTTAAATCCCAATAATTAGATATATGCTGTCTTTAATAGGCTATGTTTTCTTTTATAATTATGATTGCACCTATTAGTAAATAATTCCTTTTTAAAATAAATTTACCTAAATATAAACCTAGGTTACTATAGTACTAGAATTATTCATAATTTAAATTTCATTATTTGTTATTTATGCTCAATTCATGAGCTAGGGTTTTACTCCCTTTTATTTTTAATAGGATAGTATTTTCCTATGTTATTACCTTGTAATTATTATTGTTGTATTCATAAATTATTATCCTATAATTGTTCTCTGTTTTAAGAATAATAATAATAATAATTACATTTATAGTACTATTATTTAAGTAGTACATCTATTCTTAAGTTTATATTAAATTTTGTTTATATGGAAGTTATGACTAAAAGCAGTCTGTAATAATTATGTTAGCTTTATTTTAATTGTATCTATGGATTACTTAGAATACAAAATTGAAGAACCTCCATACTTATCAGTGTTCTTTATATTTACACTGTTCTACAAAATTATAATATAGTTTACAGTATGTACTTAACTCTAAGTTACTTCTATCCTTTAACTATTAAGCTCCTTAAAGACTATTGTAATATTTATCATATTATTTAATTATAGTTCATATAGATACAGAAAAATTAAATATTACTAAAGGGAAAAGCTATCAGTAATATATTTATAACTATTCTTAACATGAACTATTAATATCTAGTTGATAAATCTAAGTCTTCTATTTCCAAGTAAAGTACAGTTTATGTAAATAAAGGCTGTGTAGAAAATAATTGATAAAATTCACCTACTGATGTCAGTCAGTACTATAAGTAAAATTTTGTATTAATCTGCTATTTGCACAGTCTATTTCTAATGACATGTCTGCAAACAAATTAATAATCTTCAAAAAAGCACCTATCTACAAAAAGGTAACATATCATTACTCTGAACATGAGTATTCAATTCGTTATAATCCTATCATACTTTATATACTTAAACAAACTACCTGTGCTAGAGTACGATCTGGATTACTCTAGATGGGGAAAAACATAGGTAGGATTTATCTTTCATCACAGTACATATTTAGTCTAGAATAACTAAGAGGTTTTAACACAGCATATCATAACATCATTCATTTACTAACCATACATAGAGATTAACTATAACACAGGAATTTAAAAGATAATGAAAATTGTCTTTAAAGCTGGATGACAACAGCAATGGGAGGCCGTTCCTCCCTACCAACTCCTGGAGAGCACTCAAATAGTGACTTCTCAGGACCCCTGAGCCTGTTCTGGTTTGCTTGGCTGGAACTAGGTGGAGCAAACAACAAAGTACCAGTCCTCAGACTCAATACCAACTCTGCATACTACAGTAATATCTTTCAGCTGTAAGCTACACTAGATCAAATTCCTGCATTTTACCCCTTAAACACCTTACTTCAATTTTCCCTTTTCCAATAAATTCCTTGAAGTGCATTCACCTGAATGATTCTTCTCATGGAATGAGCAGCCTCAGCTCTCTACATTAGGCATTTTTAATAAGATTGCCTAGGTCTTTTTGGGTTAGTTGTCATTAATTGAGCCACCTGCTCTGATCCCACTTTCTTGGGGGATCATGACCCCAAATGTAGGGAAGTTGCCACCTACAACATAGGAAGTGTTTGAGGATGCCGCCACTTGTCTTTTTGCTCTCCACCTAGTTCCTTCCACCACTTGACCAGTAACACTCTTTTTAACAACTCTCCCAGGCTATTGTCTCCACTTTTATTTATTAAAAATTAAATATTCAGAATTACATTCCACATCCTTGACTTTGCTGAGTCATCAGTTTCCACTTAGCATTAAATTTAACATAATGTTTGGGAATAATATAAAAATAAAATAACATTATTTTACAAAATTGGGGCATGTGACACAATGGTAGGAGCATATGATTAAGAATTCACAGCCATTACACACTAAGTCTTCGATATGGAGAACAACAAAATGTAAAAGACAATAGGAAAAACATGCACATAAAAGGAAAGAAAGTTACAGACAACAAATGACAGACACACAAGAATTCATGTAAATGCATATATATGACATATAGCTCTAAAACCTATATTAATTCAAAAGGAAATACAACAGTATCATAAGTTCAAAAACAACCAACCCCTTCTCCCCTCTGCGGGGAGAAAATTTATAATGTATCAGACCTCCATAGACTGAAATTAGAATCAAAATTGGTTACAAACTGAAGAATAAACTCCTAACAAACTTCAAACATGGCATACACACCACGATTTACATAAGACAAAAATAAACTGCGGACTACATGAAAAATAGGCTTAAACGATCTTCCTACATATCCCAGCTGGTGACAGCTGTTCCTGACAAAACGCATATCTTTTTTTCTTCTTATTATGCTTCAGCTCCTCAATATATGATTTTGAAACTGATGACTCAGACAGTAAATCTGTAAATTTTTGGAAAAACACCCTTTGAAGATCTTTTAAACTATCCCAACCTATGATACTTGTGTAAAACAGGGAGTTGTTTGAACATAGGCCTATGATGAAGAAAAACCTCTCTCATTTTGTTAGATTTTTATCTTTAAGCTAGCAATTGTAACGAACATAAAATAATAATTATATAACTATTATATAATTAATAAAAACTATTAAAATCAATATTAATTATTAATATTAATACATATTGATATTAATAATTAATAAATAGTTATTAGTAAAGAATTCTAAAATGATGCATCGTTTCATGGATAGTATTGAAAGTGCCTTTGTGATTAATATATATATATATGGCACTCACTTTGTAATCTATAATCATGTATCTATTCTATCATCAATTTATATATTATTATGGCTTATTTAATATTCCAAGTCTTTTGGTAATTTATTTGTGCAAGTGAATAATTATTCACTTCATGTGGTATTAGAGCAAAGTTACTATTTAAGCTTCTAGGGCTTCCCTAAAAAATAGGACCTTGTCCTTAAAAAATAAAAGGTAAAAGTAACCCATTAAAAAAAGCAAAACAAAAAAAGGGTAAAAGTGAAACCACACATGGTTTCTTAACAAGTGGGTTTGGGTTTGAATATAAAAGTGCAAAATAATTACTAGTAAAGAGAAAGTGAGATTTGAACTTAGGTGGGGAATGTAACACTCATTCCTCCCAACCACCCAATCTACTCACAGTTTACAAAACTTAAGGAAAAATAAAGATTTTATTATATAATAATTAGTTATTATTAAAAAAAAAACTATATATTAAATTATATATATAGTTTATAAAAAGATTAATATAATTATTAATTAATTAATTAATAATTAGTATTATAAAAAAATTATTATTATTATTATTATTTATAATAATTATTTTTGGGAAAAAAAAAGGTTATTTAACCTAACGAAGAAGACCAATACATTTATCGTTGAAAAAGTCGAAGGCTATCTATCGCAGAAGAAACCAAAGGAATACCATCTATCATTGAAGGAGTCAAGACTATGGAAGTTGGTCTGCAAGTACAAATAGAGAAATCAGAAGCCAAGCTAAAGCGTTATCAAAGAGACAATGAGGAGTTATGGGACATAAATACGAAATCGGAAATGTGTATTAAATTACATAGGATGCAAAAAGAGCACAAGGAACAAAAACATTTCTATCAGAACAATCATATAGAAAAATTGTCTGCCCAAATTAAGAAATTAAAAGACGGAAATGATTTCAATTAGAGACAAAAAAATCAAGATATAAAACAAGAAATAATTGATTATGAAGTAGAAATAATACGCTTGAACAAAATCATTAATGACAGAGATGAAGAATTGATGCACATACGACAGAAAGTAGAAGATCAAGAATTAGTGGTCAACTAGTATTGACAACTAATAAAAGTTCTTCAACAACAAGACAATGACTCTAAAAAGGAACACAAGTTGGAGATCGCAAAGAGTAATAAAACAATATCAAACAGTTCTGAATAAATTTTCATATTGAGAAATCATAACAAAACCCTAATTACAAAAATCAAAAAATTAAAAAATAGTAGTAAGAAGGAGCACTCTGGTGAAGACCTTGAAATAAAAATACTGGAAAAGAAAGAAGAAAACCAATGTCTAAATAATCGTAATCAGGAACTACAGAATCAGATCAAGGAGTTAGAAATTGAAAAGAAATCGCAAGAGGAAAGAATCGAAAAGATTCAGAATCATGAACAATCTACTGGAGAACCAAGAAGCACAATCCAGGAAAATGCATCCAAAAATCAAATCAAGGAAGTGAAGACAATCCTCACTGTAGTCCAAAAGAAAGAAGAACAAACAACACCTACACCTTACAGACATCCTAATTATAATCGTCATTTTGACCAACGACAGGGGCAAAATGAATATTCACAAAAGACTTATGTGGACATGCGAAAATATCGACATACCAAGCAACAATTGAGATGAATTGTCCCACAAAAAGATCTCAGAGCTCCGATAAAAATAGATTTGGGATGGACCACAGCAGATATGATGCGACAATTCTCTTGGGGAATCTGTAATTCGTATTTGCTCATCTCCTCAAATGTTGCAAATACAAAAGGGAAAGAATTATGAGACGATAGATTAAAATAAATGAGACATTAATGTCCAACACATCTTTGAGGACAAAGATTCCCTTAAGGGGAGGGCAATGTAACGAACATAAAATAATAATTAAATAACTATTATATAATTAATAATAACTATTAAAATCAATATTAATTATTAATATTAATACATATTGATATTAATAATTAATAAATAGTTATTAGTAAAGAATTCTAAAATGACGCATCCTTTCATGGATAGTATCGAAAGTGCCTTTGCGATTAATATATATATATATGGCACTCACTTTGTAATCTATAATCATATCTATTCTATCATCAATTTATATATTATTATGGCTTATTTAATATTCCAAGTCTTTTGGTAATATTATTTGTGCAAGTGAATAATTATTCACTTCAAAGAGGTTTTTGTAAATGGACATGTTCCTAACAAAACCCATATCTTTTTTTCTTATTATTATGCTTTAGCTCCTCAATATATGATTTTGAAATTGATGACTCAGACAGTAAATCTATAAATTTCTGGAAAAACACCCTCTAAAGATCTTTTAAATTATCCCAACCTGTGATACCTGTGTAAAACATGAATGCTTTGTTTGAACATAGGCTTGTGATGAAGAAAAACCTCTCTCATTTTGTTATATTTTTATCATTAAGCTAGCAATACATTAGGATCTTTAACTGAGAGAATAACAAGTACAGCAATCAAACACAAGAGACAATGAACACAGTGTTTATCCTCAGGGAAACCATAAATGGTGAAAACCCTGCAACTTGTTCAGAGAGATAGTATCAGCACCAAAAGTAGAACCCAAATAGTAGGTGATCTCTCGACAACAGTAACCTTCTTCTTATCTACCCCCAATGTCTTCTCCTTCCTCAACTATGCACTACACTTGAGTGTGTATGGGATGTGTGATAAATAGAGAGGCCAACTCTCTATTTATACTAATTCCTGACTTGACTAAACCCTACTAGGGCCAACCTCACTAGGATATTCTAATAACCCTAGTGCCCTAAAACTGCGGGGACTTTAACCCTTAGACTATAGGAGGGTTACCCACAATGACTTGACATGACTTGTTTACATTATAGATCTTCTCGATAGAAACATCGGGGCATGACATGACTCAAGTACATCTCGGAATAAACATCCGGTTACAATATATCAGAAATACAAGTGAAATACATTCTGAAGTTACATATACATCAACACTCCCTCTTAACTAGGAAGGTATTCTTTTGACACAATTTTCAGCATAAGTCTTCTCCTCTGTATCTTCTGGATCATCACCGAGTCCTCCTCATCTTCAATTCATCTTCATCTTCAAGTCATGTTTATCTTCAAGTCATCTTCATCATCGAATCTGGATCATCAATCGATCTAGATCATCACTGGACATCATCACTAGATTTGGATCATCACTGGATCTAGATCATCACTGGATTTGGATCATCACTGGATCTGGATCATCACTGGACATCATCAGTGGATCTGGATCATCATTGGATCTGGATCATCACTGGACATCATCACTATATTTGGATCATCACTCGATCTGGATCATCACTACTGGATCATCATCACTCGATCTGGATCATCATCACTCGATCTGGATCATCATTGGGTCACTATCACAGGTGCTATCTCTTGATTCTTCTCATCATAGGAATATCTATAGAGCCAACCCTTTTTCGTGCTGGATGTACATCTACAGAGCCAATCCTTTTTCATACTAGATGTATCATCTACACAGATCCAATCCTTTTTCATACTAGATGAGTCTTCACAGAGCTAGTCCTTTTTCATACTAGATGTGGCAGCTACATAGAGCCAGTCCTTTTTCATACTGGATGAGTCTTCACAGAGCTAGTCCTTTCTCATACTAGATGTGGTAGCTACACAGAGCCAGTCCTTTTTCATACTGGATGAGTCTTCACAGAGCTAGTCCTTTTTCATACTCGATGTGGTAGCTACACAGAGCTAGTCCTTTTTCATACTAGATGTGTCTTCACAGAGTGAGTCCTTTTTCATACTAGATGTGGCAGCTACACAGAGCTAGTCCTTTTTCATACTAGATGTGTCTTCACAGAGCCAGTCCTTTTTCACATTGGATGTGGCAGCTACATAGAGCTAGTCCTTTTTCATACTAGATGTGTCTTCACAGAGCCAGTCCTTTTTCATACTGGATGTGGTAGTTCCACAGAGCTAGTCCTTTTTCATACTAGATGTGTCTTCACAGAGCCAGTCCTTTTCATACTAGATGTGGCAGCTACACAAAGCAAATATCTAGTCTCATGTTCGTTAGATACATTAAGGACCCAATCATCTGACGATACATCATGGCATCAATCGACTCTGATGAAGCATCACTCAATAGATTTAGATTCGATGCCATAGGTGTGGTTAATTCCTTGTAGTCCATCATCCCCAATCTCTTCAGGATCTCTACTGCATACTTTCCTTGTCCAAGGAATATTCCATCTATATTCTACCACACCTCCATACCTAGAAAATAACGCATCATACCCAAGTCCTTCATTTCAAACTCGACAACAAGCTTTCTCTTCGTATCAGCAATCAACCCATCCATACCTATCAAACTAGGTCATCTACATATAGTAGAAGCATCACTGGGTTGCCACCTTCAACCTTGTAGTAAAGGTTGGAATCTACTTTACTCTTGGTAAATCCCAAACTAGATAGAAAGCTGTTAATTCTGTCGTACCATGTCCTGGGTACCTGTTTCAAACCGTACAGAGCTTTCTTCAATCTACACACATGAGACTCCCTGTCATGTGTGTCAAAACCTAGTGGCTGTTCCACATACACTTCCTCTTCCACTACACCATTCAAGAAGTCAGTCTTGACATCCATTTGGTGTATCTTCCATTTCATCACTATAGCCAGAGCAAGTACCGATCTGATGGAAGTGTATCTGGCTACAGGTGCAAAGGTTTCTTCATAGTCTATTCCTTCTTTCTGGGAGAAACCACGAGCAACAAATTTTGCTTTATATTTCTCTATGCTACCGTCTGTAGCATGCTTAATCTTGTAGATCCACTTGGAAGTTACAACTGACTTCAATTCTGGTCTTGGGACAACATCCCAAACATCATTCTTCATGATCGATTGATACTCTTCAATCATGGCATCCTTCCATTCTTTCCATTCTACTGCTTCTTCATATTTGGAAGGTTCTTTATCAATGAAGTCACATAGTAATGCTACAGAAATGGAACATGATCTAGTCCTTTTTTTTTCTCTAAGATTCTCTTCTGGAACCCCATATCTTTCCACACCTTGAATAATTTCTCATACCCAAGAAAGTTTCCTCTTGTGAGGATTCTTCTCCTATGGTGGATCTACAGGTCTTTGTGGTTCTTCAAACTCTCGATCTTCTTCTTGAGTTTCTTCATTCATGATTGTATCATGAATTCTGGGAGCTTCTGCTTCTTCAGGTTCTTCAGCAGGTTTCTTTCTGGATTTGATGTAGACTGAATCTTTGTCAAATGTTACATCCCTGCTAATGTCAATCTTCTTGAACCCTGGGAAGTATATTCTATAAGCCTTCGAGCTTTCAGAGTATCCCACAAATATACCCTTCTTTCCTGAAGGATCTAACGTCGTCCTCTTTTCTTTTGGAATGTGTATGTACACAAGACAGCCGGATATTCTGAGATGGCTAACTTCTGGTTTCTTGCCGGAGAAGACTTCTTCAGTTGTCTTGTTCTCAAGTACTTTGTGTGGAGTATGGTTCTGTACATACATTGCTGTTCTGGCTGCTTCTGCCCAAAGATGCATAGGAAGATATTGATCCTGAAGCATAGCTCTTGCGGCTTCCATGATAGTTATATTGTTCCTTTCTGCAATCCCATTATGTTGTGGATTATAAGGAGTGGACAACTCCCTCTTAATCCATGATTTTTTACATATTTCTTTGAACTCATTCGAAGTGAATTCTCCGCCATTATCTGATCAAAAAGTCTTGATCTTCTTTTCGGTGTGGTTCTCGATCAAGGCTTTGAATTCCTTGAATTTGCTGAATACTTTGTCTTTATTCTCCATGAAGTAAATCCATGTCTTCCTAGAAAAGTCATCAATAAAAGAAACATAGTATGCATACCTGCTTAGAGAATTTGATGACATTGGTCCGCATACATCGGAGTGGATGATTTCCAAGATTACTTTCGCCTTGCTCTCACTACTTGGAAATGTCTTCTTTGTATTCTTTCCTTTCACACATCCTTTGCAGACCCCATCATGTTTTGCTTGGATTTCTGGAATACCTTCAACAACTTTGCTTGCAAGTGGTAGTGTTCTGTAATGCACATGTGCAAGCCTTCAGTGCCAAAGTTCATTTGTCTCTATTGTGTCATGAACAAAATCTTGTTCTGGTTGACCCTTCAACTTGTATAGACCTCCTTCTTATTCTCCAATCACTATTGCATCGTCAAAAGTCTTTCCCTTTGGCCACATAAGAACTTTGCCATCTACGAAAGCAACTCTCATTCCTTTTGCATCTAATGTAGATATGGAGAGAAGGTTCTTCTTTAGTTTTAAAACAATAATACATTCTTCATCTTCATATACTTTCCAGATTCTGGTATATAGGATGATTCACCACTACCTTTTATTAGATACTGGTAGTCATCCCCAAGTTTCACCTTGTGAGGTGACTCATGTTCAAATAGTTTTGCAAATGATTCTTTGAATCCCATCATGTGCTTGGAAGCACCACTATCTATGAGCCAATCATTGATTCCATGTGAAACAATTCCCATAAGAGTGGAGATCAACACATATTCTTCATCACTTGAAGAATCACTTTCTTGTCTGTCTCTCTTTGTGGAAGGTTCATCATCCTCTACAGCATGAGCATGATGTCTTCTCTTGTTTTCCTTCTTATTCTTTAAGTTACCTTTATTAGGGAAGAATATGGATATGTGACCTTTCTCATCACATGTGTAACATCTAATGGTAGACAGATCTTTTCTAGGATGTGAGATCTTACCTTTGGAGTGATGATGGTTCCTCATGATTTTCTTGGAGTGAACTGTGAGAGCTTGATATTCACTTCCCATCTACTCTTCTCGAGTTTCTATCCCAGCTTCTTCTTGAGAGCATTCTTCCCATAGTCTGTTGAACTTGACTAAATTCTTTCTGGCACAGATCCCCTGAATGAAAGAGTCCCATGATTTAGGGAGACCATTCAAGGTGGTCATCACAATCTCTGGATTTTCCACTTCTTCATCTACTGCTTCCAGCTGTTCCTTGATCTGAGATACCCTTGTAAAGTAAAACTGAATAGTCTCAACATTCTGGATCTTTACATTCTTCAGTTGGTTTCTCATAATCATCTTCCTGTTTATGTACTTTCCTTCATACAATTTGGTTAGGGCATCAAACATAGCTTTAGGTGTCTTGAGGGAGGACACCTGTGGTATGAGGTGATCCTTGATAGAATCAGCAATGATTCTTTTTTCCATAACCATCTTCTTCTTATATAAGGCCTTATCCTCATCTCCCTCTAGGACTGGACCCTCCTCATTGATATAGCAGCCCAACTCATTTTCTTCCAGGATGAAGGAGATCCTATACTTCCAGGCTCGGAAGTTATCAGCTCCCTCAATATTTTCATCAATCTTGGTATGATGAGACATCTTAAACTGAGAACCTCAAATGGAAATACAAAAGATTAAGATCTTACCAGGTCAAGATGTCGGATCTGGATTTGAAGCTGAAATCCTGCAGTACTCGTTCATTAGCAAATTAGGGTTTTTCTTTTCTAGAGTTCTATCCAACCAAATGATTTGAATTTGATTCCTAAATTAAATTTTGGGGAGGAGATCAATCTAGGCCTGGGCTCACTAAAAAATTCCTCTTTTGTGAAAATCCCTAATTTCTGGCAGTAGTGTTGGGTCCAAAATTGAAAAACCTCAGAATTGGATTCTGCTTCGAAAGAAAGATACACCCTAAGGAGGAGAGTTAATCCAACCTTATTTTTCTAAAAATATGTGGAGGAAGATCCAAAAAATAGGAAGCCCTAGTTCCCATAGCTGCACAATGTCTTCTTCTCAGGTTAGCTCTGATACCATGTTAGATTTTTATCATTAAGCAAGCAATACATTAGTATCTTTAACTGAGAGAATAACAAGTACATAAATCAAACACAAGAGACAATGAACACAGTGTTTATCCTCGGGGAAACCATAAATGGTGAAAACCCTGCAACTTCCTTAGATATATAATCAGCATCAAAATTAGAACCCAAATAGTAAGTTATCTCTCGACATCAGTAACCTTCTTCTTATCTAGCCCCAATGTCTTCTCCTTCCTCAACTATGCGCTACACTTGAGTATGTATGAGATGTGTGATAAATAGAGAGGCCAGCTCTCTATTTATACTAATTATTGACTTGACTAAACCCTACTAGGGCCAACCTCACTAGGAGAGTCTAATAACCCTAGTGCCCCAGAACTGCGGGAATTTAACCCTTAGACAATAGGAGGGTTACCCACAATGACTTGACATGACTTGTTTACATTATAGATCTTCCCGATAGGAACATCAGGGCATGACATGACTCAAGTACATCCTAGAATAAACATCGGGTTATAATATATAAGAAATACAAGTGAAATACATTCCTAAGTTACATATACATCAACACATTTTCCTCAAATTCAACTCCATTTGGCTAAAACAATTCTTTGAATTTAATGTCTAGAACAGTCATTTTGAAATCTAAACATTTTCCCAATGAATATGACTCTAAATCTCCCAATACTTAATACATGCGTAAATACTGAGATATTTTATTGTATATCATCATATTGGGATGAAAATCCTCTTTCATTTTTGTAAAATGCATATTTTTTTGCCGCAAACAATTCTCTGAATAAAACAACTAAAACAATGATTTTTACAATAAAAAACAGGCTCTACTTCCGCTTCTTGGTTTTATCCAATTTCATTTATATTTAAAGTGAATACAAAGGATATTATTTAATATTTTCTCAGAAATAAAAACATTTCCAACTAGCACAAACTCCTTGAAGAAAATACTTGAATGAAGTTGGATGCTAACAAATGCTCCCATTATGGTAAAAAATATCCACCATTGATCTTTTTAGCAAAATGTGGATTGATCAACATGTTATTTGGAGCTACCTTCCATATAGACTCTCACTGAGTAATGAAAACTTAAATACCCGACCCTTTCACATAGCGGAATTTTTCTGGGTGGTTGATCTCTTTGGTTAAACCACATTTCTTTGCCACGTGCATTCACCTGCCGGGAGCATAAAAATTCTGCATATTTTTAAACTACATTTGGCCGTGCAAGTCCAGATCACGGAATTCATGTGCACCATGGATATTCCTCACATGCCGATCTAACTGTCCACTTCGTCCAATGTTTAACATCATTCCGCTAATCTAAAAATTTAATTACCTCGTGCTTGTTTCTGCAACGGAATGAATGTGTGTCGTTGGATGATTTGGGTGTTTATCTGTTCCGTTGATTTTCCTTCGTTGTAGGACAATAAATCTCCATATATGAATCATCTCAGGGAATAAAATGACAGGTTCCTCTCAGTCATTACATGCTCCACCTTCCGACGACCAAACATGCCCAATTTCTTCATCTTTGATTCAACATCGAATGCTGAATTCCAGTCTTCAAATTCTGACTGCCGAAAGGAAAACTAAAACACAGTAAATTGTTCTGGTATGTAGTATTCTCCTCATAATGAAAACACCCAGTTGAACCTTTGAGTTTTGCAGATTCAAATCGTAAATAGAATTATCAGCCTTCTGTTTCTGTAACCAGGATCCTTTGATCACATTCAAGATCATTTTCTGTAAGAGTTTCTAATATAGGGTTTCTTCTTTTCCCAATGAAAAAATCCAATATGAAATGTGAACTGAGGACTTTAGTTGAATATTTTACAGCCTTGCATACTTTTCCTTACCACCGCACTCTCATCTTCAACATTAATTCGGCCTCCATTGATATATCGAACATACCTTTGTGTTTTCATATTTTTGGATAGCATTTTCACACTTTTTCTCTGGGGAAACATCCCACATGCCAAAGGACGTTGGCATTTTCATACTTTATATACACTACTCATTCCATTGTATATCAAGGAACAACATGGATACCACTTCTTGGGAGCTGTGCGCTTGGACTTTAGTGGAGGAGTTTGGTTGGTAGTAGGTTGATGTGCTAGTGTATGGCCCACACCATTTTGGTGCTTGAATTTTGGTTGTTTTGTCAATGTGGTGAGCGCAAACTTCATTTATTTTTATAAAACCTAAATTTGACCGACTTTCATAAAATGTGCTTTATAATTTTTTTGCAAAAACTATTTATCCATATATTTTCTTTATAAAATATTTCATTTTTTTAACCAAAGACCTTTAACTTTTTTTGCTCAAAACTTCTTTAGAACCCTCTCTTCTTGCAAACTTAGGAAATTTTTATAAATTTTTTAGCAGGAAGAACTTGAAATCCACCCGATCACCAATATATCTTAAAATCAATTTAATGATGGCACTAACTTTCAGCAAAAATAAATAGTGCTAATAGAATGGCTTAGACATTGGTGGGATATACAGAATGTCTCCCTCTCAAATGAGAGGCAAGAGTGCTTGAAACTGAATACCTAAAAATAGTGTTACAATCTTGTGTTTGTAATATCTCTGTTGTATACCCTAAATAATTGTAATTATGAATGTATATCGTACTCGTTTTTCTGGTGAGGAGCTTAAGGACAAGGCCCCACCAGTAAAACCTTGTAATTAATACGATCTAAGTTCCTAAGTTGTATACTTAGGAGAATTAATACATGGACACGGCTTAACAACGGGAAACTGAACCCATGAGGGAGAAAACAGAATGGCTAAGGAGCCTTAATTTCTATGTCGTAGTCTTAGCATCATCTTAATGATGGCGTCCTATAGGGATTCCTATTTTTTTTCACTGTAATTACCCAAATTAAAGTACTATAGCCTAGTTGTTTGAATTCTATAATAATTAAGCAATGACATGAGAAGTTACCACCATATTAACCTGGAAAAAGGGTCAAGGATTTATCTAGAAAGTAAAAGAGCCAAAAGTTAAGTTCTTAAAGGACGAATTGACAAAATAGGTATCGTCACCCGAATACCTCAATTAATACTAAATGGTAATGTACCATTTATATGGACTGATATATAGTGACATATATTAATATATACTAACTTATATATATATATAACCACTTCTTTTAGTAACCCTAAACAAGCTGTTGATATATATAAATATATCAAAGCTAAATGTTGAAAGATTTAAAGTGTGAAGTAGAGCTAAATGTTGAAATATTTAGGGTGCGATGATGCATGAGTTAAAGTAGGATTTTGTGATTTTTCCTAATAAAGAAGATTTTGGTTTCCATTGAAAACTTTAAACTAATATGACCTCTCTCAATTAGGAGAAAGAAAGCACATGTAACTGACTGGTTTAATAGAATACTTTGGAGATTATGCCAAATACTTTAATGTCCTTGATAGAATTTTCCAAAATTCATCCCTTAAAAGTCGGATGGGCATGCCAAGAATAGAAAGAGCAATAAACGTTTCTTATTAGGGGAAAAATCCCAACCAGCAGGTAAGTCTGCCCCCTCTGCTATAAGTATGAGGAAAATGCAATGAAGAGGGGTGCACGTGACATGGTAGGTGTTCAAATTCAGTGAAGAACTAGAATCGCTTCGATTTTGAGTTTATCTCTTGGTATACGAATTGGTTTCAGTATGGTTTCCTAATCTCTGTCCTCCACTGTTTGAATGATAAACATATCTCTTTATGCATAAAACATGATCACCATCTACATGTGCTTCAATAAATAGTAGGATCTGCATCTCATTCATGACCTGATCGATGTTGGTATTACCCTCTTCATCTTGGTCTGATTTTGAGGATCGACACTTTTGTTAACCAAGTGAGAAGTGTAAATTTTGACAACCCTCCATATTGGTCTAAAAAGGGTATCCTTGATTTATCTGAACCATATCCATATCTATTTGGTTGGGGTTCAATCAGTCATGCATTGTAGGTTTAAACCAAAGATAAAAGATGTGCTACACGCTGTGTATGGTTGGGAACCCAGAATGGCAGACCTTTTATATATATATATAGCAATAAATACAGCTTGTGTGATATATATCAAAATCCAGGGAAGTACAAAAGCCTCATACAACTCAGATCGTAGCTTCTTATGAGAAGTAAAACATTTATATTTTATATACAAATCTATAAATACCGCTGGTGTGATATAGATCGTAACACAGGGAAGTACAAAAAGCCTCATACGACTTATATCATATCTATTACCCTCTTCCAATGTTATGTATATCTGAACCTTGATGCTTTTCAATTATTTCCTGATTAGGTATCCAACTCCTGGATGTGGTTCGCTACCAATCATTCTTATTTTTATGCGATTTGGATTACAGTTTCTACAATAGTTGATTTAGAGTTGAGCGTTATCTTCTTCAATCTGGGGGGTCATTTCTGTTAAGATTATTAATCCTCCCTTGTCCAATTTGGTCATATGTCTAAATTGGGAGTCATGTCTAAATTGGGAGTCCATCCAGTCTATTTATAGTCATTAACACCATTGGGTTGACTTGGCCTAATTGCGGCATATGTTTTAGTCACTAAAGTGTGGGGAACACTAATTGAGGCTCACTGCCACTAAGTGCACTTGATTGCATCACTTTAGGAGCCTCCTAGACCAATTCCTATAATTTAGGAGCCACTGGGAGTGCCGAAACCAACCAAGGTCAGTTTAGTTTAGTTGATGACTAGTTAAGCTAAGTTAGGATTCAGTTACATTTAGTTCCAGTCCTCTACATTCAGTTAGCGCTAGGTTTACTTGACTAAAATCAAGAGGGGCAAATTTTTCACCTACCACAGTCAATTAGCCTTAGTCAACACTGAATGTAACACTTGAGTTGTGTTTTAGAACTCCGATGAACTCTGGTTATGGTTAGACAATGTCAGTTAACTATTGAGTCCTCCGATAGTGATTTAGACAAGGTCTTAGTTACCTACAGTCAAGTAGAGTCTAATCAATTCAAATTTCCTCATGTGGATTCGAATTGCTTGTGGCTATTAAATCCATTCTACTTCATTGTAATTATTATCTAATTACTCTTTGATTAATGAAAATGATTCATAGCTACAATCCATTTTTGCACTATTTCATTCTTCAATAACTGAGTAAATTGTGTGATCTATCATGTGAGTTGTGTTTTTGTCCAGAGATCTATGTGCTGAATTTAACATGGTATCAGAGCCTCAGCGGACAAGGCACTTCTCCTCCTCATATCTCCTACTGGATCATTTTTGAGCAAAATTGCTACTTCCAGCTCTGCACCAGAAGCAGAAGGTTTACCATACCCCAAGTAAAGGAATTGTTGATCAATATTGATCAACTATGTTGGGTGTGATGAAAATTTGCAATGTGCAGGTTGTTGACCTTACAGTGCCCCTTTTGTGTTTTTTGCAGGTACAACTTCGAATGGATTCATTAGTTCCTCTTCTCACCCTGTCCTCAAACAATTCAGAATGGAAGAAGAAGATGACTTCATCTCTGATGAGACAAGGTCTCTGTCGGGTGTCTATTGAAATAGATAAAGAGTGTTTTAGTAAGATTGACTGGCTGAATAAAAGTGATGGATATTTTGGAACAATAGCAATAGGTCTTTCTCCTATCATGCGCTACCTCATTATATCTATTAAAGACCCGAAGGAACTCTGGACAAAATTTGACAGAACATTTGGAGTGATTGATGAGGATCATAATAGAATTTTGGAGAGAATATTCAGCACCATAAGAACTATTGATCCAAAAATCTCGGCCTCCACTCTCTTTTATGAAGTTGTTCAAGATGAAGAAGAAGCAAAAGCTTCTACACAGTCAATTCGAATTGAAGACAGTCTCCATGCAGTGACTCCTTCTCCTGATGCTCCAGAAGTTCATGAGATATTTGATATCTCATCTTCTCATATTTATGAAATAGAAGAATACATTTGAATCTCTGATATTGAAGAGAAATTCTTCTGCACTTCCATGCAAACATTCACCGGTGATTTTCCTTTGAATTCTGTGCAAAATTTACCAGTAATTGCTTCCGAAAGTGAAGAGAAATTTGATTTTTCTCCCTCTAATGTTGCTACTGGTGTGCAAATATGAGATACCTTGGATATTTTGGAAGAAATATCAGATTACCAGAGTGATCCATTTTCTCCCCATGATCTAGATTTTCCATCAAATTCCTGCAAGATTGCATGCACCAAAATTCAGAATTTTGAAGAAGAAGAAAGCTGTGCATCCACCGTAACTTCGGTTAACCATTTATTTGAATATGATATTAATATTATTGGATCTGATATGATATTATTTAGATATGATCTGATATTTCTTGGTTTAATATATCAAATTATTAATCTTTCAATACTGCTTGTAGATGTTCTCATCAACGGTGTGAAGAAACAAGTACCGCAAGTCTCCTACAAAACTGCTACTGGGGATTTGATTCCATTTCACAGTTTTGGATCTATTTTGAACCTGTTTATATCTGATTTACTTTCTGATCTGAGATTATTTGCTTCATATTTTAAAATTTATAAGCTCTCAGTCATGCTTGTAGCTACTCTCACCAATTCTGCTGTGAAAAATCAAGTACCGCATTTTCTCTTCAAAACTGCTGATGGGGATTTGGTGTTAGTTTCCTCATATGAAGTTGCTGATATTTTATTATATGATTCATTAGATATTTCAGAAGCTATATCAGACAATGGAGCTCAAGCATTCTCTCTCAACAGTCCTCATTCTTCTCTACCATTGATCACATGCTCATCTCCTCACAGAACTAGTAAAGAGGAAGATTTTCTGCATCCACCTGGTCACTTTCTCCTAAAAATTGGGGCTGTTCTTACCACTCATGGTTCACTGTTCATGGCTGCAACATATAATTTTCTTGAGTGTTCCTTAAATGTTCTGAATCCTTAAGCACCTTTTCTCACTTATCAGTTGACTTCAGTTTCTCTACATGGGTCCAGTCTTCATTCGACAACTGTCTATATTTCTGATTTAGTTGAGCATATCATTCTTCTTCCAAAGAGGATGATTCCTCCAGACATAATGATGGAGAGGTTCACATGCCAGGCCCCAGGATACCTGTGCATAGAAGAACCAGATTGATCCTGATTCTACCTGCTTAATTAGAGGGGTGGATTTTTCCCCATGTGGTTTTTTCCCCAGCACCTTGTTTTTGAGTAGATATTTTACTTTACTTGATGTAATGGGTCACCTATGGTCTTAGTTACTAGGGTCCACAGATTTTCCAAGTTAGAATTCAGGGGGGGTTTTAGGATTATTAATCCTCCCTTGTCCAATTTGGTCATATGTCTAAATCGGGAGTCCATCCAGTCTATTTATAGTCATTAACACCATTGGGTCCACTTGGCCTAATTAGGGCACATGTTTCAATTACTAAAGTGCGGGGAACACTATATGAGGCTCACTACCATTGATTGCAATTGATTGCATCATTTTAGGATCCTCCTAGACCAATCCCCACAATTTAGGAGCCATTGGGAGTGCCAAAACAAACCAAGGTCAGCTCAGTTCAGTTGATGACTGGTTAAGCTAAGTTAGGAGTCAGTTACATTAAGTTCTAGTCCTATACATTCAGTTAGCTCTAGGTTTACTTGACTAAAATTAGGAGGGGAACATTTTTCACCTACCACAATTAGTTAGCCTCAGTAAACATTGAATGTAACACTTGAGTTGTGTTTTAGAACTTTGATGAACTTCGGTTATGGTTTAGACAAGGTTAGTTAACTATTGAGTCCTCCGATAGTGACTTAGACAAGGTCTTGGTTACCTATAGTCAAGTAGAGTCTAATCAATTTGAATTTCCTCATGTGGATTCAAATTGCCTGTGGCTATTAAATCCATTGTATTCATTGTAATTATTATCTAATTACTCTTTGATTAATGAAAAGCATTCACAGCTGCAAGCCATTTTTGCACTGTTTCATTTTTCAATAACTGAGTAAATTATGTGATCTATCATGTGAGTTGTGTGTTTGTCCACAAATATATCTGTTCAATTTAATAATTTCATTGATCAGGATTCTAAGATTCGTCGTTTGTTTTAAAACTGCAATTTTTCATTTATGTAGTTTATGCCAAGTCTGCATTTTGCTTTTTGTTGTGTATGGTTTGGACCTGAATCCGAGCTTTATGGATTCTACTGGATGAGTTTGATTTCTATAAAAGAACATGAAGTGTTTGGAATGTGATTTTCATTTCCAGTGATTGAATTTTATAAACAAATCCAAAGTATGAACCTTGATCTCCATTTCCTGCATTTTGGGTATGCATTTTGGCACATAACTTCTGTGGTCATTGATTTAGGTCTGACGGCTATTTTATTCCCATCATGTGAATTTATGAAACCTATATTGAGCATATTAGAGTTTCCATATGCTCACAATGTGTTTAGACTGTGTTTTTGTGCCTTCCAATAATTGAGGGAAAATATGATATGAATCTGGGATAATATCTTTGTTTATGGTGTGATAAATTATTAAATTTTGTAGGCAAATACTCGTGTGATGTTATTGTTCCCTAAATTTTTGCATAGAATAAGGTGTCGAATTTATGGTATGGGTGGGAATTTTATGGCTATGAATTTATCTGGACCGTGCATTTGAATATTCTACTATGCTGCTGGTTTGACCTGGTATCCTAATGAAAGTAGGGTACCCCTTTTCTTTCCCGGTTGGTAGGATTATATGATGATACTTAAATAATAAAATTATTTAAGTGTGGGCTCCTCCTTAAAAAAATAAGTTATAAATGTTTAATGGCTAAGTGTATTATTGTGGAAATTGAACCCAAGTGATATAACAATTACACTCACAAAATTGCTAATCAAACATGCAAAATTAACATCAAAGGAGACTGAAATTGGAGCATAACACTAATCTGTATTGAATAAGTGTACAATAGCGAACCTTGTGAAGTCATAGGCTGCTAAAATATATAATTACATGAGATATTTGAATGCATAAGTATTCCATTCGAAATAGTACAAAAGTAGGCTTACTAAATCTAGTCAAATCCCCCATAGGTGCATAAAGCAGTTTCCAAATCCACTTAGAGGCTCACAAATTAGCAAGGTCAAGTAGGAAAGATAATAAGGGATGGAAAGACAAATCATACATTCTTTTATTAGGGGAAAAGGATGGAGGATGATGTGGGAAAAAAACAAGTCAACTACACCTAGTCTTGCTTTCCCTTTTGCCTTAATTCTTAATAAAACATGCAGCTTTGCAGAAAAAGTAGATATGTGCTTTGGAGGATCTAGAATAAATAAAACATGCTAAATATGGTTTCTAGGAGGTTTACCAAGAACTCCATGACTCATTTTTATCAAGTGTTGACTTCTATGACATGTAGAAGGAAACTAGCATAGAGTGGAATATAGGAGACTAGGTAAATAAGACACAAATGATTTAATTAATGTCTAAGGTAGGTAACTATGGGTTGATTATTCTAATAGACCCCCTTAAAGCCTGAATTTATGAATAATTATCATAAAACTATAGGGCCTAGCAACAAGTCTTAGTCACCCTTTACATACTGCATGTCCATTTAACCAAGGAAAGAGGAAAAAACCCAGTGGGAAAATATTCCCTTAAACATGGACAGTAAAAGAAAAATTGAAAATATTGTCATCAATCACGCTTCATAGCATGATTAGCAATCCCCAGAAGTAATTTGAGATTGCTGAATGACTTCCCACAAGAAACTTTGGTGAAGATTTCTTCTACTTGTTCTGAAGATGCACGGAAGAGTATGTGAATGGTGGCATCATGCACAAGTTGTATGATGTAGTGCATATGGATCTCAATGTGTTTGGTTCTCTGTATTTGAACTAGATCATTGCAAATTCAAATGGTGCTATGATTATCACAATAAATAATAGTTGAAAACTCTTATTTAAAGCCACACTCACCAAGTATTCCCTGCAACCACAAACATTGAGTTGTTGCATTTACAATTCCTCTGTACTCTGCTTCTATAGATGAGAGTGCTATGGCACTCTGCTTCTTGCTTAACCAAATGATTGGTCCTTTTGCAAGCATGAACAGATATCTTGATGTTGACTTTCAATTTGTGTTGTCCCCTGCCCAATCACTGTCAGTAAACCCAATCAAATCAAGATCAGATTTAGCTTTGTAGAAGATCCCATGAGTTCTTGTTCCTTGAACAAAGTTAAGGATCCTTTTGGATGCTCTCCAATGGATCTCATGAGGCTGATCCAGGTATATTGAAGCCACACTAACTGCATAATATATATCAGGTCAAGTGTGTGTAAGATAAAGAAAACACCCAATCAACTTCCTATATAGTGTATTATTTACCATAGGAGAAGAACCTGCTTCTTCAAGCTTAACTCCTGAAAGGAAGGGAGTCTTGATTGGCTTGCAATATTTCATGTTGAACTTGTTAAGAAAATCTAAGGCATACTTGTACTAATTTACTTTGATTACATGTTGGGATTGAGCAATTTTGAGACCCAAAAATTGGCTAAACAATCCCAAATCAGTCATATAAAATGCATGGTTCATCGCATCCTTCAAGGAGGAAATCTCTTTCTTTGAACTTCCTATAATCAGAAGGTCATCCACATAAAATACAATAATAATCAAATAACCATGAATCAGATTCAAATAAACATTAGGATAAGACTTGCATTGAAAAAAACTCAATGACAGCGTAAAGCCATCAATCTTGGCATACCAAGCCCTGGGGCTTGCTTGAGCCCATACAATGATTTATTTAACCTGCATACAAAAGATGGATTAGAAAAAAACCCTTGAGGTTTCTGCATGTAAATTTCTTCATTGAGATCTCCATTTAGGAAAGCACACTTCACATCCATGTGATGTACCTCCCACTACTTCAAAGCTGCAATGGCTAAAGCTAGCCTTATGGAGTCCATCTTTGCCACTGGTGCAAAGGTTTCATTGTAGTCAATACCATGTACTTGTGAGTAGCCCTTGGATACCAATATTGATTTATATTTCAAAGGTGAACCATCAGCAGCAAAATTAGTCTTGAAAACCCACTTACATTGAACTAGCTTCCTCCTTAGGGGAAGATCAACAAGTTCCCAAGTGTCGTTCTTCTGGAGCGAGCTGAATTCTTCTTTCATGGTTTTTTGCCATATTGGATCATGTGCTGCATATTAATATGTATGTGGGTCTGATTCAACCATCATATAGCATTTCTCTGCAAACAAAGAGTCTTTCAGACAGAGGGCAACTCAAACTGAGATCTAGTCCTCCTAGGGTCACTAGGATTTCCAGCTAGTTCCCCAGCTGCATGAATGGTATTTTATACCCATTTTGGTCTTGTAGGACTATCAGGATCTGCAATTAAATCATCATTGTCAGACATATCAGAATCAGCAAACTCATATTTCTCTCCACTTACATTCAATGGATCTGGTGGTGAAGAAGACTCTCCAACTTCAACTGCTACTAAAGGCTCTTCTTGGAAATGGACACTTCTTTCAAAGAAGGATTTGTTAGTGCTCAAGTTAATCATCTTGTACCCTTTTGAATATTTAGAATTCCCAACAAATAGGCACTCTTGGCTTTGGGATTGCAAATCCTTTCTCTTTTCAGTTGGAATTCTAGCCCAAGCCTTTGAGCCAAAAATACTGAAATGGGTCACATCTGGCTTGTGCCCACTCCAAGATTCGAAAGGAGTCATAGCATCAAGTTGTTTATGAGGCACCTTGTTCTAGATGTAGGATGCACATTTTATATCCTCGTCTCAAAAGTTTGGTGCAAAATTATTAGACTCCATTATACAGGTTGCCATCTCCTTCAGTGACCTATTCTTTCTCTTAGAAACACCATTTTGTTGTGGTGTGTAAGGGATCGAATGTTGCATCTAAATACTTGCATATTTACAATATTGAATGAAATCATACTTTACATACCCTCCACCATTGTCATATCTGAGGATCTTGAGTCTCCTCCTAGACTGCTTTTCAACTAAGGCCTTAAACACTTTGAATATGTCAAAAAATTCAGACTTATACTTTAGGAAGTAAGCCCAGCAATACTGGAAAAGTCATCTATTAAGGTCACTGCATATTTGGCTTGACTCATGGACATATGAGTAAATGGACCAGAAACATCACTGTGGATCAACTCAAGAGGTGCAAAGGTTCTCTCATGACTAGCTCTCTCAAATTTGTGCTCTGGGTGTTTTCCTAGGATACAACCTTGACAGATTCCATTGGAAAACTTAATCTTTGGTAACCCTATGACCATATATTTTTCACTCAAATCATAAATATACCTATAGTTAATATGGCCATATCTTTCATGCCAAATCTTGCTTTCCTCATTATCATGAATCAGAAGAGCATAGGGGTTTGAGTAGGGTAGAAAATGGGAAAACATGTATAACTTTGAAGTGTGATCAACAACACCTTTTGCTATGAATTTACCATTCAAAATCTCTATGATTTCAACATCATCAAGGGAGAAGATGACATTCTTTGGAGACCCTGTGTGAGTCATCTGATACACTAACAAGAGGTTAGAGGAAAGACCTGGAACATACAACACATTATTGAACTTACCATGGTCAAGATCAATCCTTCCTTTTCCCAAACTATCAGTGAGAGAGTCATCTCCCAAAACTATTGGTGGACCTTTCAACATGTCAAGAGAGGAGAATGCCTCCTTTGTCAAAAACATATGTCTAGAAGCTCCAGAGTCTATGATGAAGCTTGGTGAGCTGGATGTGCCAGCAACCAAAGCATGTACTCTCTCTCTGTCCTTTGAATTTGATCCTCCTTCCCTCTTCTTTAAGCAATCAGGAAGGGAGATGTTATTCTTCTCCAGGATTTGGGTCAACATGTCAATTTGCTTCTTCAAACAGGAGCTCTTAGGATGACAGCCCTTACTGTAGTATGCACACTAGCTCATTTCTCCTTTGTTATTTTTCTTCTAGAAGTTCTTCATGGAGCCTTGGGGCTCCTCTTGAGACTTGTTCTTGTCTCTCTTTTTCTCAGGTGGCTTCTTAGCTTTCTTCTTGCCTTTGAATCCACCATTGAATCTCCAACAACCAAATCTTCGTCTTTGGAAGGTTTGATGGTGCCCATCGTCACCAATTTATCTTGTTCCTGTGTGAGGGATTCCATGAAATATGCAAGCTTAGGCATCTTCCAGGATCAAGCTGTCAACTTGGTGGCATGGAAGGTTGAAACAAACATTGAATAGGGCCAAGCTTCAAGAGCATGGCCAAAAATATTTGCTCTTCCTTCTTTTCGATTCCACATTGTTTTAGCTGTAAAACAAGGGCTTTAAACTTGGAAAGGTAGAGTTGCAAGGATTTGAAGCTACTGGGACTCAAGGAGATCAATTCATTCTCGATTTCATGTCCTTTCATATCATTTTTCCTAACAAAAATATCTACAAGATTCTCCCACACTTCATTAGGTGATGTCAGTCCATCAAGATGGAAGAGGAGGTCTCTTGAAATGCTCAGACACAAAAGACCATAGGCCTCATCCCTCCTGTTGTGCCATTTTATTTTCTCTATAGCTGCATTGGGCTCTACCTCAGTTTCCATAGTAACCCTATAGAGACCTTTCACTCTCAACAATATCTCCATCTTATCTTTCCATTCAAAGAAATTAAATGGAGTCAAGATGATTTTCTGAGATTGGTCCATAGCTCAAAAACTGTGCCCTTCAGTCAGCAGAATATGCTCCCAGTCAAGATGTCAAACCTGAAATAGCAATATGGAAGGAGATAAATCAATATACAAAGGATCTGATACCATGTGGAAATTGAACCCAAGTGATAGAACAATTACACTCACAAAATTGCTAATCAAACATACAAAATTAACATCAAAGGAGACTGAAATTGGAGCATAACACTAATCTATATTGAATAAGTGTACAATAGCCAACCTTATGAAGTCATAAGCTGCTGCAATATATAATTGCATGAGAGATTCAAATGCATTAGGATGCCATTCGAAATAGTAAAAAAGCAGGCTTACTAAATCTAGTCAAATCCCCCATAGGTGCATAAAGCAATTTCCAA
Organism: Pseudotsuga menziesii; assembly: GCA_001517045.1. Classification (NCBI taxonomy): domain Eukaryota; kingdom Viridiplantae; phylum Streptophyta; class Pinopsida; order Pinales; family Pinaceae; genus Pseudotsuga; species Pseudotsuga menziesii. The sequence continues at coordinate 297,497 of LPNX010197724.1, read as the reverse complement.
ATCCACTTAGAGACTCATGAATTAGCAAGGTCAAGTAGGAAAGATAATAAGGGATGGAAAGAAAACTCATACATTCTTTTATTAGGAGAAAAGGATGGAGGATGATGTGGGAAAAAAACAATTCAAATACACCTAGTCTTGCTTTCCCTTTTGCCTTAATTCTCAATAAAACAGGCAGCTTTGTAGAAAAAGTAGATATGCGCTTTGGAGGATATGGAATAAAGTAGACATGCTAAATATGGTTTCTAGGAGGTTTCCCAAGTGCTCCATGACTCATTTTTATCAAGTGTTGACTTCTATTACATGTAGAAGGAAACTAGCATAGATTGGAATACAAGAGACTAGGTAAATAAGACAAAAATGATTTAATTAATGTCTAAGGAAGGTAACTATGGGTTGATTATTCTAACAATTATGACTGTACCCAACATCTATCATTGTTGAGTTTTGGTTATGCTATTAGGGAATATTATGTTAAATATTTCATCTTTAGATTTGACAAAAGTAGTTGTTGAGGGGGTTTCAATTCCCTTCCAGTAACAAGCTTGGATTCCTTGAGCTTATTAAAGGTTGTGTTTACATGTGATCAATAATGGGAATGTTTACTAAATTTACCTTTAGTAATATATTGATATCAATTTTAAATGTAAAGGTTCTCCCTGAGTATGGGAAACCGTGCTCGAAGGTGAGAAGAAAAACACATCATGTATGATCTGTGTTGTATATGTTTACATGACAATATTGTGTTAATAAAGAAGGAGACCAATTTTGGTGGATGTAATCCCAAGCTTGGGGCGAACCACGTATATTGGTGTCTCCCTTATGTTGCATCTCATATAAATTACCTTCACTTTTCATATTGTGGTTTATATTGGTGTTATTTGCTACAAGATTCCTTTAGATAGTATCTTATGTGTTTTAAGTGATGAGGTAGAATGAATGATTAAGTATGCATGAATTCATTAGGAGGGATATTGGAAGTCAAAGTTCATTGTGGATTTACATAAAGAGCATATTAGTATGGAAGTACCTTTTTCTATGTAGGGATTTAAGTTTTGTTGGGACATCCTTAATTTAAATGCCATGTAAATCTTGAGTCCAAGCTGTTTGATTGCTAAGATGGAAATACTGTATGTAGCTGTTTCCTTTACAAAATATAAGAAAGGTTAGCACATACAGAGAGGTAATCCTCTTCTCAATTCCAAAGTTATAAACTTAAATCAAGTAAATGTTTGATATCTTATTAAATGAATGTCTCGTTTATTGTTAAGTGTTTTACTATAAGTAGAAGAAAAGAAAAAAAATCTTACCCCATGTTTACTCAATTTTTACGTTGAGGTAATGTGGGGAGGTTACAGTGATTCTTTAATGCAACTTGCTAATAAATACTAGGATTTGTGTATTCAAAGGTAGAATTATGATAAATAACTAATTAAAATTTATGACCACATAGCATGCATTGTTGCACATCTATGTCATGAATTCCATAGGAACTATTGCTAAATTGGTTTCTAAATTAAGTGCATTTCCTACATGATTATGGGTGGCATGCTACCTACAGACCATAAGAAATTGCATAAAGTCTTGTAGTGAGCCTAGAGGCCTCTCTCTTTTTGACCTTTATCAATTTATTTATCTTTACCACCTTAAGTAGCCACATATCCAAATTATCAACACTTGTTATCTTTTGTAATAATCCGTTTATCTTTTCCAACATCAATGTAAGTTTTTATTTATTACCATTACTTATTTCCATAGATGATGTTTCATCCACATTTACACTTTTGTCCTCTAAGACCAATTTTACATAGGATCCTCCACCTTATTTATTACCTATCCTTCAATTACTAGATGTTCACCTTTACCATATTATCACTTTAATCATGTCTCTAGGTTAGGTTACGCACCAAAGTAGTATAGGCATACTTATATATCATATTCTTGTTTAGCAAACATATTCAATCATTTTATCCTAAAATTTTCATCAATGATTCTTATTCCCTATCAACCTTAACTAATATTAGTCTACAAATTCATACACCAACCTAATTTTATATCGTGCACCCTTTTACTCTATTATCAAGAGAGGACTTAGATCGCTTATGTGAGTTCATGGATGTGTCTAGCAGAAATTAAGGACTTTTACTCCTAATAGGTAGGTGAAAATGTGAAGTTGGGTAACACTTCCATGAGAATCGGGTGCTCGAGCAACATAACGGAAGTTATTTGGCTGAATAACTATATTTATTCGGCTGAATAACTATAGTTATTCGGTTGAATAATCGATCCTTTATTTGGCCAAATAATATTTAACGGTGAATCGTTTAAATTGACGGAGACATCGAAATATGTGCAAACGCATAACCGACCGGTAATTTTGACTGGTGGTTCTATGTTTATTCGATTAAACAAATATTCGGCTCAACAAGTATTCAGCCAAATAATTATTCAGCCAAATCATTATTCAGTCGAATAATTATTTGGCTGAAAGATGTGCAAACACATAGCCGATTGGTAATTTTGACCAGTGGTTCTATGTTTATTCGGGTGAATAATTATTCGGCTGAACAAGTATTTGGCCGAATAATTATTCTATTCTACCGAATCATTATTTGGTCGAATAATTGTTTGGCCGAACAATTATTCGCCTTAATACTTGTTCAGCCGAATAATGTTTCTGCATAAAAGGTCGACTGTGGCCCACATTTGTTGTTTTCTGCTTGTTGCAGTCCCCACCACGCCTCTCCTATTGTCACCCTATCTATCATGGAGGTCTTCTTGTCATGCAGGTCCATGCCCAGCCCTCCTGTTGTCGCCCCGCCTCTCGTTTCCCCACCTATGTTTCAACCACCCTTGCCCTTTCATCTCCATGTCACTACTAACAGCGTGTCACCATCCATTTCGGCCACTTTTTGAATGTGCTTGTAGAAGCTACAGGTTTAGGAGTTTGTTCACGACATTGGACATGGAGCTTGGGGATTGGTTCGAGAGCTGGCTCTAACCTTCATTTTTTCAAGTAAATCTTTTATCGTTCATATTTCTGCATTAAATTGTATTCAAATGGTATTCTTTTTTATGTATAGTTAACTTAATTGATTCTCTGTGATGTGAATCCTCGTTAATATATCTCTCTGTTATCGTTTGTCATGGAAAAGTTTTTAAACAATTATTTTTACAGTTTCATATTACAATTAGGTGAGTTTCATCTAAATTCGTATATCTATCTCTTTGAGCACCTACGAATGTTCCCCGATGAATTTGGTGACCATGAGTTAGTAATTATGGAATATCTAGGTTTTCAACTTTGAGAGTATCCAAGAATATGTGGACGCAAAGAGTGGTTTGCATGTTTATAAATACATGGTCGTGATTGCATGAGATTATAACACATATTTTTCCTAGGTTCATAGTACTTTATGGTTTTATGCATTGTAGTACATGAATTTTTTTACTAAGTTTTATTTTATTCTCCATTTTTTTATAAACTTGAAAATTGATTTTTTATATGCTCATAGTAGCTCATAGTTTGAAAATGATAATTTGTTGATATTTAGAAAAGTAATTGCATATTATTCAACATTTTTTGTAGTTGAAAACAACTTTTAATGAGTGTCTCTTAATGCAAAGCTTCATTTTCCATGATCAATATGCACATCAATTTTCATATTTTTTTCATCATTTTGTTAATTTTCTAATTTTTGTACATTGTTGGCAGGTATTGTTTGTTTTTTCGGTGGTCGGTTTCATTTTTCTTCCTTCATTATTCAGCTTAAGATGCTCGAGCTCGGTTTCGTCAGTGTCTTTCAACAGCGAAAAATAAATAGGTATTCCTTCTAATAAAAAATTAAAGAATGGTCATTTATATTCATTTGTAGATATGGGTTGTAGATTAATTGGAGTTATAGATATGTTTGATCACATATATAAATCCAATTACTCCATGATTAATATCTACACATAAAATCTAGAGGAAGCGGAAGTAGTAATGCTTTTACTTATTTCTTCTTCATGGTATGTACTATTACTCACAAGTATCACTCTTCTAGTCAAAATTATGTATTATTAAATTTTATTATCATATAATTCAATGTTTGATTTTAATTGAATTTGAAGACCTTGTTCCCATGAACAATACTAGATTTTAAAAATATTGATTAAAGAAATTTTTGGGTGTCCATATTCGTGTGCACACACAAATATGGGAACTTGAATATTTAATTAGTTAATGTTTTTTAAAAGCTCGATTAAGTTGCTATCTTGATCGAGATTTTCTCTAACTGCACATAAACATTCAGTAGTTAATATCCACATGGATAGGGTGCATGAACTCTGTCCACGTGGACAAAGTGCACGGACATAGTTCATGCACTCTATCCACGTGGACAGAGTGCATGAACTATGTCCATGTGGATATTAACTATTGAATGTTTATGTGCAGTTAGAAAAAAGTTCGATCAAGATAACAACTTAATCAAGTTCATGGACTATGTCCACATGGAGAGAGTGCATGAATTATGTTCAAATGGACAGAGTGCAACATCTTTTTGTTTGGAATTAATTTTTTTTTATCGATTTATCATTCGCTAAAAGGTTGGTGAATTTTTATTAATTTAGCTATGTGTAAATAGTTGGTTTTATTAGTGATTAGACATTAATAACATTAGGCATGAAACATTTCACATTCCATATGTATTAATAACATTTGATAATAATTGATGTTTATTAATAAACATTATACATTAAACATGAGGAAACATTAGACAACATTAATAAATATTATATATTATACATTAGTAAATAGTATACATGGTTGATAAGGTACAATTATCAAACTAGTTTATTTAGTAAACAAGGTACAATTATCAAACTAGTTTATTTAGTCAAACTTATTACCTTTCCTTTTCGCATTGACTTAGCCACTTTCAATTCACTAACTCTAAAATAACTAATAAGTTTTGGCTAATAACGGTGACGATTCATGGTATTATTTTTCTTTAGGTTGCAACATGGAAAACTTGTGAAACATAATACCATGAATCATCTTACCATGAATTGTCATCATTCCTTGGATGAACACTTGCTATCTTTCGTGAGATATAGTTCATGTGTACAGAGTTCTTTAACTTTGTCCTCATGGACAATTTTGTTTGATGATGATATTTATAGGTATGTAGAAAAAATTTAATATTTTGAAAAAATAGTTATTGTAAGTGGTTTACTTCATCCAATCACTTAATGAAAATATATTGTACAGTCCAAGCTCTCATGGTGTTTAGAGATTTTTGCTTTTGTGTTCATGGAAAAATAGGATTTATTTTAAAGTAAAAAGGTACCAATTTCAAATCGAGAACAATTTTGTGTGATTCTATGGAATAATGAAAATATTTGTAGATATAATTTGTGTTTAAATTATTAAAATATCAAATAAGTTATTAGTTTAGGATTTAAATTAAGATTTAACATGTTCATGAATTGATTTCGTGACATAAATAAATGTATCATTTACTTAATAATTGACCATATTGGTTCCATTCATTTAAAACATCAAAAACAAAAAGATTGGCACATTAATTCCTTATACATCCAACAATAAATTAGCTATATTCATTTTAAGAACTATTAGATAATATTAGCTAAATCTAGGTCCTTATTAAAAACTTAATTTTTTAGTAGCCAAGTCTTTGAATTTGTGGAATTAACATGTAGAATTTGAATATGTTATGAGTTGATATTTGTGTAAACTTTTAGATATCATATAAAATGCAAAGAGAGCAGGTTTCAAGATAAAAGCGTAGGAGGTCATCACATTCTTCAGGAGTTGGTGTCCAAAATGACAATCAAAGGTTGTCGACTTCACCTTGGGATTCAATCTTATTTTATAGTTCACCTTCATCTGATCATCGATGAGGTGATAGTGGTAGAGATGATTCCCCCTTATCCTCTGTGGGTGAATGTCGATCTTGACCTTCTCTCGGTATGAACATCAATCTTTCAGTACATGTATAAATTGTATTTTTGTGTGTACACGAAGCTTGTACGTGTTTACACATAAATTTAGTTGTATTTGTAGTAGAGAATGGTGCAGAAGAGACACATATTTTTCTATAGAGGGAGGAAGATCAAGTAGGGAGACAAGCCTGGATGCAGAGCAAGGTTCGCAAGAGGCTCGTCATCCTACATAGGCTAGCGAAGGTCAAGATAGGACACAATATGTTGAACTATATGAGGGTTTTACACCCATTATGACTTATCCATCTTATTTACAGGAGGAACTTTCATGGGAAAGTGGCCTTAAACAAACAACCCTTGAAAGCTGCAGAGCTCACTATGACAAGCTACAACACGATCTTTCTAGTTTGGATCTCACTCCAGAGAATAAACAAAGTATAGAGATGGTTTTGTAATCATTACAAAATTTCATTGAAGTATATGAGGATCTTGGACCAACAATAGATGGTTTTGTTGACTTGATGCAAAGAAGAAAGGCACAAGTGTTGGGTCCAGATAAGTGGGATGTTGTGAAGGAGAGAGTGACCAGAGAACATGTTAACTCAATGTTTAAATTTAAAGAGGGCCTAAAGCATAAAGCATTGAAAGTGAAATATTTTAATCACCCTAAACTTGCACATCATTTATATGTTTGGTTCCTTGCAGCCTATGGTTGGTTTCCATGGAACGATGAGGTTTCTAATTATTTTTCTAGGTTTTTTATATCGATTTTTTTTTAAAATATGAAACGATACTATACCGATATTCATTCTGAGTTTTATGGAGTTGGAAAGGGGAGGATATGCAATCAAAAATGTGCTCTTAGATATCCCAGTACTCTTTGACCTCCACCTTAGATATCTTGTCCACCGAGGCTTGTGACTTACAAATCGGAGATGGAGCCCACACCACAAGTTCGGACAACTGCAAGGCATAATGTTGCCGAAGGTTGAACTTCGACATTTGTAGGAGTTGATGTTGGATTGATTCGAGAGAGGGCTATAGACAATATTCGAAAAAAAATTGTTTACAAAACAAATGATGAGTTAGATCGTATGGGCATTTAAGATCTAAAGGCTTATGCCAAGGTTTGTCGTGATACAACTTCAGATGTCATATCTAATGACACGTCAAGTATAGTAAAGGTTTGTGTACTTTCAATCTATTTACTTTATTTATTTATTTTGAATTGAACTTTTTGTTACATTATATCTATGTATGATATTATTCTTTTTTGATCTTTAGTAATAAATACATTACGTAAATGTTTATTGGTTGTAGTTTTCTCAAATGTTGAATGAACATAATTTTTGAGTCTCCACTAGTCAAAATGTTGCAAATGTAGAAGAGCATTTTGGAGAGGTATATTTAGTACTTACATATTTATATATATGTTTGAAATATATTTTATCTTTTCTTTTTTAAATTTAACTATGTATCTTATTGTTAATTTGACTTATCCATGGAGGGCTCTTTAGAGTCGAACTTTTTGATGATTTTCCATCTATTGTGAGCTAATGATTTTATTTTTTTTGTTTTGGTTTTAATTTAATTCCTTAAGATTAGTCTTTTTTGCTTGCACTATGACTTATTTATTAAAAAAATTAAAATTTTAAGGGAAGAGAACATATTGAAATTGGCGGTGAAGTTATAGGTGCTTAGATGGATGTGGATATTGGCACCGAGGTAATTTTGTTCATAATTGAACTGTTCTTTGATATATAAGTTTAAATAGTTTAAATAATTTTTTATATCTGTAAATTTCTTTTATATATGTTGCAGCTTGGGTCTCTTCGATTTTTTCGAGGAAAACAAAAGACTCCACTGGAGGATGGTGGTGGAATTGTAAGTTTAATATTTTAATTTTTTGAATTTAGCTTAAAATAGTTTAAATAATTTGTAAGATTCATAAATTACTTTTATACATTTTGCATATTGGGTCTCTTTCATCTTTTAGAGGCAAAGGGAAGACTCCATTGGATGATAGAGAATTTGAGGTAATTCTGTTAATAATTGAATTTTTTTTCGATATTAGTTTAATATTTCAATGTTTTGATTTTAGTTTAAAATTGTTTAAATAATTTATGATATTCATAATCTATTTTTATACATGTTGCAGGTTGTTATGAGTCCAAGGGAAGACCCTAGTGGAGGATAGTGGTGTACTTCCATTTAGAGAATTATTTATACTGTTCTTTTTTTTGTTGATATATTTATTGTAGTTATTTTGGACATCGAGGAGCTTTATATTTGGATTATACATATGTACATTGAACTCACATGTTCATGATTGTTTTTGGATTATATACATGTACATTTACCTTAAATATTGTTTTTTTTTAATTATATACATGTATATTGAACTTACATATTATGAATGTATGTATTATTGAATTTATGTATGTTTGTAGATGTAAAATATTTTCAGTGTTGAGACATTGAGAATTAATGTTAGGAAGTTTTGATAGGTGCAATCTAATGTTAAGAATGAATATGGGGAATGTTAGTAATGAATGTGGGGAATGTCAGGAATGAATGTGGGGAATGTTATGAACTTTTGATAGGTACAATATAATGTTAAGAATGAATGTATGTATTATTAAATTTATGTATGTTTATAGATGTAAAATATTTTTCAGTGTTGAGATGTTGAGAATGAATGTTAGGAAGTTTAGATAGGTGCATTCTAAAGATAGGAAAATTAGGAATGTTAAGAATGATTGTTATAAAGTTTTGATAGGTGCAATCTAATGTTAAGAATGAATGTTAGGAATCAATGTGTGGAATGTTAGGAATGTTATGAAGTTTTGATAGGTGCAATCCAATGTTAAGAATAAATGTGAGAAATGTTAGGAATGAATGTGGGGAAATGTTAGGAAGTTATAATAGGTGAATTTTAAAGATAAGAAAATTAGGAATGTTAAGAATGAATGTTAGTAAGTTTTGATAGGTGAAATATAATGTTAAGAATGAATGTTAGTAATGAATGTGGGGAATGTTAGGAATGTGCAATCCAATCTTAAGAATAAACGTGGGAAATGTTAGGAATTCACTAGCTAGATTCATTCTATCACAAAGGTTTGATCCTACTATTTATGATATTGGAATTTGATCTCTTATCAAATAACAAAAATCCTTAATTTAGACTTATAGTTTCTATATATAAGGATTTATGGCCCATGGAAATTTTTTAGGAGACTTACACTAGGTGCTTTTCATGCTTCAAACATAGAACATGAGCTCAAATTTACCTTTTCATTAATTTGTTAAACCAAATCGAAAGAGTACTTACTATTTCGCTAACAATATGAATCAAAAATGACAAAAGAGTTCTCAACATTCTTAACTATTATGTCACTAAAGTTATGGGATAATCATGCCACTAGCAAAAATCATACCGATGTACTATCAATACACACATAAAATTGTATTCACCATAATATTCACGTTCATTTTCTTCGCCATACCCAATAAACACAATATTTAGCACTCTTTAATATACACTGTATTTACCACTCTTTAAATTAACTGGTTGTCCCTTAAGGAAGCAACTTCAAAATAACAACCAAATGGTAGAGGAATGTTTACAAGCATTTCATATACAACCTCCTCTAACATTATTGAAAGTTAGTAAAGTTAGGAATGTTAAAAATGAATGTGGGAAATTTCTTAGGAATGAATGTGGGGAATATTAGGAATGAATTTTAGGAATGTTAGGAAGTTTTGATAGTAATGCTAGGAATGTTAATAATGAATCTTTGGAAGTTTGATAGGAAATGTTGGGAATGTGAAAAATAAATGTTATGAATTTTATATAAATGACACAACATTTTAAATGTACAAAAACATCGATCATTTCATTTTTTATATAGTTAAAAACATCGCAATGGAATTCCCTCGCCAATCATTCGTTCATGGTCATATTTGGATATTTTTCATTTTCTATTTTTTAAGTTTTTTTTCAATGAAACTTGTACCAATTTTATTCAAGATGCACATACTAAATGACTATACTTAAAACTTATAACATCAGGTTCATAATCCTGAAAGTAGACATAATTTTTGGTCATATGGGTTTGCTGCAAAAAATAACCTTTTAAAATGATGGAACATCTCTTGTATGTAAATTTGTTGTCATTGTAGTCCTCCAATAACTTCATGTTTCCTTCAATGCATCGCATCAAATAATATTTTACATTTTCATTGTTGTCTAAAGGTGCAATTATAGAAAAAACATCTCTTGTACAAATTACAATTTGCGTTAGAGTTTTTAAGTCAATTAAATTGAATATATACACATAAGGTGATGGACAACAATGAACAATCAACAAGATCATTACCTTCTCTAATAAGATTTGAAATTCTATCACCATCAGATGATATTTCTTTTTCTTCTGATTCTAATTCTTCTACTGTTGCTAGTGGCATTTTCCCTTTTGGATTAATCTCCGTGTTTCCAATGTTTTACGTAGTTGTTCCTTATGTTTTCACAAACTTCTGTATATTCAACATTTTTAGTGAAAATATGACAAAAACATGATTGCTTTCTACTATCAAATGAAAACACGTTGGAAGGATTTTGTTTGAATAGAGTGAAGTTCTCTAGTCCCAAGTATGGTTCTAGCCTCATATGGTATTGATATATCTATATATTTCCCCCCAACAAGCCAAAAAAACCTACACAATAAATGATAAATCACAAATGACAACTTTTAATGCTAGTGTACATATTCTTCAATGTTAGTACATACATTTTTAAAATTGACAATTAATATAAATTGAACAAATTGTGTACATACATGCACACATCTTTTGATTGTTGACTACAATCATGGTTTAGATGTGATTTACACCATTGGAAAACCTATGCAGCTGAATGGAATCGTATAGAATAATGGTTCATTTTCCATCTTCGAAGTGCTATTTTTACGCATGCTCCTGCACCATCATGTTCACCTTTTCCATGTCCAGTTTGAAAGAAATTACAGTGATATTTAATGTTCAGTGATTATGAAGTCGACATAACCAAAAAAATGGTCGTGAAGATTTGAATTTTCCCGTAGATCCATCTGACCATATCCAATGTTCATTGAATTTAACATCACACCTTTTTAGTGAATCATAGGAAAAATTTTCAATACAATGTTGAACAAAATGTGTATCGTGTGTATGTTCATTGCTGATATAAAAGTAATATTCTTTAATCACATCTCGATTGTCACATGTGCTTTTAATTCCATCAACATCCTGTTGAGAATGTCTATATAGAACATGGACAAATATCGAAACTTGGCCAAAATGATAGTATTCACTTTGAATCTCTTTTTGTGCAGTAAATATGTAGTTTTCTGCAAAATAAACCAGAGACAAAATTGTTCCGGACGGAAAAATTAGATGGGAATGTTTTAATTGAAGGTATTGCCATCGTGCTCTATGTGGATGCTTGGTGTATTTATAAATTTCACTTTCAAATTTCTTGAGAAAGTATGTCACACATATTTTTCTTCTCGCAAATCAATTCTTTTTGAAAGTGCATCACTAGAACTTGTAGAATAATTGTTGTATCCATATCTTCTTTAATCAAATGTTACATTTGAAAGCGACTGATCATTATCAATAGGGTATTGATTGTGGAATAAAACTAGATTTCCACAATGATGACAATGTTTTCCATTGACACATTTCTTATTATAAAATACTTCATTGTGACTTCTCTCACATAGAGTTTGAGATATGCGTTCACATATTGTGTACAGAGGTGCTAAATTTGTCCAAAACATTTTACCAAATTCAAGAAACATGTCATAATATAATTGAAATTTCACATGATAATGACAACAACATGTGTCATGTATAGTAATAGGTCTAACATATCATTGTTTTTGTTCCACAAATGTAGTGATTGACATATTAATTCCATGATGATCCTCCTTGAATTTATTGAACAATTGTACTTGTGTCATTTCCATTATATGTTTTGGACGACTTTCATATACATTTTATGATACTCTTTGTCACATCAAATTACTTGAATTTGGTGAAACTCGAGCATGTGCCAACCGATATTTCTGTACAATATCTTTAACACCTTCTCCCGTTCTATCTTTGTAAGGTTGGCTACAAATAATTTCCCAGCAAGCAAGTTCATCATTTTCATCTATTTTCATTTCGAATTTGTTATGTTTGTATAATGTATTTCTTTAGGTTTCAACTACTTGTTCTAGTTGTGTTGTCAAACATTTTTGTCTAGTACTAGCTGAAACAATTGCTGTCTAAATTGATCTACATGCAACACCGGTATCTTTCTTTCTAAATTTTCCAATTTTTTTTATTGCGTCACCTATATTTTCTATCACATTATGTTTCATTTTCGACTCTTTTGTTGCCTTGCGAATACCCAATAATGACGTAGCACCTTCTAACTTCTTGGACACCAATAAACATCTCAAAATTAGCGCTTGTCCTACTATTGAACAATCATTGAGAATATCATCATAAATGTTTGTAGAACGATATCATGCAACATGTATGGTTGTTTTTTATCCATATTTGTCGCAATCAATGTCTTCTAACATTTCATCATCAATGCTGAAAGTACCTATACATCAAGTTAAGTTTAATTTAACATATGTCCAAAAATACAATTCATTATAAAAAATGATTTTGGAAAATACATGATATATACATACCAGGTGCAATTTCTGGATCTTGATTTTGATCTTCAATATTGACTTCATCAACATTAGCATGTAAATCACTATTTACATCTTCAACAATGGTCTCTCACTATTTACATCTTCAACAATGGTCTCTTCAACTCCAATTTGTTCTTCTTGTACCCTATTTTCAATTTCCATTTCACCAACAGTATCATGCAAATTTGTTCTTATATCTTCAATTATTCTCTCTTCCGTTTCTACAACCCTTTCTCTTTTGGCTCTATTTCTCAGTATTTGTTTTCCCTATTAGCATCGTCATCATGTTTACATCACTCTTTTTTTTACGGTTTTTCTTATTGTCAGAGACCCATTATCAACAAGGACAAAATCTTTTTTAATGACTAATTATGAACATCTATCCTTTAAGACTTGTGAATGATAATATAAGACTAAAAGACCTTATGAAGCATTTTTGAAGCATCACGAATCAACTATGTTAAATTTGGTCATTGTAATCCTACCATTTCTAATATATGTAAACACTTCTCATATACGAGACTTTTCTTTAATAATTATTCAAACTTATACAAGAGTATATATTTGTAACTATGGAATTGATAAGGAGATTTTTCTGTACATGTACTTTTATCCTTAAGTACCGTGTTTTGTAACTCAACATATTAGACTCAAGTTTACATGGCATTACAATTTAAGTGAATTCCAAACAAATTTTAAGTTCCAATATAGGAAAGAGATGGCATACATAATGTAATAGTTTTCTTCCCATAATTCCATGGACGTGTACTTTAAGTGAATTCATAAAATACTTTAAATCCAAAATCCATCCTTTTATAGTTGAGTAAACTAGCATTGTAAGGAAAGATCGTGACGCAGAAAAGAATGATCAATTACAGCATATAAGATACCATTTAGTGGAAATCCTACACAAATCCGCATTAATACAAATATTAAAATGAAGATAAACAACATAAGGCACAAACATGAAAGAGACACTAGAGTACGTGGTTCACCCAATATTGGGTTACGTCCACCAAATGGTCACATCTTGTGACATTTATTTCGTTAAAGGGTTACAATCCGCAACATCAATGTTGCTATACTTTTTCTATTATTCTCGCTGACTCTCTCACTGAGAGTACCTCTAACATAAAACTAGGAAAATTCCTGGTATTGAATTCAGATCGATTGATCATCAGTTCTTTATACAAAATATTAATGAAATAATATTTTTAACCACGTTTTAATTCGATACTGGAACCTTCCTTTATTTTTATTTTTTATTGACTAACCTATCTAGGCTAGGATGGTGCCTTCATTATCGTTAGTACATAACTTATAACAAAATCAAGAAGACTAAGTACTTCTCAATAACCTTTACACACTAAGGACCACCCTACATATACAATCTCCATCCATAGTTGTACTATGTAAGGGTTTTCTTTTAAAAGTAACATGTTCTTTGTACCATAGTGAAGTATCTTTACCCACTGAAGTTCCTTCACACAAGTTGAGTTTAAATATAATTACCACACTATTGAGATACATCAAAGTAGGTAAGTATGAATATCTATTTATCCCACGTATATGTTTCATTTTTAAGTTTTATTTATCGAAACCCTTATACTCTACAGCTCATAGTAGATTTGCCTATATTCATACAAGGCATGTAGGTACAACAGAACACCTAAAATCATGCTTCAAACTGTTTATAAAGGGGTATCAACTCTGACACAAGTTGAGGTGATTTATAAGAGTGCAAGTTTATATATTTCACATATATAGTATATACTTTAAGTTCCACATGCTTAAATCTCATATATCATTCCTTTATAAATTTACCCTTACATTTTTATATATAAAGTTCATATTTAAGTTCCAACCCAATACCTACAAATAAATATTTTCTACATATAAGGTTTATCCTTTGGCTTCACTTATCACAACACATACCTCCATGATGATCACAATTTGGTGTAAGCACCAGATCTGAAATAGAAATCAAAGGTTAAAAAAAAGAGCACATAGCTAAATGTGGTGTCCTTTCCGAATAGTATATCCACTCTTTGCTGAGGAGAAGATCCACACTACATGCAACTCTCGGAACATCGATATCAGGTTTGAAATGCATAACCTTGACGCAGGCAAGGTCAAGACCCATCTATGGATATTTACCAAGATCTAAAAGCAAGTAGCCGTCAATGAACCAAATAGTTTGTGGATCTAAACCCAATGTCCGATTTATTCACTTGGAAGGTCAAATAAACTTTAATGATAACCATTTAATTTGATGGAATAGATTACCGACCGGTAATTTTTATTGGCGTTTCAATCATTATTCGGCTGAATAACGCCATTATTTGGCCGAATAAATATAGTTATTCAGCTGAATAACGCCTGCTATGTTGGTTGGGCACCCAATTCTCACGGAAGTGTTACCCAACTTCAAGTTTTCACCCTCTGATTTTCTACAACCATAAAGAGTCTTATATCTGAACTAACATCACTTTCATCTATTTTTGAAGAATCACTATCATCTTTAATAAATAGACTTTGTTTTTTATATGAGTTTCTTTGAAACTATTTCTTATATTTTTTCTTGTATTCTTTACTCTTTCTATTGCTTTCTTCTTCACCATCAGAATGCTTACTATAAGGACACTTGGAGGAAAATTTCCCTATTCTACCACAACCAAATCATTTAGGAGGAATCTTACCTTTGTATTTACCAGTACCCTTTTTCAGATTTTTGACAAAATTAGCTTCTTCCTTATCTTCTTCTGAATCATCATGATTGCTTCAACTTTTGTCTTGTTCTTCTTAGCTACCTTGAAAGCTGCTTCTTTCCTGAAGGAATCATCACCAGAGTTTCTCACTTCATAAGCTGTTAGTATTCCATGTAGCTCATCCATTTCTAAAGTAGAAATATCAGTTCTTTCTTTCAAAGCAGATATTTTTGAATTAAATCTTACAGGTAAATATCTAAGTAATTTTTGCACAATATCAACATCTTTAACCTTTTCCCCTAGACTTCTCATGGTATTTACTACTTCATCAATACGAAGAAAATAAGTTGCTATATCTTCAAATTCTTCCATTTTTAAACTTTCAAATTGACTCCTATATGACTATAACTTAGCATTTTCCACCTTAGTATCTCCTTCATAAACATTTTTTAGTTTGTCCCACAATTCTTTAGCTGACTCACCGTGCATAACCTTAACAAATTCTGACCTTGCTAAACCTCCAAGTATTGCATACATGTATTTATAACTACTTTCATAGAGTTTCTTACCTATGACATCTGTTGGAATGGTTGTAGGAGCACTATATTCATTCAGTACAGCTTGCCAAACATCTACTCCTTGAGTCAGTAAAAAAAAATTCATCTTGATACTCCAAAAAGAATAATTATGTCCATCAAATAGAGGTAACCCATGTTTTGTAAATTCATACTTCTTATCCATCATAAAATATCACACTTCCAGTGATTAAACTGAGAATTGAGGTGATTGGATATGATACCAATTGTTAATCAAGTCAAACAACTGAGAGGGGGCGTCAGGTGAATTGGTTGTTTATAATATTGTATATATATATATATATATATATATATATATATGCAGCTTATAACCATCAAACACATAAAATGGACAGAGGAACAAAATGTTCATGAGGAAACCCATAAAGGGAAAGACCTCTTCTTCTTATGGATGTAAAGCAAGCAACTTTAATTACATCATGTTTTATCTGAGAAACAACTTAGATGAGGCTACTAACTCAAGAAAATACCTCTTTATTTTCAGCTCTTACTGAAAGACAACTCCTACTTCCTTAATGCAAGCTTCAACTTGTAATGAGACTGCTAGTCTCCCTAGCTCCTCCCTTCCTCCCTGAAATATAGGCACCAACTTGTTTCACATACTTTTATACCAAACATGTTATCTTTTAGACCCAATCTGTATCAAATATAAGATTTTAACAACAACCCATTCTATCACAACATCTCTCAAAACACTTTCAGTCAGTGATCATCCTGTCAACAACATCTCTGTCAAATTACTCTGTCAAACCAATAATCTGTCTCAAACTCTCTTCACTTATGCAGTCGTAATGTATTCAAAGATTAGCTTTAAAATTTGTAACTGTATTATTATGTGTATCCAGTATCTGATTGATCTTTGTTAACATTCACATATCTTTGTTTCATTCATTTTACTAAACCAATCTACAGTAACTTGAGTACTCAGAAAATGGATTTAATTTGTAGAACTTGCAATATTTTTCCTGTATAGAATACATATTGAACTTAATTTGTTAAAGAGAAATTTATCATTTGGCTCATCAATAAAAACCAATGCATACCAACATTTCTTTAATCAATGCAGTCAACCTCTTCACAGCTCTGTATTTTTCTTCAATTCTGATACTTCACCGATCTGCATCTTCTCCATTGCTCAGTACTGTGTATTTCTCCATTGTTGAGCATGCATCTTCTCCAATTCATCCACTGTGTTGTATCTTCTCCATTACTAAGTATTTGTCTTCTCCAATTCATTCACTACGCTATATATTCTCTACAATTTCCTTATTCATGATAGGATGCGTTCAATATGACAAAGTATACCTTTCTATATTCACTCCACTACATTTTTGTTTTCTCCAATTCATATGTTGTGCTGCGTTCAGCATGCTGCATTCTTCCTCACACTCATAGCTCTTCATTTCACCAAATTATTATGCTCAATACCGTCCTACGCTAATCTTTTCTCCTTATTCACCACACCGTTTACATATACCATACATTTGATCAGTTATGATAGACTTCAACTGTGTAAATCATAATACAGTTTAAAAAATGATTCTGGGTAGCGCAGCATTAAGCATAAAACTGTTTCAACCACATTTTGGATAGCGTAACATTAATCAATTCATTAAGCAGTAACTCATTTTAACAAACTTTGGAACCGTAATCTTTATTTATTGATTGTTATTGGAACCATTCTTTGACATGCTGGAATCAAGCACATGATGGATAACAAATTGGTTTAGCCATAATAAAAAAACAAACTAATGCTAATGCCCAATTTCTGTGAACGTAATAAGCTTTCTGTCTAAAGACAAGAATTTCTTTGTGTCATTAATGATTTTTGTTGCATTCCCATATTTCTGTGTTATTTAGAAATTCCATCTTTGATTCTTTCTCAAAGAATAATATCTATTAAATTTAATCATTCTTTCAAATTCATTTTATGTATTTGCTAATAGACATTCTTTTATATCAATGACAAACAAACTCATTTAGACCAATAGTTTTGTAGTTTGATCATGGATACTTTATCTCTATAAGGAGCTTATGAAGTATTATCTAGAAAAGGTAATTACATTTGTAAGGTATCTTAACTTTTCTTAATTTGCAGTTTATAGTTGCAATTAAAAATAACTCCTTGCATATCATTCTTAGCCTCTCCTTTTATGATTCAGATAGTTTCTAATATTCTTGATTTAGACATGTATATTTCTGATTTCTTCTTTCGAATAGTGCTTGATAAGACCTATTTTCACTATTATTCATTTTATGCCTATGTATTACTAGTTCATCCTATACTTATTATTAAAACTTGTCTCTCACATACCTCTTTGTGATAACTCGAGAGTAGGTGGAATTTTTACCTGTGGGGAACATTACTTATCTCTTCTGAAAGAGATGGATTCTTAGGTCAAGAACAACTTTAAGTTATTCTCTTTTGACTTTATTGATGATTAAGGCCAGTATAAAGAGCTATTTTTATGTTTATTCTGTAAATGAATGATGTGTTTTAGAAAGGCTTAGCACGCTCTAGTGCCAATTGGCTTCCATATATTTACTATCATTATACAAAGTAAACCCATCGGGGTACTGAACAGGTTCGCTGGTAGTGGGTCAATGCTGCATAACACCTTAAAATAAAAAAGCTCAATAAATGCAACTAAACCCGTTGGGGTACTGAACATGCTCACTGGTAGTGGGACTATACTTGCAAGGTACCAAGATAAACCCGTCAGCGTACTAAACAGGCTTGCTGGTAGTGGGACAATATCAGGTAAGGAGGTCTGGTTAATGCACTACTATGCACATGATTCATAAAATAATGATCATAAAAAATAAAAATAAAATTTAATATCAAGGCCCATTATCTGTATTGTCACTTGAGAATCATTGTAAGTTGGGCTTGGCCCTGGCCATCTAATTTAATTCTTACCTAGGATCTTATTATCCTAGAAATGGGATCTATAGTTACGTCTCTCACACACTCCAGGGTAAACTTAGAATATTTGATGATGACAAGATATCTTTACAATAAGGCATATATGTCTAGCTTTTTCCTATGGCATTCTTTCGATTATATTATTGTCTCTTTCTTTGGTCTTTCTCAGCACTATTATTTTTTATAAATATACATATCCTAATCACTTTCTTTTCCTAGTAATTGTTTCTTTTTTAAACAATAATAACATCATACTTGTACTTTTTCTTTATCTAACATAAAATATTCTTCTCCTTTGCGTGAGGACATGCCACATCCTTGGTTTGGGGGAGAATTAGGAATATTTAAAACAAAATATTTGTCTTCTTTTTATCCTTTTATGACAAAAATTTCTTATCTCTCACAAATGTTAAAGTGTTTTCAAGTTATAGCATGAAGCATGTTTTTACAAATTTGATGGAAGACTTTACAAAGGATCTGAATAATGGTTCAGATGATGGTCTGAATAAGATATTGTGGTATTATAGCATGAATGATTAAAATTTGTCAACCAAATTTTTGGTTTTGAATGTTATTTATGCATTTGTAATAAATGTTCAAGCTGTCCAAAGTTTTTCTTTGGACATGGTTGAACTTGTTATAAACTTAATAAATTTATTGATCAAAATGCATATGTTTGTTAAAAGACATGTATTTTGAATTAGGCTATAATAGTATAGTCTCCTAAGAAATTTAAATATTTTATTATTCCATCATCGTTTTTTTTCTCTAAGACTGGTAAATAAATATGCCTTTATAAGATTAAGGTTTAAATTGTTTTTGCGAGATAGAAGGTAGTTACTAGCACAACTTTTCCTTATTCCTTAATTATTTCCTTTTTGTTCAGTGGGACCTTGCATTTCTCTGGTTTGGGGGAATGTTGAGCCTCATTTTGTTATCATTTTTGGCAATTAAATAACAAATTTAAGCACATACTTTATTACCTTTAGTATATTTTATGTCATGCAGATCATTATTTCAACACAAGGTAAGAATAAATTTGATGTTATTTCCACTTTGGTTGTTAATATAATTTTTATGATTTTATTAACTCTAAATCATATTATTCAAAGAATTTTTATGTATTATCTGATATGTATATTCGTTTGCCGATTTTATAGTTTGTTTGGGAAAAATTAACATCAAAACGCATTTGGCCTTCCTTTCTCCTGATGCGTCCATCTCACGATCCATCTTGGCGATCAACTCACGATCTAGCTTGGTGACCATCTCACGATTTAGGTTGGCATTTAGCTCATCATCCAGCCATTGCGCAAAGTTTGTTGTTGATTTTACATGTGTGCCCTAGATTGACACACTACACATCCATCTTACAGTTCATTATTTTGTTTAGCTCATCGTTTAGCTCGCTCATCAGCCTGCGCGTTTTCCATAGCTGGTTTTCAGCATTTAAACGCAAAACAGTTTACAAATATCCTCAGTTTTCCATCATGCCAACTATCTGTATGCTGGACTGATGCATTTAATTCATACTCTAGAAGGTTCCCCACCTACCTTGTCATCATCCATGCATTCAAAGGGATGGACATTTTCTGTTAACCCATGGCCTCCTCTGTTTCCATATTAAAATATTATCATCCTGTGTGTTTAAGGTTTGGAACAGCTTGTGTTCTAGAAGATCGACTATGTTTCTGCCCCTACTCTCCACAACACCACCAATCGGCATGATCTTGCTGATGAGAGACCTGCGTTCTAGAAGCTTGTTGTTGTGTATAAGCATGTGCTCAACACCAGTCCATCCTCCATGCTAAGGAAGGGATCGCCGCCACATTAAGAACACTCTAGAAGCCTATCCATGCAAAAGATGGAGTAGATTTGTCACGTTATGCCACAATCACGTTGAATGAAAATCCATACCATGCGTTGGTTGCAAATCAATAATGTGCTTTAGAGATTTCCTAAAATTAGAGAGCAGTCGACCTTTAGGGTTGACTTGCTCATCTCTTATGTAAAACTATATATATAAGTCTCTAATTGAAGAGAAATATAGTTAGTCATAGCCAAATTTAGTCATAGTTGTTAAGCACTGTAATTCTATTTTTGAATCTGAATAAAGAACTGTATGCATTTTTGTTGAAGATTGCGTTTGAGTAGGAGTTAGCTGGCTTCACCCCTGATTGTTGGGAGGGCCCCTCATCAACTAGAGGTTCATTAGCTTAGTTTTAATTCAGTCCTTTCTTTTCTGTTTTAGTTAATTTAATTTAATTCCTAGTTGTTTTCATTAGATGCTATTTTTTTCCTGCATTGTATTTAAGTTAGTCTCTTTTCAGTAGATAAATAAGTATTTTGTTTCATGTATTGCATTAGTTTAGTTTCATTTCAGTAATTAAACAAGTAGATGCGCGCATAGTTTTGCTTTCAGTTATTTGCTTCTAGTCTTTTGTTTTCAGTCATTTCCTTTCAGTTTTTTGTTCTTAGTTAGTTGCTTCTAGTTAGTCATTTCATTCCAGTATTGCTTTCAATTTTTAGTTTCAGACAAGTAGAATAGTTTATTTCCATTTGAATTTAGTTTTGGTTATTTATGAATTGTTTTAAGTAGAATAGTTCATTCGCTGTGCAATGTAGTTTTGTTTATTTATTTCTTGTTATTAATTTATTAATATAGAATAGTTTTCTTTCGTTTAAATTCAGTTTTGTTTATTTATCTTTTGTCATGAATTTGTTTAAGGTAATTTCTAGTTTATTCAAGTTCAATTCTAGTTTATTAATTAGTTTTTAATGCAATTTTTTCTTTTTGTTTAAAGTATTAGTGTGAAGTTAATTTTTTGGTTAAATATGTGTGTTTATTAAATCTATGCATTAGATTTAGAACTGCATAACTTCAGCTAAAGAATTAGTTCATTTAGCTTAGTTTTTACCATTTTTTATTGTACGGACCACCATTTGGACTGTCTGTCTAGTCTGTCATTCAGTCATGCTTTACAGACCTACTCTTCAGCCTATTATTTAACCGTTGGTTTTGTTTTTACTATTTTCATGCATTTTTAAGATTGGTCCTAGTTTTGTTTTGTCAATCTTTGGATTATATTTGTAGTTGGTACTTTAATATTAGCATTTCAATTAAAGTTTGGTTGTTTTAAGTTATTGATTAAAGTTTTATCATTTTTTATCAAGTTGTGTTATTCTTTGAATATTAAATACTGATTTTATTTTATTTGTTGTTTTATGTCATGATCATCTTCATTTGCATTTAGAGTTTAGGGTTAGATGCACTATTTTTAGGAAGAAGTTAAGTTATTTGTAATCATAGGAATCATTCTTGTTTTTATGTGTATATTGAAAAATAGAATTTGAATATTTTATTAATTTTTCTAGTTGCTTCTGTTTATTATCTTTATTAAGTTTTCTACTTGCTTCTTTTCAGTTTCTGATTCTTTATAAGATAAGTTGTTTTGTACCTCAGCTTTCTGCTAAAGAGTAGTTAGTTGGTTATTTGTCAGTTCCATTATTGGTGCCTGAAGTCATTGCTTATGCCTTTCTTTTCAATATCTATTTAGAATGTGATATTCCAATCTAGTCCAATTATTTATATAATTTAGGAGTTTGACTTGGTTTTTGATCCTGCGATCTTTTATTTGTTAAAATATTTCCACGACACCCTAGGATCCTTTTTACCTTTGCATATATTTTGTATCAACTCTAATCTTACCAACCCCGATTGATAATTAAATATTAGGTGTATTAATCTAGTTGATATAACACCCAACACACACACACACACACACACACACACCTCTCCCCCTCTCCCGATCACTACCCCCTCCCCTCCTCCTCCTCTATTTCTCCCCACCTAGTAACACATTGTCTCACTCTCTTTATTGTTATCTCCACTTACCTCCAATATCTTAACACCCCCATTGGTCTCTACCTCTAACTCCTTAACACTCCTGCTCCATGTCTACCTCTAACCACTTACCACCCCCCTCCCCCAAACCTTTAAATGGTATAATCACAAACCAAAAAATATAGTTGTGAATTGTGTTCCCATTTATGTCAATGAAAACGCATACCCGTTTATGTCAATAGAATCATGCACGTGTTTGCTTCAATAAAAATGAGTGTGCATTGCTATTAGTAAAAGCCCATACTCGTTATTGTCACATATGCTCCTAAACCCCTAGCCCCCACTCTAGTATAGCCCTCCCACTCTAATCTAAGTCCCCCTCCCCCCCACTCCTAAACTCCTAACACACCCCTTACTCTCTCTCTCACATACACAAACACCCACATCCACAGGTCACCCCATCCCATAAAGGACCCTCCCACTCCACTCTCTCTCTCTCTCTCTCTCTCAGACATCCCTATGTCTCCCCTTACAACTAACATCCCTTAACCTGTAACCTACAACACCTAAACACCTGCACACACATCCACAAGTTACATCCACAGGTCTCCC
>LPNX010197724.1:191827-273636 GCA_001517045.1 Pseudotsuga menziesii | reverse complement strand
GGTGTTAGATCTATTCTAGCATATATAATCAATAATGTATAAGCATTTGACATAATCCCATGGATAAAATATTCATTCAAACACACATTATTGGAGAGGGAAAGATATTTCTATTAATATAAATCAGAGACTACAAGATACCACCTCTGACGGCACGTCTTCGAACTGAAGAAACTGAATCCCCCACTTGGGCCTCCACCACCTCAATCCTCCATCTCTCAATAGCAAGCTCACAATCAAAAGGCAAGCTTGGGAAGAACACACAAGTGCTCCAAGGGACAAAGGGATGCAGACTCAAGCATAAGTTTCAGCAACAATGGACTATAGTTTCTTTTCTCTCAATTCTCTCCTCCCCTTCAATGTACCAAGGGGTTCCTTATATACCTTCCAAAGGGGTAATGAAAGGTCGAATCCGAGCGATCTCAAGGCATAGGGAAGGCCAGGAGTCAAATGAGTCGGATCCATGTCAAGGGAAACTCCAAAAGGATTTCGATTATGCACACATTTCAATGTACATGGTTTTAGTGGTCAAACCCGTGTATATACGTGCTTATAGGTTTAAAATTCGCGTGTATCATTTTTCACATGTTTTTATGGATGATCAAGGAAACATCAAAGGACAAAAAATGGTCCATAGGGTCTAAGGAGTCTATAGCGGGACAGGGGAAGGCCATACCAAGTGTGATTCACCTGGAGTGGTGAAATCAGCTATAACACCCACCTACTACATCCCCTCTACAACACCTAGAAACCCCCACATTAATTTAACCCCCCCCCCCACCCACTCCTAAACTCCCAACACACCCCTCCCTCTCTCTCACACACAAATCCACAGGTCACTCCATACCACTAAGAACCCCCCCTTGACTCTATATTTGTCTCATACACACACACACATCCCTATGTCTCCCCTTAGCACTAACACGCCCTGACCTATAACTTACAACAACTAGACACCCACACACACATCCACATGTCTCCCATTACTAGTAATACCCCATCCCTTATATCACTTCCCAACCAATCCAACTACCTCTAACCCAGACCCTCCTACTACATCCCCTGTACAACACCTAGACACCCCGACATTAATATAAACCCCCCACCCCCACTCCTAAACTTGTAACACACCTTTTAATCTCTATCTCACACACACACATCAAAAAGTCACCCCATCCCACTAAGGACCCCCCCCTGCACTCTATCTTTGTCCCTCTCTCTCACACACACATCTCTATGTCTCCCCTTACCACTAAAACCCTCTAACCTATAACCTACAACACCTAAATGCCCCTACACACATCCATAGGTCACAGCCATGGGTCTCCCCTTACCACTAACACCACCCTCCCTTATATCACTCCCCAACCAATCCAACTACCTCTAACCCCCACCCCCTACTACATCCCCTCTACAACACCTAAACACCCCCACACCCATCCACAGGTCACATCCATAGGTCTCCCCTTACTATTAACACTACCCTCCCTTATATCACTCGCTAACCAATCCAACTACCCTTAACCCCCAACCCCCTACTACTTACCCCTTACAACACGTAGACACCCCCGCATTAATCTAAACCCAACCCCCCCCCCCCCCCAGTCCTAAAATACTAACACACCTTTTACTCTCACTCTCAAATACACACATACACAGGTCACCCCATCCCACTAAGGACCCCCCCCTCCCTCCACTATATATTTCTCTCTCTCTCTCTCTCACACACACACACATCCTTATGTCACCCCTTACCACTAACAGCCTCTAACCTATAACCTAGAACACCTAGACACCCCCACACAGATCCATAGGTGATATCCACAGGTCTCCCCTTACTCCTAACACCCCTATTACAGAGAGAAAGTTCCTATGGCTTGGGGTGTACCACAATAGATAGAGAAACCATAGAAATCAATCCCTTCCCAATATGCAAGAGAAACCAAACATCTAACAGTAAAGGATCTCGACTCATACCTTATTCCAGATGGTTGAAGTAGATCACCATTGAACTTTTTCCAATCCCACTTGCTTTAGTAATTCACTCTCAACAACAATAAACAAGACAAGCATGCTATATAATATGGTGTTAGATATAATCTAGCATATATAATCAGTAATGTATAAGCAATTAAACACATCCTTGGATTCAATATTCATTTAAATGCACATCATTGGATAGGAAAAGATATTTCTATTAATCAAATCAGAGATTATATAAGTGACAACCTCTGTCGGCACGTCTACGAACCGAAGAAACTAAGTCCTCCACCTAGGCCTCCACCACCTCAATCATCCATCTCTCAATAGCAAGCTCACAAGAAAAGGAAATCTCGAGAAGAACACAAAGTGCTCCAAAGGGACAAAGGGATGCAGACTCAAGAATATGCAAGCAATGACAGCAATGGACTATAGTTTCCTTGCTCTTCAATTCCTGTTTCTTCAATGTCTCCAATGGGTTCCTTATATAGCACTCTAAAGGGGTAATGGAGGGTCAAATATGAGCAATCTTGAGACATATGAAAGGCCAAGATTCAAGTGGTTCAGACACACATCAAGTAAAACTATAAAAATATTTGGACTTATGCACACATCCCGATGTTGCCGGGGTTGAGATCAATATCCGCATATATATGCGAGTATGGGATTAAAAGTCATGTAAAAAAATAAATAGGTGTGTTTTAGGGATGAACTTAGAAACACCAAAGTATAATATTGGTCCATCGGGTCCAAAGAATCTGCACAGGGATAGGGAAGGCCATAAATATGTGATCAACCATTTGTGGTAAAATCAACTGTAGCAGATACCCCCTAATGTGTCAAGTCAGATGGGTAACATGATGGCCGAAATACATTATAAATCAATCCCAGAAGTGGAGTGATGAAGAACTAGGTGGAAGAACCATCCATCCATCAGTATAGTACAATAATCAATTTCTTCATATGACTGCAAATACATATAGAAGTCCCAGATACACACGAGTACAATGGCCATGAATAGGCATTATATACAACATGTGACATTTGTGGTCATCGCCACGTACAATATATAATAGATTAGAATCTTCATGATGAATACATACAAGGGATCAGGATCTCCATAATGGCTAAAGATATTTGACATACACTGGAATCAAATCATGAGAGCTGAAATCTCATGAACACTGGCATGATCAAGGAGGTAGCATATGTGGAATGCCACCAATATGGAAAGTCTTCTACACAAACCGCTACGAGTACATGTCCTACTATGTGAATAGAGGTGTTGAGGTCGAACATAGTAGTCCATCATCTGATTACTGGTCATTGATGTATACCGTTAATAGATGCAAGATCACCCACCGATAATGAAAATGGGAATCAAGGCACTAGAGTGCAATCTAACAAGTGTGAATAGATGTGTTCAGGTCTAACACTTGGAAGAATCCATTGATCAGGGGACATTGATGTATTCCAAAAATTGTCGATGGTAAGAGATCCTACCACTGATGACTGTAAGTCTCAAGGAACTCAAATGACTCTAGACTCCTATCCCAGAATAAATGATCTGAAGTTGATAGGATGGAATCCACTGGAAGGAGTGCATTAAGGCATCCCCCATCAACCAACACGAGGCACTCAGCAATGATGTATAATGTGGAAGGACTCAAACAAGATGTGCATGAACCAGTAACAGTACCAGGAATGGCCGACATGGAAAGTCAAGAAAATTGAGAAATGGTCGACTCAGGTTTCAAATTACTTTGAACAAGAGAATAAAGGAAAATGGTGACTGAATGTAGGTAGCATAGACTCGATATGAAAAACTGGGACATCTTTGTGACATAGGAGGCATCAATAGAGGCTCCATAGGGACTGGAAGTGTAACCAGTTGGTGAAGATAAAACAAGAGAAATGAGTACAACTCCTAAATTCAAACTATTAAATCAACCAGTAGATGTGAGATACAATGCTCTGTTCGAAGGCGACATGACTCGACTGCTGCCAAAGATAACATCTTTTCCTATTTGACTTTTTGTTTTTTTTTTTGTTTTTTTGGACTTTTTCAGATATTTTGAAAAGCTTGAAAAAGAATAAAAGTGCTTTATAGTTACAAATATAGGAGGAGACGTGTGTGAGGGGTCAAACAAGCTAGTTCCAAGAAGTGGAACATACCTATGCTCAATGCAAGGACAACATGTGCAGGATAAAGAAACTTGAGGGAAGGTCCCCTCCTGGTAAAAAAAGGGGTATCAAGATGCAAAAGATATGTAAAAAAGCTCAGCCTAGCTAGACATGAGACAAGTTGGGCCTATATTTCTGAAAATTAAAGTTAGGGAAGCCAACATAAGGCTTATTAAGCCAAGAAAAACTTATGATAATGCAATCAAAACTTGTCATATACAAGGGGAGTCTAGGGGAAAAAGGCCAGCATAAAGTTCAAGAGGAGTATGAAGCTCTTTCTCAAAGTCATGGAAGTACTATACAAAGGACTCCCACACCCTAAATGAGGAATGTCAGCATGGGCACCAAATGAAAAATAGGATCTAACTAGGGTACCCATGTATGGGAAAGCTCTACCATTCACAACATGTCACTTCTAAAAGCATCAAGAAGGTTCTGTGACAATATAGAATGGATCCATACCTATGTTTAAGATGAAATGGTCATAAGTTTATGCAAAGTGCAAACAGATGTGAAACCTAACCTAAATGCTAGTTTAGACATAATATCTGAAATAGGCATGAATGGGTCAAAGCCCTAGTCAAACCGCACTCAAAATAGGGTCCTACAACATCAAATTAGTTCAAATGGTCCAAAATGATCAGAAATGGTAAAAAAAGATAGAAAGTGGATAAAAATTTCAAATTTTTTCTATAAATAGTAAAAAATTTAAAAATTTTCATACCATTTCTATGTTTACCTAGGATAGTGTATTTGAGCTCAGAACTTCAGAAGCGAATTACAGGAGCATCATCTGGTTGAATCACTTATGTTTTGATCCAAGTATATTCCCTTTCCTCTCTCTTGCATTTTGATATAAAATTTTTCAAATTCCATGGTCAAATTAATTTTTTGGGTGCGTTTCAGCCCATGCGGAAATTGGGATTTTTTCTACATATAGGGCTCACCATACGCAGAAAATGCCTCGAAACCTACATTCATACATGGTTGTTTTGAAAATAGTCACGTATAGGGCCGTGAACAAGGATTTAATGGGAAAAAATGATCAAAATCTTGGTTTTTTGTGCAAGATGGTCACCATACCTACTTCATTCGAGAGCTCACATATCCTAGCTGGTGAGACATACATGCTTCATTCCGGAGCTCACATATCCTACCCTTGGTTTGCTTGTGATTTGGATTTACATTTTTTAGGTGTATGCTCTGTTCACGCTAGTTTTATTAGGCTACATAGTTATATTGAGTCTTTTATTTTTATTTAGTCATTGTGGATTCGAGGTTGGCACCTTGCCGTTCTCTTCATTTAGCAGGACATCCATCATCCACGTCTCCTCCTACTTTGGAAGAGAGAACCAGATAGTTTGGGAGGTTTAATTCTCACTTTGATTCACACACCATGGGAGGTCATGAGGATTAGATTCCATAGATGTCCTCTACACCTCATGAGGTTGGGTAAGGTGATCCTACTAGCACATATGATCCACCACATGAGCATCCTTCACAATCTAGTTATGATCCATCATTCACAGGTCGTCAATATTGTTTTTCGGGCGACGAGACTCACTATGAACCCAAAAGCACTAGTAATGTTAGATATGGCATGCCTAATATCCTCGAGTCCGATATGGCATATCATGGCAAGTCGGAAGTTGACCTTGGCACTATGCCTGGGTGCACTTCCATTCCTTTCCATGCGGAGAGGTTTGGGGGCACTATTCACATTGCACCTTCCGTCCCTATGATGGAGGCATCTTCACATGCTCATCCTAGTCCTGTTGTTAGTAACCCTGTTCAGATACTAGAACTGATACGGGTGAACATTGGGAACACCACTTACATTCCTTCACATGTTCCATCATCTTTGACACCAGTTCCTTCAAATGCATTTTTAATGACCCATACTCCCTGTTAACCCAAAAATATCCCACTCTACTCTCCATGGCCTACATCACCCAAGGACACCATCTCACAACTCTCCATTAGACTGCCACACCCTCAAAATAGCTAAAGGATGAAGAAAAGGGCTAAAAAACCCCAAAAAGGAGCCCAAAATACTCTCCTAGGAGCTAGAGCCCCCCAAAAGGGGCCAAAACCCTAAAAGGAGCTAAAATTAGGGCAGAAGGGGCTAAAAGCCCAAAAAAGGGGCTAAAGCCTAGACCAAGGGCTTAAAACCCTAAAAACCCAAAAAAGCTATAAAAGGAGGGTGGGGGGTTAGTCTAAAAAAAATCCTCCCTTATATACTGTTATGCTGCCCGAGTGGATTCCTTGAGACCATTTGCCTCTCAAGACACCCACACTCCCTCTCATCCATCTTCCCTTTAATCCATAGCTCCCCCATTGCCAAGAGAGGTGCTTCTCCAAGCTAGGGCATGGTGGCCCATTTCCACCAAAGGAAGGTATATTTTCTGTTTTGTTGTGTTTATTTCAGTTTTTTCTAACATGTATTTGCTTGCAAGTTTCATGGCCTAACATTTTCTTGCAGGTCTCCATTGTTGTATGCACCGTCTCAGAGGTCTTTAACCCATAACCTTGTGTGTAGAGGGGCCTCCATCTTTGCTTTTATTTCTTTCTAGTTTCATTCCCGCTTTTCTTTTTTGCATTTCTACACAGGAACCTATCCTTCCATCCTATAGATGGAAGGTAGCCATTCTTGCCCTTGTAGCAAGGAGAAATCCCTGCTACAAAACTGGCAACCATACCAGGTCGATCCCACAGGATCCCTGGTCCAATTTTTTAATTTTTAAGTTTTTTAATTTTTTGCCTAGGATCCCAGGATCCCAAAAGCCTCTGCTAGGCAACACCGAGTCAATTTGGCCACAGTACAAGTTATTGTAGGCCAGATCTGATTCTGCCTCACAAAAAACCCCAAATCCATGGTAGGGCTCTCTTATCAGGCCCAAAAGTGAGGTGAGGACATACTTAATCCTCCGATAAGTGCGACTTCAACCCAGAAACATAAACTACGACTGTTTTTGCATTCTATGCGACCCATCACCTGTTTCTGAAAAAATCTTGCGACGCCCTCGCCAAATTTGATCAGAAATGTGCAGTCTGTCAAACAGAACTTCAATTTTAGTTTAATAGAGGTTAAATTTTATTTTTATAGGACTGTCAGTGCGGCTCAGCTACCTCTGTCTAGCACACCAGTTCAATTTCAAGTTTTTGTTTTTGTTTTCTGCAATTTATTTCACAAACAATGTGTAAATTCCAAGTAAATCTTAATGGTTTAATCAAATGAATGTAGCCTAATTAAAATCAACCTAAAACAAACTATCTTGCTTACCCTTCCTCCTCTACCTAGTCATCACCCTCTGGGGTATTCTGGGATACGACGAAGGGCAAGCTCGTATAGATCTAGGGACTGCACTAATATTGTTCCAAACCACTAAAACCTCTTGACCAAGCTTGCATCTGGGAGGTGACATGAGGATCTACGGATGGGATTAGTCCCATTGTGTTGAGAGCCCGACACCTTCTCTTGGTTGAAGAGGAATATCAGTGTGAGGTAGACATCTAGTTAAGCCATACACATTCAGGGTTAAAAATTGTATTTTTTCACAATTTCTAATTATTCAAATGCATGCATACACAATGACATGAACTCTACCATGATGAATTCATAAACCATTTGCAGCTACCAAATACCAGAAAAACAAACAAACAAATACACCATACCAAATAATCAATGCAACTCAGTTCATGACGCTGAGTGAGCCTTAAAATTTACCAATTTACACTAAGTACAACTAATCTGTCGTCTTTGAGGACATAAGTCCCTGACTGCTTCAACTATGGGAAGTACTTGGGCTCTGCCCAGAAACTCATTGTGAGGAGTACCATAGGAATCCCAAAGTAGCTGGGCATTGAGAGGAATTGCCAAGCGAAATGGGCAACGACCCCTTCCGATTGAGTAGAAACACCTGTGAGCAAAAATCCAAGCACTGTCTTCTGGTAGTATTGGTAGCTAAGTGACCACCTACAACCAATAGGAAGCCACTAAAACCAAGGTCCAAACATCATTCCCACCAATTTTAGACATAAAATCTAACACAATTGATCCTCCACGCTCTTCCTCACGCCTAAGAGGCAAACCACCACCATTTGGAACACTCAATCGACACCGTCGAAGCTGCTCTCAACGATCTCCCACACCATAAGAAGGCCACACAACCTCTAATTCTGATTTAGACCCATATTAGTATGAACCAAGCCTCCATACTCACCATCAAGCCCCATGGCTAGTGCGATTTCGGATCCATTTTTCGGCATAACCATAGCAAGTGGACCCATGTCCACATCACAACCTATCACCCACAACCTGGCGAGTAGCCTAAGCACAGTCATGGAAACTGTCATCAGTCAGCTGCCACCACCTATAGTGACCAGCCAAGCTGGCCCACTGACAACACATGGGGCCAGTGACCCTTCCACACACACTGCCCCTCCGGCCACACAGCGGGGCAGTGGACTATCCACTTACATTGCCCCAATTGTCATACATGGGGGGAATGTCCCTACCACTCATACGATCCCACCCACAACACTTGGGGGCATTGGCCCATCTGCAATGATGCCATCGCAGGCACTCCCAGCTGTGTAGATGCATTATGCACCTGCAAACCCCACCACCATTGCAGCCCCATCCCACATCAATTTGGGGTCAAATCTGCCATTCGTGGCTCATCTTAACTTGCCTGATATAGTATATTAACAAATGAACCCATTTTCCATCAAGATTTTTGGCCCCCAATTCCAAATAAGCTGCCATCAGACATCCCCAAGTTTGAAGGAAAAGCAGGGGAATGTCCCCAAAACTACATAATGACATTCCATCTATGGTGCTCATCCAACAACATCGTAGATGATTCCATCAGGCTGAGGCTATTCCAATGCACTCTTACATGTGCTACGGCCAAATGGTACATTAAGATACCATAGGCCAAATATTCGGTCTTCAACTCCCTTACCTTCATGTTCCTATAGTATTTCCAACTCCCCGTTAGATATGACGAAGGAGTGGAGATCCTGTTATCTTGGAATTAGAACACTGCCACTCATATCATTGACCATATCCATGAGTGGCGGCGATGTTGTAGCCTATGTAAAATCCAACTTGATGACAGGATCTTCTTGGATTGGTTCCTTAAAACCTTGCTCCCACCCATAGCAAAGGACATTGCATCCGAACATCCCCAACCCGAAGAAGAGGCCATACTGAAGTCCCAACAGTTTGACCTTATCTATGCTTAGTTTGGATACCTGTACACCATAATTCTAGATGCTCCCCGATCGACTACCACATACCGTGATGCACCAGGGGCATCCCATGCTGCAGACGACATCATAGGATCAATATCCCAATAGCCACAACCTCGACCGACACCACCTGCCATTACACCACAACCAAGCAACATTGCTGGTGTTGCTTACCAAAACCAAGCTTCGGACTATGCAAGAATGATGTCCCAGTCTGGAGCAACAACTTCCTATGCACAACCTGTGCCACTGCAGCAAGCTCAGGCCATGGCTTGGCCAACGCAGTAGTATGTGGAGAAAATGCCCACATTTATGGCACCGCCACCCCCACAAATCTACTATGCACCACCTGTACAAGCAGTTCAAGCCCCCGCCCCCACTCCACCCGCTCCATTGGGACAAGTCTTCGCACAACTAAATCGTCCCAACCAGCCTACCTCCAACAATCAACAAGGTCAATCTAGGAATAACTGGCCCCACAATCAAGGCAATAACCAACCGCAAGGAGGTGGACAACATTCAAACCCTCCCAACAATGCCACGGTAAACCGACCAACCCAAAACCCTCCACGACAGAACGCACCAAGATGCAACACTTCGTTCCACACAAACCAACCGTGCACAATTTGTGATGTTTATGGGAATTACACATTTGAGTGTCCCCTTATGGCTTATGCTAAGCATGCCAATAAAAACAAGGCCCAACAGGCCACCAACACAGAAAATCAAGCCCAACCCAACCTAGCACCACAAGGAACTCCCCCCATGGTGCTTCAAAACCCACTACCAGTCCAAGGATTGGTGGCAACCACATCCCATCCCCAGGCCAATCCCAACACTCCAGGCGCACCTCCCATGGCCGAAATAGGTGTTCACCACCTGCTAGCCATGACGACATAAGAGGTCAACTTACAAAATAGATGAAATCAGTACGGTACCACCATTGAACCTGCTGACTCATTAGCAGCATCCACGTCTAAGACAGTCAACCTGCCTCTTCAGTTACCCCCATTCCTGTGCCCCCCTGTATGCAAAATTGCTAATAATGTCTCAGCTAGAGCTGCAGTCAGCAATAGCATTGTGGATGATTTGGCCCAAACGCCAACCGCGATGTCCACTCTTGAGGTGCTTAAAACATGCCCAATGTAGCGAAAATCCTTACTAGATGCCCTAGGGGTAGTGGACCCCTTTGACTCTAAGTTGATCACATTCGACACGGAGAATGGAGAACCACGCATGCCATCGACCATCCCCTTTCAAATCCTGGTGTCCATCTAGAATTTGGTTGTGCACCGGTGCATAGTGGATGAGGGGGCATCCACGTGTGTTATGTCTACCTTGGTTTGGCAGAAACTTGGATCACCAATTCTGCAACCATCCTCCACAACCCTATGGAATTATTATGGACATCCCACTAAAGCCCAAGGAATCCTCCCCCATGTCCCCATTACATTAGCTGGGAAGACAGTGTTGATCGACATAGAGGTTGTCAATGCTCAACTGGACTACAAACTTCTCCCTGGGAGAAGTTACATGTACGCCATGCGAGTTGTCACATCAACTATCTTCTGTCTCATGATGTTCCCCCATGAAGGGAAGATTGTGACGGTTGACCAGCTCACCTACCATGATTAGCAAGGGTTAACGACACCTGCCAATGTTATCTCTACCATCACCACCATTGAGCCACAAGGGGTGACTACACACACTAATGTCGTCCCTACAACCAACACTATGGTTGAAAACACACCAGCCTCCCCATTGTTGAATGTGGGCCTTGGGTTGTTTTTCGATACCTCCATGATGGCTCCTTTTCCATTAGTGTCACCACCACTAACACAAAATGAAACTGTGGAATTGTGCATGGTCTCATCAAGCACCGCTGCACCCAAACAATAACCATAGCCGCAGCCCCAACCACAACCACAACATCATCCATAGCCACAACATCACTCACAATAGCAGCATTACGTGCAGCTGCAACCACAACCACATCCCCACATGCAACCGTCAGGGAGTTATTTGGGCTCAACCCCAGTCCAAATTATTCCCTTCCTCTTCCCCCACCTGGTGTCATGAGAAAGTCGGTCATGGCCACCTTAAGCCTATCCAAATTTACGTTGGGAATCTTGGTGTGGTATCTTGATCCACCAGCTCTACCAGTAATGCCCTAGGTTGTCTTAACCCCAGTGCAACCCACCGCGTTCGAGTCTCACCCTCCACCTGCTTCGTGAAAGCCAACAGCCATAGCTACACCCGTCCCGCCCCACTTGAAAAGGGCCAGGTGCCAAGACTTTCCTGAATTTTGAATGGCTCTAGCTGACCTCCGTCAACATTCCCTTGAGTCTGAGATCACTCTGATCGAATAAGTTCAGCCCCCACCTCCTTCTTCAGACACCATGTCCATCTACATGATGTCCAGTTCTGTAGACTCTCTTGTCTCCACCATCACCGACGGTCCATCAGACCTGTCTCTTCCATTGTTTCCCCAGCCATAGCCGTAACCTCAGTCGGAACCTCAACCTCAGTTGCCAGGGAAACAGTGGGGTTCATTCCTGATCAGCATGTTCCTTTTCCTTTTCCTTTTCTTACCATTCGAGATAATGAGTAAGTATGTCTTGGAAACCTAAAATCTACAAGATTTCACACTGGGAGATCATGTGTGGTACCTTAAACCACCTACCCTACCTCTAAGGCCTGAGGATGTGTTGACTCATGTCCATCCAATTGAGATGATGTTTCACCTACCTCCAGGTCCGTCAAAGAATCCTCCTGTCTCCAAGACTTCCCCTCTTCCTCCAACAAAGACTAGGGGCAAGGCCATAAAAACCACAACCAATGCCATTTACATGATCTCTAGCACCAGTTGCCCTTCCATCTCATCAGCTGTGGAAGATGCACCTAATCTATCCCGGCACCACTTACGCGATGACAGAGATATATGTAAGACCGCCTTTGGTTTTACCCCATTCCCTTCAAACCATAGTGTTGAATTGGTTCTTCCCATAAAATACCAGATTCTATCATCCCACCTTACCAATAACCTTCGTCTTGGCAAGGGGGCATACCTCTTCGCTGACTCAGACAGTTGACTCTTGAAGAAGCTATGCCTAATATAACGACTATGGGTCCCTTATAGCATAGTTTTTTCCCTTTTTTTGTTTTGCAATGTCTTTTACCACAGATCAGAGACCCCCATTCAAGGGCAGGATTAGCAGCTGCTAAATCAAAGTCATCCGAAGCATATTCAAGACACCTCTCACATCTCTGAGCTCAAATTTTTCTCTTTATGAGACCATCGTCTCATGTTTAATAAATTAATTTCAGGACCATTTCCCACAAGTCACCTTGATTCACGAGCCATGACACAATGATGCGAGTGTCTACAGACCTGTACTTGTATCACACCTCTCGACCGCTACTCATGCAAGTTTTCAAGCCACCGCTTGTTAAGGAATGTAATTTTACTTTTATTTTTGTATTTATAATTGTCTTTTCCATCGTACCTTATGTGGACCTTTGGACCATTGTCCACAAAATGATTTATTTTTCTTGCATGTATTTGGCATAGAAGTGCCCCCAGACTTGCACTCATATTGCATATAGTCAAGTCCATCCACCACAACACACACACATGCTCTCCTGACCTCTGTCCGAGAGCCACCTTGGTTTGCATGCCTCTACCGCACCGACTCCCAGGCCTCTGCCAAAATCTATCCCACACATGTATTGGTATGTTTGAGAGCCTTTTTCTTTGTCCATACTATGCATATGACCTTTAGACCTCTGTCCACTATCCCGACAGGGGGCATCGCCTGTGCCCCTGCAATCAGTTGACCACACTGGAGTTTTGTTTAAGCTCTTTTCTGAATCCTTAAAACAATGAAAAGATAGCTGAGTGTAGCTTCTTCCTTTCCCACTCGCTAAAGTATAGAAAAGGGCATCTACATCATCTCATTTACCTCCTTTTGTAGACCATGTAGACCATCAATTGAAAAGGACTTCCTTGGCATACTCAATCCAAGACTATTCCCCTCTGCATACTTTTATGGTTTCTCGGGTAGAGGGGCCGCACCTTACGAAAAAGCTCACTACTGGTTCTCATTATGTTCCTTTCCAGCCATCTCATCAAGAAAATATTGCCGAGAAAACTTGGTTTCATTCATGCTCGTAAAATTATTTGAATGACTGTCCAGTTAGTATAGGTTTAACCTTTTCCAGCCTGATTGGACTACCAATGGTAAAGAAGTCTCTCATCCCCTCCAGGATGGGTGAGCTCTCCTATGTATACTTTTATCCTTTTTCAGGCACAGGAGACTACCAATGAAAGAGATCCCCCACTGGAGTCTTCTTCATGCTTTCATACTCTCTAAAATTGAAAGCACCATCGAGCATTTACCTTCTCGGGCTCGCCAAAAATCCATGAGATCGTAGCATAATGGTATCCCTAGACACCACCCCACAAAAAAATTGTTTGGAAGCATTCCCCCATTGGGTCTCCCTTGTTCAGAGTACTCTGCAATGTGTCTTCCTTGGATCCCATCAATTTCAAAAGTCTCTACCTCCTCCAAGCATTTCCCATCTGTAGTGACATTCCTAGTATTACAGCCATGATCCCATTCCAATGAGTCAAGTTTCATTTTCTTCCTGGTCCACCCTACCATCATACTTTGAACAAAGGAAGTTTGAGTCCACCATAGTCCCTTTGCCCCTGGTCAATTATTTCCCTCCCCTCCCCCCGCCCATTCATTGGCTCAGTCCACAGATTGTCTCACACCTTTCAGTTATCTCCCTCATGCTCCTGGTCAAGGAAACATCATTTCCTTGACTAGGGATAGGTCTCCCTCTGTCGATGCCAACACACATATTCCAGAGGATAGACCCAGAGGTCCCTATACCTTGGTTTCATTAACATCATTGATGAGTTCCATGGACCACTTGAGAGGAGCCCTTAGTGCCTCTCAGGATGGTTGTTTCTCACGTGCTCAACTTCAACTACGTCATCGCACTGTTGAGATTCATACAGGGTTTGGTTCGTACAGAACTTGGTCGAAGACCTCGGATGTCACCTGACTCGAGCACATTGATGAGTCTACTCGAGGGACCTAAACAGGTTATGTCCCTTGTGATTTCTGGGTTACATTGGAGGCAGTATTCAAAAGCCGCATGTTATTCCAAAATCCTATCACCATCATGTGATAAGACATTTGACATACGTAATTGCCCTAAATCCCAACTTCTGGAGTGGAAACTAAATGGTTTTTTATCAATCTATCATACAAATTCCCAGCACCACGCATGCCCCTTTATCCAGGAGCGGTACCCTTGCTCACACCTCCTTTCATCGGTTGTCCACAAGAGGTGCAACCACCCATTGCCCTTAGTCCATAGGCGGTTACTACTAGAACCGCTCTGTCATAGAAGGAGAAGCACGGTACCCTGGGTAAAAAGGTAAAAAGAGAAGTTTCTCAAGGCTTCTAGATGATAAGCCTCATGTACTACCTTATCCCTACTGTTGTGGGTTGGTTGAGCTCGAGATCCCTCATCCTAGGATCTTAGAGGCCACCTCACCCACTAATTTATCAACCATCTCTATCCATTAAATCCCTATAAATATGAGCTCATAGACATGGTTGAGGAGAGAACATTTTGAAGGTATTGTTATGCTATTGGATTGATTCTTGGCGCAAGAACTTGTTGACAGCATTAGGAGTTGTAGACCTAGATAACACTAACTTGATTCACTTCAATGTTGAGAACTGTAAACCTAGATTACCACATAAGCTTGCTTTTCAGATCATTACAAAAGTAATGGGAAAGAAAGTTTTTCGAACGGTACTAGATGAAGGAGCTTTGACCTTGGTGTTATCTCTGACTTGTTGGAAAGCTCTTGGCTCTCCCGAGCTTGTTACAGCACCTACGACCCTTAAAGCCTTTGATGGGTGGGCTTTCCAACCCCATGGCCTCATATCAGCCCTTGTGGTTGAGCTAGGGGGAAAAAT
Source organism: Pseudotsuga menziesii (assembly GCA_001517045.1). Lineage (NCBI taxonomy): Eukaryota > Viridiplantae > Streptophyta > Pinopsida > Pinales > Pinaceae > Pseudotsuga > Pseudotsuga menziesii. The sequence goes on along the minus strand of LPNX010197724.1, from coordinate 258,214 downwards.
TGTTTCCATCCAAGTAGAAGTTGTAGATGCCCCTATGGATTATAGCCTCCTTTTAGGAAGGAATTGGTTCTATGCCATGACTGTTGTTGCTTCAACAGTATTTTGAATGATCCAATTTTTGCATCTTGGGAGAATTGTTACCATTGACCAGCTTGATTTATGTACGCCAGATATTACTACTTCCACAGCTAATAACATCCCCATGTTAGGTTAGTCCCCTCCTCCTTACCATTCGATTGGGGTAGGTATGCTGAAGGATTCATCCCTTATGGGGATTTTTCCCTCTACTCCTCCTAGCACAGATACCACGATAGTACATTTGATTGCCTCATTTGATTTTGAGCCCTAGGTCAAAAATTTTGTTGAGTCCACCTTGTTGAGCCCGCATGAAGCTATGTATGAAACCATTCAAACTGGTTCCGATGATCACACTGATGACCTTCATTTAGTGGCTTCAGATTCTTACCATTTACTGTATTGGTTAGAACCTTCTCTTCCGATTCTAGATTATCTCTCTGAGACTTTTTCTTTCGACGAGTCCATTATAGAGATCATGAATATGGATGAGCCCATTTGGGAGGATCACCATCATAGATCCATGTTCCTCCCCAATACCAGTTCGGGCAACCATGATTTTGCATCCTTGTTTCCTACCGATATTGTCAACGTTTCACAAAGTCCTATATTGTTGCAAGACATAGATTCTAAAGGAAACCTTTGCAATATTACTCAGATGAACCCAATTGATATATCAGCCAAGCCTGATGTTATTGAGCACGTTCATGTTGGTAAAAACCGCTCCACAGATGAATCTGAAGCATATAAGGCACTTTTTAAGGAATTTCGTGATATTTTTTCTTGGTCCTATTAAGAGATTCCAGGGATTGACCCTTCCATTGTGGTCCATGATATTAAAAATTATCCCCACAGCTAAACTTGTCAGGCAGAAACTTAGGCAAGTCCATCCTAGGAAGGCTGCAGCTATTAAAGCTGAGATTGAGAAACTTCTGAATGCTGGTTTTGCTTATCCTGTACCTCTAATGGAATGGGTATCAAACATTGTCCTTGTCAATAAAAGGCAGGGAACTATTATAGTCTACATCGACTTTGGGGATTTAAATAAATCTTGTCCCAAGGACAACTTTCCTACCCCACATATCAATCAGATTATCGACAATTGTGCTAGAAGTGTCATCTTCTCATACATGGATGGCTTTCTCGGCTATAATCAGATTGAGATATTGCCCTCCGATCAGCATAAGATGACATTCATTTTCCCATGGGGAACATTTTCATTTAAGAATTTACCTTTTGGCTTGAATAATGCTAGAGCCACGTTCCAGCGTGCGATGTCCTATGCATTTCACAACGTTAAACATATTGTTGAACCATACCTTGATGACCTCCCTACTCATTCACAGCGACAAGAGGACCATCCTGGTCATCTTAGAGACATATTCCTGAGATGACGTCATTATAATATATGGCTCAATCCACGTAAATGTGTTTTTTGCATTGAGACGGGACATCTGCTTTTCTTTGTGGTATCCAAATATGGCATCTGGATGGATCCTTTGAATATTGTCACTATCATTAATCTACTAGCCCCAACCAACATCCTTGAACTCCAAAGTTTGTAGGGGAAGGAAAACTTTCTCTGTCGTTTCATGTGCAATTTCACTGAGAAAATGCACTGTTATATGTGTCTCCTCAAGAAGAACACTGCATTCATCTGGGATGACCAAGCCCAATGTGCCTTTGATAATCTTAAGCATGCTCTAACTCATTCACCCGTGATACACCCCCAGATTATTCAAAGGACTTTCTCTTCTATATTGTCGCCTCTGATACTACCATCGCCATGGTTTTAGTGCAGGACAATCTCCATGATTAGGAGCATGTGATTTATCACGCCAGTAAGAATCTTATTGATTTTGAAACTCGTTATTCACATGTGGAGAAGCTAGCTTTGGCCACGGTCATTGCTGTGCAAAACGTTTGTCACATTATATTTCGCACTACCACCATATTGGAAGACCAGAACTCGATGTACTACATTCTGACTCGTCAGGTACTTGGGCTCAAGTACTCCCGTTGGATCGTCATCCTTCAGGAGTTCGATCTTGAGTTTGCCAAGGCTACATCAAAGAAATCCTTGGTTTTTGCTGAACTTATGTGTGACCTTCCCTATGCTACCATGGAATATGAGCCCAGTGATTCATTTCCAGATGAATTCCTATTCCTAATTAGCACTATTGATCCTTGGTATGTAGATTTGTTGATTTATCTATAGACCTAGCGTTTTCAGCCGCATCTATCTCGCAATGATTGTCTCCACATCCGTCACCATGCAAGGTACTATCTTATCTTAAATGATACCTTGTATAGACGTGGGATTGATTCCATTCTCTAGCGATGCCTCACTCATGAGGAGGATAAACATGTGCTGAATGATTGCCACTCTAGAGCATGCGGCAGTCATTTATCTAGGATGGTTGCAGCCCAAAAAATCCTTTGCGCTGGCTATTTCTATCCTTCTGTCTTCAAATACTGTCATGAGGTTGTCAAGAAATGCCCACCTTACCAACATTTTTATCCCAAAAAGCACACCCATCTTGCTCTGCTTCACCCCGTCATTGCCGTTGGCCCTTTTGCCAAATGGGGGATTAACTTCATGCATTGTAAGCCTACCTCAGCTGGGGGGCATGGTTACATCATCGTAGCCATGGATTATTTCACAAAATGGGCTGAGGCCATGCCTACATATGCATAAGATGGCAATACTATTGCTCTCTTCTTGTTCAATCATATCATAGCTAGATTTGGAGTTTCGTAGTCCATCATCACTAATCATGGACCTCATTTCCATAATCAAATGATGGAGGAATTGAGTGCCAAGCTAGGTTTTCACCATGAAAACTCTATGCCATATTATCTGCAAGCTAATGGTCAGGTAGAGGACATTAACAAGGTTTTGAAAACTATGCTTCGTCGGATGATTGGAGATCATAAATCCAATTGGCATCTCGTTTCTTTTTCTGCTCTTTGGGCTTATCGGACTTTCATGAAAACAGCTACTTGTTTCATGCCATTCCAGCTTGTCTATGGACTTGAAGCTGTCTTGCCGATCCAATGTCAGATTCCATCTTTACAACTTGCCATTGAACTTCTCCCAGACACTTCCATAGAGGAAGCGAGATTTTTGTACTTAAATAACCTTGATGAGACTCGTAGAGATGGTACCTTGGCTAATGAGGCACATAAGAAATGCGTCAAGGTGCAGTACGATAAATCCGTCCAGCCTCATGTTTTCAATGAGGGTGACCTAGGTTTGAGTTATGACCAGAGATATGACAAGCCAGGGAAGGGTAAGTTTGAGTCCATGTGGTATGTATTAGGGTACACAGGGTACTCCCAAAAGACCGAACACCAAGAACAACTACTTCACAAAAATATATCATAGATCAATACACCAATGTTTGTCATGTGGTTAAAACCCTCGAGAGGAAAACAGTCCATGGCCCCAGCCAAATAGCTACTTGGAGCAATTTATTATGCAAAAGAAAGAAAGTTACATGAGCTTCTCATAATCAATCAACTAGCCAAGGACCCTCTATGCTCTTTAAATAAAGATCATAGACCAATCGGGTGTTAAGCCATGGATCAATGGTAGGTATGATCTAAGAGAAGTTGAACCGTCGGATCACTCTATGTCTAGAACATATCATGATCGTCGGATTAGAATATTTACAAATGCATACTAATGCATACTAAGGAAACACTTTTACCTAACGAATATATTACACAAATTGATCTTAACTAACTCCTAAGTGTCTAAATATCCTAACATCCCCCCTTAAGAACAACTTGGGATAGGATTGAAGGATTTACAAAAGTGACACTATTAGGAGAAGGAAGGAGGCATTAGAGCCTATCCCCCCTTAAGGACACATTCCTGAACTCCTAACATAGACCGAAGTTTAGAAAACTTCGCTTCTATAAGAGACTTGGTGAAGATGTCTGCAACTTGATCATCTGTAGGACAATAGAGGACTTCAATAACATGATCATGAACAAGATTTCTGATGAAGTGCATGTGTAGCTCAATGTGTTTGCTGCGCTGATGTAGAAATGGATCTTTGGCAAGATTGATGGAACTTTTATTGTCGCACCAAAGTGGAGTAGGCTGCTGCTGCTCAAATCCAAACTCTGAAAGGATATGTTGAAGCCATAAAGCTTTCTGACTGGCATTAACTGTGGCTCGATATTTTGCTTCTGCTAAAGAAAGAGCAAGAGCTTGTTGTTTCTTACAAGCCCAAGTGATAGGTCCAGATCCTAGACTGAAAACATAACCTGCAGTAGACTTTCGATCATCAATATCACCAACCCAATCTGAATTAGTGAAACCAACCAATAAAGGTTTTCCCCCTATACTGTAATGAATCCCAAACTGAATTATACCTCGAATATATCGAAGTATTCTTTTTGCTGGTTTTCAGTGACTTTCATGAGGAGTTTACATATAACGGGAAACATGACCAACAACAAAGGAAAGGTCAGGACGAGAATGAGTCAAGTATAAAAGACTACCAACAAGCTGACAATACAAGGTGGCATCTACTTCAGGGGAAGTACAAGTGGCAGAAAGTTTGACTCCAGAATGGAAGGGAGAAGGGGCTGGTTTACAATCTTCCATGTGGAAGCGACGAAGAAGATCACAAGCATACTTAGAATGGGAAAGAAAGATTCCTTCTTTGGTTTTCAAGACTTGGAGACCAAGAAAATAATGCAAATGTCCTAAGTCTGACATTTCAAAATTTTGCTTAAGATTGGATTTCACATGGGTTATAAGGTTAGGGTCACTACCAGTAAGGCTAAGATCATCAACATAAAGAACAAGTATGATGAGATGGTTTCCTACTTTCTTGGTATAGACATTGGGGTCAAAATGGCATCTAGAAAAACCAGTGTCAAGGAGAAAGCTATCCATTTTGGCATACCAAGCTCTAGGAGCTTGCTTAAGACCATATAAGGATTTCTTAAGGAGACAAACAAGGCTAGAGTTATTCTGAACATATCCAAGAGGTTGTTCCATGTAAATTTCCTCATGTAAATCACCATGTAAGAAGGCATAATTGACATCCATTTGATGGACTTCCTAGTTATGTAAGGATGCAAGGGAAAGAACAAGGCAGATGGAGTTCATTTTTGCTACAGGGGCAAAGGTTTCATTGTAGTCAATCCCTTCAACTTGGGAAAAACCTTTGGCAACCAACCTTGCTTTCAGTCTTTCAACACTTCCATCTGATGCATACTTAGTTCTGTAGACCCATTTACATCTGACAAGTTTTTTTCCTTTTGGAATAGGAACAAGATCCCAAGTATCGTTCGCCATTAAGGAATGATATTCTTCATCCATAGCTGCATCCCAATATGGATTTTCTAAAGCTTCTACAAAATTTTCTGGATCATGATTCTCGAAAACTCGAGCCAAAAGAGAAGAGGCTCGCTGAAACTGAGAATGTGTTCGATGTTGATCTCTAGGATCACCTGCAAGATCACCAACTGCTTCACATGTTGAACGGACCCATAGAGGAAGTATTGGTGCTGGTGCAATTGGAGGAACATGAGCAAGCGAAGGTGGATTTTCATCCTCACTGTCATCATCAGAAACTGGAGTTTGAAACCTGTCAAGGAAGTTGGAAGAAGAAGAAGTCATCACAATCATTGAATCAGGCTCACAGGCCAAGGATGGCACACCCGCCAAGTTAGGCTTGCAGGCCAAGATATTTTCATCAAATTTAACATCTCTTCCAATGATTATATCATGAGAATGTGGCTGAAGAAGTCTATAACCTTTTACATCTTCAGAATATCCAACAAATATGCACTTTTCACTTTTAGGCTGCAATGCTTTCTATTTTTCATCCGGAATGTGAGCCCATGCTTCACAACCAAACACACGAAAGTGACTTACATCTGGTTTAATTTTACTCCATGCTTCTTTCGGTGTTATACCTTGTAAAACTTTAGTGGGTGTGTGATTAACTATGTAATTTGCACAATTTATGGCCTCAGCCCAATATTGAAGACTTAGTCCCTTAGATTGGATCATACAATTAGCCATTTCTTTTAAAGTGCGGTTCTTCCTTTCAGCTACACCATTTTGTTGTGGTGTATATCGAACAGTGTGTTGTTGTTGGATTCCTTGTTCAGTACAAAAAGTAGTGAACTTGTTGTTAACATATTCTCCTCCATTGTCAGATCTTAACTTAAGAATTTGATGACCAGATTTTTTTTCAACAAGAGCCTTGTACGCTAAGAACATGTTAAATACTTCGCTCTTAAGTTTTAGGAAGTAAACCCAAGTGTGTCTGGAGTAGTCATCAATGAAAGTTAAGAAATATTTGAAACCAGAAAAGGAAGCAAATGGAAGAGGGCCACACAAGTCACTATGCACAAGCTCTAAGGGAACCAAGGCGTGCCAAGAGGCACGTTTGTCAAAACTATCTCGATGATGTTTTTCGAGTACACAACTGGAACAAACACCATCCTTGCAAGATACCAGTGGAAGACCAGTCACCATATTGTCATTACATAGTTGTTGCAATGAGCGATAATTTAAGTGACCAAATCGCTCATTCCAAAGTTTGCTCAAGTTATCACTATGAGCAACAAAAACTGAAGGAAAAGTTGATGACCCAAAGTTGTTAAATTTGTACAACCTCGTAATATCATCAACAGTTCTAGTAGCAAGGACATTTTGAGGATTTTTAAAATCCTTGATTACAACTTGGTGAGGTGTAAACATCACAGTTTTACCTTCACCTGAATGAGTAATTTGATAGACTGATAATAAATTGCAGGAAATTTTTGGAACACATAGTACATCAATGAAATGACCATTTTCTACTGGAACTGTTCCAGATCCTACAACACTTAGAGATCTATCATCACCAACAAATATTTGTTTGGTGTTACATTCATGCATAGTAGAAAAAATGGCTTTATCGTTAGCCATATGATAAGATGCTCCATAATCAATGAGCCATTCATTTGAAGTAGAAGAAGAGGATGCATTATAAGAGTAACCAGAAGCACAAAGTGCATGTCCATGAGAGTTAGATTTTGAAGACGAAGCTAGGCTGATGTGGTGCTTCTTCATTGCTGCTTCCAAGGTTGTCATCTTCTTAAAACATTTAGATTCATCATGATTATCTTTCCCACAAAAATTGCAATGACGCTCAGTCTTCTTTCCTTTTTGCTTAGATCCTTTGTCATTTTTTGAAGAAGAAGCTGATTGAGAGGGTTTGGGACCCTTGTTGTTTTGCTTAATATTGTGAAAATTCTGTTTCTTGGGAGGCTTGGACTTTTCTTTCTGTGGGGACAATAAAGCTTTCCCAGATGTATCTGCATTGTTAATTATTCCAAGATGAATGAGCTTATCTTGCTCTCTAATTAAGGAATCACAAAAGGATTCAAGGCTAGGCTCTACATAGCTGGTGACAGTCAAGTATTCTTTCATGGAGTAGAATGTAGATACAAAAACAGAATATGCAGGTCCAAGTTTGGAAAGAATATGATAAATACATTGTTTTTCTTCTTTCTTAATCTTACATTCTGCACATAATAGTCTAAGAGTTTTATACTTAGATAAATAGTCTTGAATGCAAGAAAAATCATTAGGATTCAAGGAAAGTAACTCATTCTCAAGTTGATGACCCCAAATTTCATTGTGTTTACCAAACACAGATTCCAACTTTTCCCAAGCTTTATCAGGTTCATCAATACCAGATATGTGGAATCGCAAATCAATAGAGATTGACATCCCAATCAATCCATGAGCTTCATCGCATCTATTTGCCCATTTAACTTTCTTATCATCATCAGTGGGTTCTGTTTCTTTCCTTGAGGTTATCCTGAAAAGTCCCCTACTTCGCAGAACATCCTCCATACTAGATTTCCATGAGAAATAGTTAGAACTTATAAATATAATATCACAAGGGGTGGCCATACTATAAAATAATGGTTGAAAGAATAGAAACTAACTATCTAGATGCAAAGAGCTAGAAACAATATGCGGTTTTAAAAAAAACGACACTTAAAACGGATTCCGAATGATGAAGTTATGCTTGATCAAAGAAAATGTTGAAGATGTCCCCAATAGTGACGTGGCAGATATTAACTTGACCAACTAAAAAAAAGAACCCCCCTCTTCCAAAGATCAACCTTTGACAATCACTTTACAATAAAGTTTCTTTGAAGTGAATCATTTTTGTAGAATAAGTGAGGTTCACTTTTACAATAATGTACTTTTAAATAGTGCAGCAATAAATTAAAATACTTAAGTGACTCACTTTTATTTTATTTTATTAATGTGAGATGCACTTTTACAATAAAGTAACTTGAAAAATAGAAATTGCATGCACTAAAAAGTAGCTTGATAAGATTTGAACTCAAGACTTATCAAGGTGTAAAGCAACTTTGGACCAAGTGAGTTAAGTTTAAAAGGTACGTAAAACTATGGAAAGAGGAAGGGATTTTTTTTTTTTTTTTACTCTTCTCTCTTGTTTTCCGTGCTTGCTTTCTTTTCCTACAAATCACAAAAAAAACGAAAAACAAAAACAAAATTTTTTTTTCTACACAATGGGGTTAGATCTTGGTTAGCTTACCTGGAAAGTCTACGTTTTCAAGTTTTCTCACTGTTTCTGATTTGCCATGATTGCATAAGGTGCACGGCAAAGAGCATATGTAGCCGAGAAGACAAGAAAAAAAAACTTTCCCTCACTGTTTCTGATTCGTCGCGATCGCGCAAGGTGCACGGCAAAGAGCATACGCAGCCAGGAAAGGCAACAATTCGAGACTAAAACAAAAGGATCTATTTATAAGACTGATAAAATATGAGAGATTTAAAAAAAATAAAACAAATCCGTCACTGTAACATTATACCTTCAGATTTGCTGAAATGGGTGTTTCTAGAACAAAAGGAAACAATTTTCGGTGAAATGAAAACGACGCTCCGGAGGCAATGGAATAGCTCCCACAAACCACAAATGCACAGAAAATCTAGAACCAAAAACCCTTTCAAAGTTTCGGCAACACCGGTTCCAGATCTTGATCAAAACCAAAAGTGGCTCTTCATAAAAGTTCTGATACCATATTAGGGTACACAAGGTACTCCCAAAAGACCAAACACCAAGAATAACCGCTTCACACAAACAGATCAGAGATCAATACACCAATGTTTGTCACGTGGTTAAAACCCTTGAGATGGAAACAATCCATGGCCCCAGCCAAATAACTACTTGGAGCAATTTATTATGCAAAAGAAAGAAAGTTACATGAGCTTCTCATAATCGATCAACTAGCCAAGGACCCTCTATGATATTTAAATAGAGATCATAGACCAATCGGGTGTTAAGCCACGGATCAATGGTAGGTATGATCTAAGAGAAGTTGAACCGTCAGATCACTCTATGTCTAGAACATATGGTGACCGTCGGATTAGAATATTTACAAATGCATACTAAGGAAACACACTTTTACTTAACGAATATATTACACAAGTTGATCTTAACTAACTCCTAAGTGTCTAAATATCCTAACAGTATGGACCTTTCGTTATGTCCAAGGTGTTAAAGAAAGGAGCCTATGAGTTAGTTGATTATGATGGAATCCCTTTGGGGCAACCTTGCAATGGGTTGTTGCTAAAAAGGTACTATGCCTAGGTTTTCTTGGATGGTATCTTATATATATGTATATTGATTGAATTTCAGTGTTTTCAAGATGGTTTTGAGTTTTAGTGTCCGCATCTGTTTATACCATGTTTTGGTCATGCAGATGGATTTCTACGGCTTCATTGATGGTGCTTGCTCCCACACCTTGAATCTATCCTCGGCTGCTTGGGTTCTCTGTTCCCCAGCTGAATATTTTGTCAGTTCAGGAGCGATTTTTTTAGGTCCTGCTACTAATAACATCGCTGAATATGAAGTAGTCATCGGTCTTCTGACTGAAGCTGCCTCCCAGGATGTCCATGATCTAGTAGTTTTGATGGACTCTCAGCTCATGGTTTTTCATTTAAACCACGTCTACACCATTAGGAATCCGGTGCTCCTCTGCCTCTTTCGGAGGGTACGTTTGTTAGAAAGATCATTCGGAACCATTACCTATAGGCATATCCCTAGGGAACATAATTTAGTTGCTGATTCAATGGCTAATTACATCCTAGATTGGCATATTTCCCATTCATGATGTCAAATCAAACATGGTATATTGTAAATAAACATTTGAAGACACATAGAACTCATAGAAAATACATTTATCCATTTGAGACATATAAACACCATGTAAAAGTCTGTATATATATACGAAAAAGTTTTACAAAAATAGGTCCCGAGACCTCATTTGAAGCAAGTAGGATTTCAGGCAAAATCATCCTACAAAAAAATCTTGAAGCTATCAGCTTTCAGTATACATGTCTCAACCACTAATGGTGCTCATGATAGCACATCACTGCTCGAGCCACCCTACATAGTAGCCTGCTAAATCAAACTGGTACTCCCACCGTAGATCTCTGATATCTAGTCAAGAGGTCATCTATATTAGCATCTGGGATGTCCAGAGTCAACCTCTCTAGGATCTCCTCTAGCTCCTCGGTGATATCATCACCCTATGGCACGAAGTGAGCTCTAGCTCACCTGTCTAATGGATATGCTCCTCCAGGCCTCGCTACTTCAACATCTGCATGAAGACAAATAGGTCTCATCACATATCATAAAAAATATAAAACATAAAAAACATAAAAATATTTTCCATTGTTAGGGTTTTTTGCTTCTTACCAATGTCACCCCATTGCCCTCCAGGTGGGAGTGGTAGGTCAGGATCACCTGTAAAATCTGTGCCTACATAGGCATAGTCCTCGACCATGAGCATCTGATCCTACATCCATCTGAATAACGGATCATCAAACTTCACTCTGCCCTTACTCACTCCTATGCGAGCCATGACCTGGACCCACCTCAGCATACAAGGGTCTCATTCTCTCAGACTCCAAAAAGTCACCTGGGGCCTTATTGTTGGTGCGAAGTTAATGGTATAACACCCGGGTCTGTAATCCTTCACGCTATGCCAGAGAAAGTATCAAGATGCGTAGCTGCAAACTCTGACCATTTCTTGGTGAGAACTTCTATGGACTTCGCCAGAGCCTGATCAAGTTCCTCACTTGTCAAAACGGGCTCTTCGTCGATATTTTTCCCTTTCGACGCCTTCATTTTCTTTTTGGGCTCAGGTTTAGTCACTTCCTCTACCTCTGGCGACTTGCACTTATCTGGTCGAGTGGGGTCGGAGATTGTCTTGACTGATTCCTCATCTTCCTCATCAGCTCCACTATCACCACCAAGGTCATCACTACTCTGCTATGACTCGCTCTATTCTTTTCTTTCTTCTGGTGGGTTTTGCTGCTGCGTCTGACTAGGGCCTGTGCACACATTGGTGACTGGAGGGACTGGAATGTTAGGTTTTGTTCATGCGTCCTTCAACCATTCAGCCGGCCACTGCTGAACTACTGCGAGGATGTCTTCTTTGGTTACTACGTATGGTAACATGAACCATTGATGCTTTTTATCCACGCAGGCCTAGATGAAGAGATGATGCACGTCAGCCCTAAAATTGACTGCTCCATCATACTGAGAGAATAGCTCATTAGTAAGCCGCGACATCTGTAGAATCTCATATGAGATATTCATCGAGTAAAATGCGAACAGAGAGTTTATCATTTTCTGGAATCTTTTATCCTGCGACACCCACAGAGATGCATTCCTTGCTGCACCAAGCATATTTGGAGGCACATCAACAAATTGTGCTTCGGTAGGCTCTTTCCATCCTACCAGCGCAATAAGCACCAACAACCATGAATAGTGAAAGGGTCTACCTTTCTCCTGCGTATCTCGAACATCTTCAAGAAATTCCTTAGAAATGTATGCTGCCCAGTTGTAACTGTAGCCTTCCGCACAGTTCCTAGCAATACTAACAATTGGGGCAGGTACTTCATATGGTCTACACTTCCGCATTAGCTTGCATGTGAGAAGCTCTATGGAAAAGCGAATGTTTTGGTGCTGAATGGTTGAGGTTTGATACCCTTGCTTTCCTTTTGTTAACCCGAAGCGTTCCTTCATGTGCTGTGCCAGCTTCGTGTCTTCATGCTTCCCAACGAATTCGATACCAGGATCAGGCCCTTCCTTCGGCAAGCCTGTGATCCGGTGAATGAGTTCTCCATTGATGGTGATTTTTTGGTTTCCAATCCATAGGTGCCCATCATGCACCAATTCCAATAATTGTTTGACCACCACAGTGACTAATGTGCTGCGACTGAAGTGGGTAACGTTCAGCATTTTCAACAAGCCTGCTTTTTCTAAGCCAGCAGCCCACTATTTCACTTCTAGCAGTGTCGCTCTAGTCTCCGGGTAGTGTACACAATGTAAGTATGTTCCAGGTGTGAATTGTGGAAACTTTCCATGATCATTAGTATCGTGATTGACGTACTTGAGCCGGTCGAATTTCCCTGTCATTGTCCTGACCAACTACACACCCTGTGGCAGCGAAGGGGTGCGTAATGTGAACTTGTTTGCCCACCGAGGTGGCTAAACCCTTGGTCGAACAGGCAGAAGATAATGGGACCAGTGTGATGCAACATTCTCCGTATTGCCAAAGTCTTCAAAACCTTCAGGTGGGATCTCTGTTGAACCAAATGGATTCATCTCGGGATCCTCCAGTGTTTTCCCTGATTGCTTGTGTCTGTCTTTGTTCCTCTTAGAACGAACTTCTGGTTTAAACTTCTTCCTGGTATATCGTGCTTGCATTGGCTGAGTCGGTGCTGGGGGAGTTTCATCGCATAGTACAGACGTGGAAGAGGTGCTCATAAAGTTCAGCAGACCCGTCTGTTCGAACTCTCGCAACAATTACTGGAGTTCGCGATCAGCTGACATGGAATGAACTGTAGAGCTCAAGAAAATGCATAATGCGACATTCACAGGTCTGAGTGACTTCTTAATGAATCCAATGACCATTCTTACCATAAATGTGCATTGAATACACCAAATCTGACAGAGGTATTGTCTAAACAGCGCTAGATTCTCCAAAATCTCATCATTACAGGTAGTTAATGTTGTTAACGTACTGGCGCTGCCAAATTTGCTTTTTCCTAACGGTCGCATTTTAAGCTTTGACACATCTTTCTTCTTCGGCACAATCCAAAAATTTGGTTCTGCCACCCTAAGGATCTTCGACACAGTACATACCTTTGACACATCGTGACACCATGACAGAATTTCTTTGATAGCCTCAATGATTCCTGCAGCGAGCATCTTATCTAGCTTCAACCTGACTTTTTCTTTATACTTAGGGTTCGACCTATAAGGGCGCTGCTTTAGTGGATTCGTATCAGGTTTAAAAGGGATTTTTATCGCTCCTATATTACCAAGGATACCTTTCATTTCTAAAGACTTCATCGAAAATAGATCCTGATACTCATGGAGAAGTTGGGTCACTTTGCTCACCATTTCCTCATCCCAATAATCTCCAATAGTAGCATATTTAGGCATTTATTCTGACCCAATGTTTACTTGTCTTGTCTTCAAAGGCTAAGTCACTTCTGGTGCTTCAACTACCGGCCCATGTACTTCATAGTGTCCTTCTGACTCAGCAATGTTTATGTTGCGCGGGTCATCATCCTCATCAATTGCGAGGTTATAACATTCTACTGCATTAGCTTCTTGTGCCTTCCAATCAGGTTGGTACTTAGCTATTTCTTTATCATCAAATAAATTAGTATGGATCAACCTAATAGCTGCATCCAAAGCAGGACAAACCTCATTAACAGAAAATGTCAGCACAAAACTATCAACAAGACTATCCCAACTTACAGTACCATGGCGAAGCTCCACCTCTGCATACCAGTTCTTTGCTATAGGTTCCAGAGTGTGCACAAACCTATGTACCCATTCTTCATGAGGTACATGCTTCCATGCTTCGTAACATTGCTCCAAATGTTCCTAAGGGCTAGTCTTACCACTAAATCTACTTCGCACCTCCTGAGGTCAATCCTTGAATCTCAGGCGAAGGGACCTTTGACAAGCTTCCCAACTATGAATGTTCTTCTTATGACCATTCCACCATCTAGTAGCTATGGCTCTAAATACTATATCTAGAGTGTCCATTTTCTGTGAATCTAGTACCTCCTCTGAAAATTGCAAAATAAAATCCTCGGGGTCTATCAAGCCATCAAAAATAGGTAACACTCTTGTCTGTGAGCCAAGCCATCTGAGAGACTTGGTAATTCTTGCACATCTGTGTCCATGTAGTTCATAAAGTCTATTCTGCCAATTCTCTAAGCCTTCATCTGAATCAGTCATACAAGAACTATCACACTTCTAGTCCATTATACCTTCAGTAGTGGGGTTAACATAGTCTTCTTCTTTAGCTGTGATGTTGTAGATATGATCTAAAGCATCCTGATCTTCATCTCTGACTGGTTCTATGTACCTTTCTCCTTGAGAAGGGTCCAAGGGCACTATAACTCTCAAGTCTTTACCTTCAAAAGTCATCTTCCCACTCTTAAGGTTGATCAATACATAATTCTCTATTGCCCATTCAATTCCTAGCAACGCTAGATATGGGTTGCTATCATCAATTATTTCAATGACTTCAAAATCTGCGAGGGTACTAACTCCATCAATGTCTACTGGAACACTAGGGAATCTTCTGCTAATTGGCTAATCTCAACTGTATAGGGGACCACTCAAGGGTAGGTTTTCCCATTTGTTCCCATGTCTGTTTAGTTAAGACATTTACTTATGATCCCAAGTCTAAAATGATATTATTCATGTCATACTCTCCTACCTGAGCATGCAATCTCATTTCTCTGCTAGTTGTTCTAACTCCACTCACTATTTTTTCTTGACCAGAGCTTCACTGAGGATTACAAGAAGCAATAACTTTCTGTAACTCATTTAAAGCATTCTGATTCCTTAAGAGCTTCATACAACTCTGTAAAAATGATGACAATGTACTTACTTTATCTGTCGAAGCTTCTTGAGGTTGGAGCTGCTGTTGATGTTGCTGCGCAGGTGCTACTAATGTGCTCAGATCAGCAAAGTCTTTTCTGGCTTCCATAAAGGTTTCTTTTTCCCTTCCCACATCGAAGGTTGGAACTTTCTCTGGAGTTTTATGAACCCAAGCCTCGTCAGGCTGTTTCTCCTTGTTCTACACCTACGTCGTAGCTCCACTCCTTGTAACAACATTAATGGCTGGGACCGGTTTTTTCTCTACACTAATCATCTGAATATTTTGAATAAGAGCGCCATTTATTTCTTGTATTTTAGCTATCAGCTGTGGGCATTTCCCAATAACATGATCTATCGCTCTGCAATATCAGCATGTCATAGTTGGGTTCCGACAATCTCTAACTAGATGTCATGCTTGATTACAGTTATAGCACACAACCTGGCCTCGACCTCTTCCAGGCATACTGCCACGACCACAACCTTGAAAAGTACTGTGACCTGATGTACTACCATGGTAACCATATCCATCATCGTTTTGCACCCTATAAGCATCATAGGTGCCCTCTCTCATAAGGTCAAAGCTACGACATTCCTCTTCGTTGTGTCCTACTGACTTATAGAACTTGCAATAAGGATTCTTGGGGACTTAAACATATCGTTGTAGTAGATAGCAGTCTTTAGGTCAATGCTGGCCAATTTTTCTACAGATCTCACAATATAGAACATTAGGGTTGAATGGGTTTGGCGCACCAGTACTCAGGTAATTTCTTAGTGCAGGACACTGTTCCTTGTCATGACCTTCTGTCCTACATCGGGTACACCAAATCTCTTCATGAATATATTTTCCCTTCTTCATGTCATGAAGCTCTAAGGCCATTTATGCCAACTGTGCTTGTATTTGGGCTATGCCAGACTTATCTTCGACAGGAGCTATCTCAAGCTTCATAGCAATCTCCAAAGCCTCTTTCTTATTAGCAACCTTCTGTTGCATGAGTGGTGTTCTGATATGAGGTAACAAGGCTACAATAAAACATTCCTTATGTTGTTCCGGTCCAATAGTGAAGCTAGCTTGATCTAGCAGAACTTTGAACCTCTGATCAAAGTCCCAGACTGATTCACCTCTCCTCTGCTGAATCTCTTTTAATTCAGTTATACACTGTGATTCTGATTTAGGCTTCTTGAACTCTTTAATCATTGCTTCCTTAATATCAGCCAAGACATGGTTCTGAGTACTAGAAAATTTCATGAACCAATTCAAGGCTCGATCTCTAAAAGAAGTAACTAGCTATGCTCTTCTTACATCTTGATCCATAATGTTCTTCGCAGTCCACACAGCTTCACACAAAAACCAAAACTATTCTGGATCCTCTGATCCAGTTCCTTTGAAGATGGGGAGCTTAACATCATCAGTCATATGGTCCATGGTAGATCGAGGGGGGGAATAATTTACTGGGGTATACTGACCTACGACAGGAATACTCGGGCTAGGGTTACTTGCAGGCTGCGATGGGCTCTCAGGGGTAACAGATCTTCGCGGCGGAGTTATAGGAGTGTTTCTAACAGAGGGGGTTTCTTCATATTTAGGGTCTTTTGGACTTAATAGCGTATACTCAGCATTTTGTCCTAGGGTATAGGATTCTAGGTTTCTCTTGTATCTTTTACCTCTTCACAGCAAACCACTTTGCTTGTCGAAGTTACTTTCACTTCCAAACATAGGTTAGTAAAAATAAATCTAGCAATCTGATTCTATAAGCAATATACCTTTCTCAGCCAAGAGCATTTTAATTTGCAGACTAAATGAATTTAGGTACTTACCCCTTGGTCCTTGGAAAATATGTCTCTCAGCTTCGCTAAAAGAGGTACTTGTGTTGATAGCAAACTCTGTCACAAATGCTTCAAGGGTGTGCGTCGTCCAGAAATCAACAGCTCGTGATATCGCGTTGTTCACTCTTTTTAATATATTAATTCTTATGGGGGTCCAATCAGGAAATTGAGCTTCTTGGAAGTTCATTCTTCTCTCTGTCAACCTGGATAACCACTAGTGCAATTATATGTGGATCCTACCAAAGAAAATTTCATAAACATCCGAAAAAACATACCTTTGTAAGAAATCGTCTGAGCTATGATGAGGATCCTTATCTCTTGTTCAGCAAATTTCAAATAGGTCTCTTCAATCTAGTCACCGATCTCTTTCACTGAGGTTCTCCAAAAAATAACCCTCGAGGTACGATGTAAATCCCTCTTGAGCAGATACTGAGTTCAACCGGAAATGGAACCAATTTGTTGGGCTATAGGTAGACCTGGGTGTTATACCATTAACTTCACAACAACAAAAGACCCATAGTGTTGGCCCTTTCGGCAACAACCTGCGAACAGGTTGCAGTCTCACCTGAAACAGCTATGGGGTGCCAAAGAACTAGGTTTCTGCAAGCAGAAGAGGGATATTACTCTACCTTTATCCTTAACAACAAATACTTATACCAATTAGAGCTTCAATATTCACTTAATTAGCTTCACAGTTAAATAAAAGACTTTTCTTGCATAACCCTTAACTGGGAGTTCATATCGAAGTTATTATTTAACAGTTATCTTACTTTAACATTCACCTACTTAACAAAAGCATCAAAACATAACAGAAACCACACAAAAGAACCATAACACAAGATATAATGTGGTTCACCCCTAGTGTAGGGGCTACGTCCACAAAACTACGCTTTTATTCCACTTCTTACAAAACAACAGTTCTGATCTGCGCACTCAGTTGCAGATCCTTCCTTCTTATCTAACTGTGCACTAAGCTGCAGTTCCTTTCCTTACAATACCAAACCGCGCACTAACCTGCAGTTCCTTCTTACAAAACCCTATGCACACACAGCTGCAAAGGTCATCCACGCACATAGCTGAGACTTAACCTTAAAAACCCAAAAAGAAGATCTTAACTTCGCATCATATGATCCTCATGTCATTAGATACCTCTACATATTTACATGAGTGCCTATTTATACAAGTGCACTATTACAAAATCATGGGCTTATATCCAAATTTTATGGACAATTACAAAAAAAGAGGGCTTTTACTCAACCCCGACACCCCTAAGACTATTTTGAGTCGCAACTCTGCTTACAAAATTCCACAAAAACCGTGGAGTTACCAAAATTAAGGACCGTTGAGGTGCACGCCCCAACACTTATCTATGGGACCCGCTCAAGGAATAAGCAAGCTAAGATGGAACCAAAGCCGAACTGCTTCAGTTCTCCCTACTGACATTTAGTCAGCTGATCCTTGAAGATTGGAAGCAATGCTTCTGCCTAGTTGAACACCGTAGGTGCCATAGCCTCTGGGGTGTACAGCATATGTACCCTAGAATCCTGATGCACACCCTGGCTCCCTGCCACCCTCTGCATGGTGAATAGGACAATTCATAGAGCCCTGTCTGTCACTGCCCTGATGGGGATTTTCTTCCCCGATGTACCTATACTTGGTACACAATGTCGATCTATGAGCTCTCTGGTGGTAATGTCCCCACCATGGGAACCTGTTAGCGAGATGGGGGCACCTTTTCTTGATAGGCCAGTCAGGAAGTAGATATCCTCTACCTCCATTGTAAGTTTGTGTGCCCCCACCTCGAAACACTGTTGTTCTGGATTCCACATTCTCAGTATGTGTTCTAGTAATCTATCATGGGAAACCATGCTTGGTGTCCAAAAGAACTTTAAGAGCTGACAGTCTCGGAGTGCAGCAATGCAAACCGCATTCCTTTCAGCAGTAGCATCCTCATCATCATGTGTTCTTTCCTTCCATATCACCATATTTTGGACACCTAGACCTGCCAAAAACATCAATGGTATTCATTAATATCATCCTTGAGTCATTGCAAATCAAAACAATGAATGAATTTTTCCCATATCATTTGTTTAACTTCTCCATGGCTGACACCGCCTGTCCACCGTATTCTAGGCACGATTCTTGGGTGGTACCGTATATCCCATAAGGGGTAGCTGCGATGCCCGCATATTGGATTTTAGTGCACGCCAAATAGTCCCAAAACCCCACCAAATCCCAAAATAGAAGCTATGAAATGAAAGACAAGGGTCTTAGCTGTTACCTGCAACTGATGAGACTGAAAACAAACGGTGGAAACTCCTGGTATCAGCTATGGAAGATCTGGCTAGAAAATGCTGCAATTCTCTCTGCTAGAGGTAAATAGTGAAATGTTTTATTTTTTACTATTTACTTGCCTTATATAGACATTTTTTGGGTCTGACATGCTATAGTTTTGATATTACATCATGTTCTCGTTGAAATCTATTTGTCATAATCCCTTAATGTTGATTTTGAATGCATTTAACACTTTTTTATGAGTCGTCTGCAGGTTGACTTTAGTAAGAAGCTTTGGAAAGTTTGTTTATGGATTTTTCATACTTTCAAAAAATGGAAAAGGTTGTCGAGCATTTATTATGACACTTTGTCACGCTCATTAAAATATAGTATCAAATTTTCGAGTCAAGTTCAAGTTTCTTTCCAGGCTCGTAAAATACAACATTGCATAAAGAAGCGTCATGGAGTTCTCTTTTCACCTCTTTTTCAGGCTCATTAAACACGAAAAAGTCGTTGAGTCCATTTTTTATTCTTTCCAGGCTTGTAAAACATTACGTTGCATAAAGGAACCTCATGGAGTTCTCTTTAAACCCTTTTCAGGCTCCCTAAATACGAAAATATTGTCGAGCAATCTTTTCTTCTTCACGCTTGTTAAAGCATTTGAAGAGTCATTTGTCCAACGATAGGTTATCTCTTTCTCGGTTCAGATAGGACTATTTACGAAAAAGGAACACTCCAGCCAATCATGACTGGAAGATTTCTCTAAGGTATGATTTTACACTTTTTCGGGGCTTAGAGACTAAATCATAAAAAAAAGGACCCCCATGAAGTTTTCTTCTGTGTTCGTTCAAACTCTCTAAACATGAACGATATCAAGTTTTCTTTCAGTGGACTCATTAAATTAAACATTGAGAGACCCATTTTGGGAACGAACCCCTTCTTTCTCAGGTTCATAAAACATATGAGACTGGACTTGTCTTCTGAGAAGATATATTGAGTGCTTGTTACCCTCTTTGAACTCGTAAAAATAAAAAGAGGCACTCATCGATCATGATGGGGAAAATGGGAAGGGAATCATTTTGCAAATAATGGCAGTTGTTTGTCATTACCTTTGAACATGGCAGTTGTCTGCACAATCATGTCAGTCAATTGGGTATTTAGTTGATCTCTGTGACGATCCAATTTCATGAGTCATGTCAATCCTTTGAGTCTTTCAAAAGAATGCATTGTCCACTATCGCATTCTATATCTATCCTGTCTAGTCATGCTGCCAAGTCTTTTTGTCATGTCGCGCGATGTTCAAAGGGGATCTGAGGAAGTTTTACCTCTACAGTCTACACAGTCTTTGTGTCAATATCTTTGAGTCAGTCATATGGTTACTACATTCACATCATTCCAGAACTATGTTTTGAGTTTCGTGTCGTCGATGTGGGACTCATCATGGCCCTCCTTCGATGAGACTATTCCCGTCGACATCAGCTCATCATCCAGGAAATAGTCTTAGAAACATTATTTAGTACCTTGAGATATGTATGCCTTAATGACAGATTCTCTCACTCTCGACATAGGTTCACATCATTGACCTTTGATTGATATAATCGACTGGGTGTTCGACATCAGGACATCTATTCACACTCAATAGACTATAGTAGGGTACCTCGGGAATCATTGACATTAATGGCGATCTCCCTCGCACTTGTTAATACTTCACATCATTGTCCGGTAATCAAGTGGTTTCTACCATGTTCAACTTTAGATCATTGTAATCACATGGATAGAATCATACTTTGTGGAAGACGAGACGAAGACCCTAGGAATTTTTTTAAAAGCGCTCATTACTTTTTCCCTAGGTTGCGATGGATTTTTGTATATCTAGCATGGATCCACATTTGTATGGTCGTGGCTATGCTCAAATTTGCATCTGTATGACATAGATATATGTTGTATGTCTGGTAGCTATGTCCAAGTTTGAGTCCTCTATCACATCAATCTATGCTGTATTCTAGTAGTTATGCTTGTTTATTCCACTCATGGATCTTCCTTGTATTGGTCTGCAGCTATGAGTTTGCTTACTTGTGTCTATGAGTCAACATACTGATGTACTACAGATGCCTACTTGATTGCATACTCCGATCGAGCCGACATTTTCATCTCCTGGAGACGAACCCTCATGGGTCCTGCAGCGAAATGGTATATAGAGTTAACAGGGGGGATTTATGCTATGTTCAATGATCTTGCCATGACTTTTCTTAATCATTTCCAGCTACCCGAATGTTACGACATCGGTACCAAAATCTTGTTGACGTTTCGGCAAGAGAAAGCCATGCATATTTTGTATCATATTCAAGAGTGGCATAGACGGAAACCATTATTTAAATCCTTAATACCACCAGAGTTTCTTCTAGAGTGGTTCCTCAAGTCATTGTTACCTTACATCCCGAACGATGTTTCTACATCCGGAGTTCAAAATGAGGACCAAGCTGTATTTAGGGCTCAAGAATTGGATTTTCTCTATGCTCATTCCGGACTCTTGTATGAGATTATCCTGCATGCCCCAAGATCCAATTTCGAACCCCAGATTAAACATGGGCCACATGTTGATGGTATTGTTGGCTCCATAAGTACCGAACCTGTGGACTCGGTTATGAAACAAGGGAGCCAGTTATCGATTAACCAGTCTACATTGAGACAAGCTATGGTTTCATCTCAACCTAACCAATCAGTGAGTGTACTCTCTGTGCAAACATCAAACCTGAAAGAAAACCAACAGCCTAGAATGAATAAAAAGAAAGGAAAAAATAATCGTAAGGGTGGGAATAAAAATGAAAATTGTAATAATAATGACAAGAACATGAATAATGTTGGGTGGGATAAGCAGTCTAAACATAAGGTGAAGTTTCCTTGTAATTTGTGTAAGGACGATCACCTCACTCACTTGTGCCCTCGTATGGAGGATGCCTCGAAGTGCATGGAACAGGGCCTAGCTTGCTTTGTTTACTAATCCTTTACCTAATAATCAAAATATGAACTCGAGGACCATTTATCCTGGTTGTGCATCTCGTGGAACTCAAAACCTGCCGGAGGTCACTCCTGGTCATGATTGTATCAACATGGTGAAATATTCCAAAGATGTGACATGTGTGAAAGATTATGGTTCATCACAACCAGACCTTGGGAAAGAACCTCCCCTTCCCGAGAGCCCTTTGAGAATTAAAAATCCTATGGATAAACCCGAAGCTTCGCATCGCATTCCTAAGGGATTCTTGAAGCGTTTGGGGCATAATCCTAATGCTCGAGCCACCCAAAACTATTTAGTTGTTGAGGATTTGGGTCAGACCCCTTATGTGATGTCCACATTAGAAGTGCTTCAGACTTGTCCTTCACAGATAAAGGTCTTGCTATCTGTGCTTGGGATTAGTGATGAGAGCTCTTCTTCCATTATCAAATTTGAAACCATGGGAGTACAGCCTCGCTTTCCTTACTATGTGTCTCTTTTTATTCTTGTAGAGTGTCTCAACAATACTGTCATGCGTACTGTCATTGATGAAGGTGTTGCCTCTTTCGTGATGTCTTTGTCTTGTTGGAAGGGCTTAGGTTCTCTCACGTTATCTCAATCTGCCAACATTTTGACAGTTTTAGATGGTAGCTCAATTTTTCCGCATGGTATACTTCCTTCTCTAGAGGTCCAATTGGGAGGGAAGACTATCACGATTGAGGTAGAGGTGGTTGATGCACTCCTTGACTACAATCTTTTGCTGGGTAGGAATTGGATGTACAATATGCAAGTTGTAGATTCTTCTCTATTTCGAGTGGTTTTATTTCTGTTTAATGTGAATATCCTTACTATTGAACAAAATTCATTCCATATTTTGAGTGTCAATGCTTCTTCAGGAGCCTCTATCCTGATTATCGATCATTCTTAGCTGACAACTGATAATGTGGGTGTGGGTATGTATCCTTCTCTCATGGGAACCTTTAGTTTTCCTGTGCCCGTTCTTATGTTTGGGTCTAGTATTGGTTGGGATTCCTCATTGTCGAATTCCGTATCTTTTCACACAACTCATATGGAATATCCTTGGATTCTTCCTTCACCAAGTACTTCGAGTGTTCCTGTCGAGATGGATGTGCTGTTACTTGCAAAAATGGTGGCGTATCAAGCGAATATTGATCATGTTGTAGAGCCTATCCCTTCCTCTTGGTAGATGGAGGAGGAGGACCCTTCTGTGCTTCTTGCAAGGGTAGTAGAGTAATATCACTCTCATGAGTACCTTGATGATGTTTTTTTGTCAGATGAATCTATTCTTGAGGCCATGTCTAGGATTGAACAACCTTGGGAAGAGTTGCACCATAGATCATATTTATTTCCTAAGCTTGATCATTTAGAGTGTGATGAATTTAGGGATATTCTTAGTGAGAAAATTTGTAGCCCCGTGGTCCCATTAAGCTCTCGTGGTTAGATGGCTAAAGGGAACATGGCTAACTTGTCACCAATGATTCCTATCAATATTTCTCATGATCCTGGTAAGATTGAGAACGTCTACACTGGGGCAGGTTGTTCCCCCAATGAGATTAAAGAGTATACCGAGCTGTTTAAGGAGTTTCAAGATATTTTCGCTTCGTCATATGAAGAAATTATACGTATAGACCCTTGTATTGTCGAACAAAAAATCAAGACCTAGCCGTATGCAAAACTAGTTCGACAACATTTGTGTGCCATGAATCCTACAAAAGCACCTGCCATTAAAGCTGAGATAGAGGAACTTATCAAAGTTGGTTTTATCCATCCCGTTCCCTTGACGGAGTGGATTTCAAATCATGTTCCGGTGGATAAGAAGCAGGGAACAATCTGAATATGCACTACTTTCCATGACTTAAATTGAGCTTGTCCTAAAGATAACTTCCCTACACCATTTATTGATCAAATTTTGGATGAGTGTGCGAGAAGTGAGGTATTTTATTTTATGGATGAATTTTTTGGATATAATCAGATACAAATTAATCCTAAGGATCAACACAAGACCACATTTATTTTTCCTTGGGGAACTTTTGGATATCAGAAGATGCCCTTCAGACTTAAAAACACTGGAGCTATGTTTCAGTGGGCCATGACGTTAATCTTTCACAATCTTAAAAAAATTATAAAAGTATATTTGGATGATCTTGATGTTCACTCTCATTTGAGAGTGCCTCATCCTTATCATTTTCGATTAGTGATCGAAAGATGTTGTCATTAACAAGTTCGTTTAAACCCTCATAAGTGCATATTTTGCGTGACAGTTGGTCATTTACTAGCATTCATCATGTCCAAGGAGGGTATTAGAGTCGGCCCCTTTAAGGTTGAGGAAATAATTCAATTGTCTCCCCCAGATAACATTCGACACGTTCAATGTTTATAGGGTATTCCAAACTTCTTGCAAAGGCTCATCATCAATTTTTCCAACTTGACTAAAGGATTCATGCGTCTATTGAAGAAAGACACCCCTTTTTACTAGGATGAGCTATCCCAGGAGCCTTTTGATGCTCTTAAGAAAGACTTAACAATAGCCCCCATGCTTATTCCACCAGACTATAGCCGTGATTTCTTGATTTATGTGGCTGCATCTCGGGAGACAATTGGTATGGTAATGGTTCAACAGGATGAGGAGCTCCATTAGCATGTCATATATTATTTGAGCCGAAACCTTATTGAAGCAAAACTTCACTATTCCCATGGGGAGAAGCTAGCCTTAGCCACAGTTCATGCAGTTCAATGTTTGAGACATTACATTCTCCTTTGCAAAAATTTGGTCATAGCTCACATCAATCCATTTCAGTTTGTCCTCGCTAGACAGATTATTGGGGGAAAATATAATAAATGGATTGTGACTTTGCAAGACTTTGATCTCGAGTTCGTTTTAGAGAAATTGAAGAAATCATTAATATTTACTGAGCTCATATCATATTTCCCAAATTTGAAGGAAGAGGAGGTTTATGAGGATTATTTTTTCGATGAGCATATATGTCTCATCTATACTGTGGACCCTTGGTATGAGGATATTATCATGTATTTGCAAACATTGAAGGTCCCTACTCACCTCTCATAGGATGAGTGACGATGATTACGTCACATAGCGAAGAAATACCTCATAGTGGACAACACTTTGTACCGTCGTGGGGTGGATTCCATTTTACGTCGTTGTTTAACACATGATGAGGCCGAGTTCATGCTTAATTATTGCCATGGAGGGGAGTGTGGTGGTCATTTATCTAGGCTTTCTACAGCCTAGAAAATATTGAGAGATGGTTGTTTTTGGCCATCGATCTTTAAGGATTGTGTTAATATGGTCAAGAAGTTCCACCCTTACCAGGTGTTTGAACGCAATATGTACTCGTATCTGGCCCCATTGCATCCTATTATCACCGTCGGTCCCTTCACCAAGTGGGGTCTTGATTTTATTGATTGCAACCTAGCCTCGGCTGAGGGGAACCATCATATTATTGTGGCTGTTGACTACTTCATGAAGTGGGCAGAGGCTGTGCCCACAGTTAAACCCAACGATGAGACAGCTGCACATTTCATTTTTAACTAGATTATCACCCGGTTTGGCATTCCAAGAGAGCTTGTCACTGACCATGGCAGGCACTTTCAGAAAAAAATGATGGAAGAGTTGGCTTCCAAGTTAGGATATAAGCAAGAGAACTCTTCTTATTACTAGCAAGCGAATGGATAGGTTGAAGTAGTGAACAAGTCACTTAAGTCCATTCTCCAGTGAACCATCACACAAAGCAAGAAGAATTGGCATATCATGTTGTATCCTGCTTTGTAGGACTATAGAACCACGGTTAAGACTACCACCAGTTTTTCTATCCATAAACTTGTGCATGGGGTGGAGTTAGTATTACCCATTGCTTCTTTGAAGCTAACTGTGGAGCTTTTACCAGACACTTCCCCATTGGAAGAGCATTTGTTCCACTTAGAGCAGTTTGATGAGCAGTGTTGATATGCCTTAGTGGATATAGAGGTCAACAAGCATCGTGTTAAGGTCCAATATGATAAGTCTGTCCATCCAAGGAGGTTTAGTGAAGGTGAATTTATCCTTTTGTGGGATCAAGATAAGGAACCCTTGGGGGCATGAAAGTTTAATCCCATGTGGCATGGTACTTACATGGTTAAACGTGTCCTAGAGAAAGGTGTTTGTCAGCTGGTTGATTATGAAGGGACAGCCTTGGTGGATCCTACCTTATGTGAAATACCATATGGTCACCGATTTTTTTATGGAGAGAAACTTCCTATGGATTGGGGTGTACCACAACAACCAAAGAAACCGCAGAAATCAATCCCTTCCCAATATGAAAGAGAAAACAAATAGCTAACAGTAAAGGATCTCAAATAATACCTTATTCTAGATGGTTGAATTAGATCCCCATTGAGCATTTTCGAATCATGCTTGCTTTAGCAATTCACTCTTAACAAGAGTAAACAAGACAACCATGCTATATAATATGGTGTTAGATCTACTCTAGCATATATAATCAATAATGTATAAGCAATTAAACACATCCATAGATTTAATATCATTTAAATACACATCATTGGATAAGAAAAGATATTTCTATTAATAAAATCAGAGATTACACAAGTGACAACCTCTGTCGGCACATCTACAAACTGGAGAAATTGAGTCCTCCACCTGGGCCTGCACCATCTCAATCTTCCATCTCTCGATAGAAAGCTCACAAGCAAAGGAAATATTGGGAAGAACACAAAGTGCTCCAAATGGACAAAGGGGTGTAGACTCAAGTATATGCAAGAAACAACAACAATGGACTATAGTTTCCCTACTCTTCAATTCCTCTTTCTTCAATGTATCTGAGGGGTTCCTTATATAGCGCTCCAAAGGGATAATGGAGGGTCAAATACGAGTGATTACAAGGCATATGGAAGGCTAAGAGTCAAGTGGTTCAGACACACATCAAGGAAAACTCCAAAAATATTTGGACTTATGCAAACATCTTGATGTTCGTGGGTTTGAGGTCAATATCTGTGTATATATGCGAGTATGGGATTAAAAGTTGTGTACAACAATAAATAGGTGTTTTTAGGGATGAAATTGGAAACAATGAAGTACAATATTGGTCCATGGGGTCCAAAGAGTCTACAGAGGGAAAGGGAAGGCCATAAATATGTGATCAACTATGTGTGGTAAAATCAGTTGTAACAGATGCCCCCAATGTGTGAGGTTACAGTGGTAACATGATGGCTAAAAGACATTATAAATCCATCCCAAATGTGGAGTGATGAAGAACCAGGTGGAAGAACCATCCATCCATCAGTATAGTACAATAATCAATCTCTGCATATGACTACAAATACATATAGCAGTCCCGGATACATAAAAGTACAATGGCCATGAATAGGCATGATGTAAAAAAAATGTGACATGTGTGGTCATCGCTATGTACAATATATAATAGATCAGAATCTTCATGATGAAGGCATACAATGGATCAGGATCTCCATAATGGTTGAAGATATCTGAGATACACTGGAATAAAATCATGAGAAATGAAATCTCATGAACAGTGGAACGATAAAAGAGGTAGCATATGTGGAATGCCACCAATATGGAAAGTATTCTACACAAACCGCTATGAGTACATGTCCTACTATGTGAATAGAGGTGTCTAGGTCGAACATAGTAGTCCATCGTATGATTACTGGTCATTGATGTATAGCATTAATAGAAATGAGATCACCCATCGATAATCAAAATAAGAATCAAAGGAATAGAGTGCAATCTAACAAGTGTGAATAGATGTGCTGAGATCGAACACTTGAAAGAATCCATCGATCAAGGGACATTGATGTTTTCCCAAAACTGTTGATGGTGAGAGAACCTACCACTGATGAATTTAAGTCTCAAGGAACTCAAAGGACTCTAGACTCCTATCCCAGAATAAATGATCTAAATTCGATGGGATGGAATCCGCTAGAAGGAGGGCATTAAGGGATCCCCCATCAGCAAATACAAGGTACTCATAAATGCTATATAATGTGGAAGGACTCGAAAAAGATGTGGATGAATCAATAATAGTACTGACAATGACTGACATGCAAAGCGAAGAAAACTGAGGAATGGCTGACTCAGGTTTGAACTTCCTTCGAATAAGAGCATAAAGGAAAATGGTGACTAAATGTAGGCAACATAGACTCGATATGAAAAACTGGGACATCTCTGCGACAGAGGAGGCATCAACAGAGGCTCCATAGGGACTATAAGTGTAACCAGTCGATGGAGATAAACTCAAAGAAATGAGTACATCTCCTAAAGTCAAACTACTAACCCAACCAACGAATGTGAGATACAATGCCATGTTCAAAGGCGACACGACTCGACTGCTGCCAAAGATAACATCTTTTCCTATCTAAATTTTTGGTTTTTTTATTTTTTTGGACTTTTTGAGATATTTTGAAAAGCTTGAAAAAGAATAAATGTTCTTTATAGATACAAATCTTGGAGGAGACAAGTTTCAGTGATCAAACAAGCTAGTTCCAAGCAGTGAAACATACCCATTCCCAATGCAAGGACAACATGTGTAGGATAGCAACACTCGGGGGAAGTTCCTCTCCCAGTAAAAAATGGGGTATCAAGCTGCAAAAGTTATGTAAAAAGGCTCTTCCTGGATAGACATGAGACAATCTCGGGCTATATGGCTGATAATCAAAGTCAGGGAATCTAACATAAGGCTCAATAAGGAAAGAAAAACTCATGATAATGCAATCATAACTTGACATATACAAGGGGAGTCCAGGGGGAAAAGGCCAGCATAAAGTTCAAGAGGAGTATGAAGCTCTTGCTCAAAGTCATGGCGGTACTATACAAAGGACTCCCACACCCTAAAGGATGAATGTCGGCATGGGAACCAAATGCAAAACAAGATCTAACTAGGGCACCCATCTATGACAAAACTCTACCATTCACAACATGTCACTTCCAAAAGAAGCAAGAAGGTTTCGTGACAAGATAGAATTGTTTCATACCTAAGGTTAAGATGAGATGGTCATAAGGTTATTCAAAGTGAAAATGGATGTGAAACCTAACCTAAATTCCAATTTAGACATAATACCTGAAATAGGCACGAACGGGTCAAAGCCCCGGTCAATTTGCACTCAAAACAAGATCCTACAACATCAAATTAGTTCAAATGGTAAAAAATGATCAGAAATGGTAAAAAAATATAGAAAGTGGGTGAAAATTTAAATTTTTTTCTATAAATAGTAAAAAATTTAAAAATTTTCAAACCATTTCTTTTTTTACCTAGGATAGTCTATTTGAGCTCAGAACTTTAGAAGCGAATTCCGAGAGCATTGTCCAATGGAATCCCTCCCTGTTTGATCCAGGTAGATTTCCTTGCCTCTCTCTTGCATTTTTGATATAAAAATTTTCAAATTCCATTGTCAAATTAATTTTTTTGGCCATCCTGACTTGGGTGTTTTGGCCCACGCAGAAATAGGCCTTTTTTTTGCATATAGGGCTCAGCATACATAGAAAATGCCTCGAAACCTGCGTACATACGCGGTTGTTTTGAAAACAGTCGCATATAGGGCCGTGAACAAGAATTTAATGGGAAAGGAATGATAAAAAAAACTTGTTTTTTTGTGCAGGATGGTTGCCATATTTGCTTCATTCCAGAGCTCACATATCCTAGGCAAGACATACCTGCTTCATTCGAGAGATCACATATCCTACCCTTGGTTTGCTTGTGATTTGGCTTTACATTTTTTAGGTGTATGCTCTATGCACACTAGTTTTCTTAGTGTTACGTAGTTAGATTGAGTATTTTATTTTTATTGAGTCATTTTGGATTTGAGGGTGGCACCTCTCTGTTCTCGTCGTTTACCAGGACTTCAACCTTCCATGTCTCCTCCTCTGGGTGGACTACTTCTCACTTTCATTCACACACCATGGGATATCATGAGGATGATATTCCAGAGATGTCCTCTCCACCTCAAGAGGTTGGGGAGGGTGATCCTACTAGCACATATGATCCACCACATGAGCATCCTTCACTATTCGGTTATTATCCCTAATTCACGAGTCATCGATATTGGTTTCCAGGCGAAAAGACTCACTATGAACCCACAAGCACTAGTAATGTTAGATATGGCATGCTTGATATCCTCGAGTCTGATCCAACATATTATGCCAAGTCAAAAGTTGACCTTGAAACTACACCTGGGGGAACGTCCATTCCTTTCCATGTGGAGAGGTTTGGGGGCACTAGTCACATTTCACCTTTCGTCCCTGTGATGGAGGCATATTCACATGCTCATCCTAGGCCTAGTGTTAGTAACCCTATTCAAATACCAGAATCGAGACGTGTGAACATTGGGAACACCACTTACATTCCTTGACATGTTCCATCGTCTTTGACACCAGTTCCTTCAAATGCCATTTTAACAACCCATCCTCCCCCTAATTCATGTGGGCCTTCTGGTCAAAATATTGCTACTAGTCATGTCCGTTCTAATCATGTTCACACTGTAGTATCGCAAGGCCATGTGCCTCCTTCCATGTAAATAAGACATGTACCTTCACATGGACCATCTCATGGACCACCTTATGGTTCAAACTATGGAGCTTCACATATACCTTCTTATGGACCATATTATGGGAAAAACCATCAATCATATGCGTACGGGTATCAAAAACCCACTTACTCTCCTAATTATGGTTTTGTAGAACCTCACAATTAGGGTACTCCACATTATAACGCTTCCATCCAGCCCTTCATGGGTCAAATGGGAGGAGGTTATTATCCCACTTTCCAAGGACATGGTATTTATAGCAATCAATCCAATCAAAACTAGTCCTATTAGGGAGCATGGCATCAACCAGTGTGGAAATTGAACCCACTGATAGATTAATTTTACTCACAACAAGTATCAATTGATCATGCAAAATCACTCACAAAAGAGACTAAAATTGGAGTTGAACACTAAACTATATTAAATCAATTTACAATAGCCAACACTGTCACATAATAGGTTTCTTCATTAAATAATTACATAAGGGATTCGAATGGATGAGGAGCAATTCGAATCTAGCATAAAGCAGGCTTACTAAAATTAAGTAAATCCCCCATAAATGCAAAACGCTGATCCCAAATCAGTCATGGAGCTCACAAATTGGAAAAAGTGCTTAGGCAATATAAAGAGTGATGGAATGACAACTCATACATGCTTTTACAAGCACAAAAGAGTGGAGGATGAAGAGGACAAAAAACTAGTTCACCTCACCTAGTCAAACTTTCCCTATTGCCTTAAAGCACTGAAAAAGCAGGCAATAAAGCAGAAAAAGCAGAAGGGCACCTAGGAGACCAGGAATAAAGTAGAATTGATTCCTTGAGGTTTCCCAAGTGCTACATGGGTCAAATTAGGCAAGTTGGACCACTATGGATAGGCAATTGACAACTTGCATAAGGTGGGACAGATGAACTAGGCAAATAAGACAAAAATAATTAAATTAATGTCTAAGGTAGCTAACTATGGGTTGATTATTCTAACACCCCCCTTTAAGCCTGACTTATGAGTAATATATCAGAAAAATATAGGGCCTAGCAACAAGGCTTAGTCACCCTTTACATGCTGCATGTCCATACAACCAAGGAAAGAGGCAAAAACCACATGGGAAAATCCTCCCTTAAACATGAACTGTAAAACAAAACTTGGATATCTTGTCTTCACTCATGCTTCATAGCATGATCAACAATCCCCAACAGTGATTTGAGATTGCTGAAGGTCTTCTCACAAAATGCTTTGGTGAAGATATCATCTACTTGTTCTGAAGATGAACAGAAGAGTAGGTGAATGGTGCCATCATGCACAAGCTCTCTGATGTAGTGCATATGGATCTCAATGTGTTTGGTTCTCTGCTTTTGAACTGGATCTTTGCAGATTCAAATGGTACTCTGGTTATCATAGTAGATGGTATTTGAGTACTCTGATTCGAAGCCACACTCTCCAAGTAATCCCTGCAACCATAAACATTGAGTTGTTGCATTAACAACTCCTATGTACTCTGCTTCTGTAGATGAGAGGGTAATGGCACTCTGTTTCTTGCTTGACTAGATGATTGGCCCTTCTGCAAGAATGGACACATATCCTAATGTGCAATTTCTATCTATGCTATCACCTTCCCAATCACTGTCAGTAAATCCAATCAAATCAAGATCATATTTTGCTTTATAGAAGATCCCATGTGTCCTTGTTCCCTGAACAAAGTTAAGGATCCTTTTGGTTGCTTTCCAATGGATCTCATGAGGCTGATCCATGTATCTAGAAGCCACACTTATTGCATAAGAAATATCAGGTCTAGTATGTGTCAGATACAACAAACATCCAATCAATTGCCTATACAGTGTATTGTTTACCATAGGTGAAGACTCAGCTTCTTCCAGCTTCACTCCTGAAAGGAAAGGAGTTTTGCTTGCTTTGCAATCCTTCATTCTGAATTTGTTCAGAAAATCCAAGGCATACTTGGACTGGTGCACCTTGATTCCAGCTTTGGTTTGAGCAATCTCAAGCCCCAAAAATTGGCTTAAGATCCCCAAATCTGTCATGGAGAAGGCTTGGTTCATTGCTCCCTTCAAGGAAGCAATCTCATCCTTTGAGCTTCCTGTAATGAGGAGGTCATCAGCATATAACAAAATGATCATTAGTGAACCATTAATTAACTTCAAATAGACATTTGGATCTGATTTTCACCGAAAAAAATTCAGTGATAGCAAGAAGCTATCGATCTTGGCATACCAAGCCATGGGGGCTTGCTTTAGCCCATACAATGACTTTCTCAACCTGCACACAAGAGAAGGGTTAGTAGAAAAACCTTGAGGCTGCTGCATATATATCTCTTCAGTGAGATATCCATTCAGGAAGGCACATTTTACATCCATGTGATGTACCTCCCATTGCTTTGAGGCTGCAATGGCTAGAGCTAGCCTGATGGAATCCATCTTTGCCATTGGGGAAAAGGTCTCATTGTAATCTATCCCATGAACCTGTGAGTAGCCCTTGGCTACCAATCTGGCTTTTTACTTCAGTGGTGAACCATCAGCATCAAATTTTGTCTTGTAGACCCACTTACACTAAACTAACTTCCTCCCTGGGGGAAGATCCACTAGCTCCCATGTGTTGCTCTTCTGGAGTGAGCTGAACTCTTCCTTAATGGAAGCTTTCCATGTTGGATATCCCGATTCTTCTTCATATTCTTGAGGATCAGATTCCACCATCAAGTAGCATTTCTCAGCAAACATAGGATCCTTCATGCACAGACCACTCTCAAATTGAGATCTGGTCCTCCTTGGGTCATTGGGATCCCCAGCTAGCTCTCCTGCTACATGTAGTGTCTTGGATGCCCATTTTGGCCTTGTAGGGATGTTAGGGTCTGCAATAAAATCATCTCCATTAGAAAAATCAGAATCATCATGTTCAACAAACTCTTCACTTACTTTCAGAGGTTCAAGTGGTGAAGAGGCTTCTCCAACTT
Source organism: Pseudotsuga menziesii (assembly GCA_001517045.1). Taxonomy (NCBI): domain Eukaryota; kingdom Viridiplantae; phylum Streptophyta; class Pinopsida; order Pinales; family Pinaceae; genus Pseudotsuga; species Pseudotsuga menziesii. Next base: position 224,529 of record LPNX010197724.1, on the reverse strand, counting down.
CCACTGCTGCAAGTGGTTCTTCTTGAAACTGAACACACCTTTCAATAAAGGATTTGTTTGTGCTCAAATTTATCAACTTGTACCCTTCTGAATATTCAGAGTATCCAACAAATATACACTCTTGGATTTGGGGCTGCAAAGCCTTCCTCTTCTCTGTTGGAATTCTAGCCCAAGCCCTTGAGCCAAAAATCCTGAAATGGGTCACATCTAGCTTGTGCCCACTCCATGCTTCGAAAGGATTCATACCTTCAAGCTGTTTGTGAGGCACCCTATTTTGGATATATGCTGCATAGTTTATAGCTTCGGCTGAGTACTTTGGTGGCAAAGTTTTGGCCTCCATCATGCATGTTGCCATCTCCTTCAGTGATCTGTTCTTCCTCTCAACAACACCATTCTGCTGTGGTGTGTAAGGGATATAATGCTGCATCTGCACAATAATTAATAAACTCAGACTTGACATACTCACCACCATTGTCAGATCTGAGGACCTTGAGTTTCCTCCCAGACTGGTTTTCAACCAAAGCCTTAAAGACTTTGAAGAGGCCAAAAACTTCAGACTTGTGTTTCAGGAAGTAAACCCAGAAATACCTGGAAAAGTCATCAATGAAATTCAATGCATATTTTTCCTGAATCATGGACATATGAGGGAATGGGACAGCAACATCACTATGGATCAGCTTGAGGGGTGCAGAGGTTCTCTCATGACTAGCTCTCTCAAATTTTTGCTTTGGGTGTTTTCCTAGGATACAACCTTAGCAGACTCCTTTGGAAAATTTTATCTTGGGAAACCCTATGACCATCTCTTTTTCACTAAGATTAGAAAGATACTTTTAATTTAGGTGGCAAAATATTTCATTCCAAAGCTTGCTTTCCTCATTAGCATGAATCAGAAGAGCAGAGGGGTTTGAGTAGGGTAGGAAGTGTGAGAACATGTATACCTTTTGAGCATGATTTGCAACTCCTTTTGCACTGACTTTACCACTTGAGATCTTTGTGATCTCAAATTCATTAGGGGAGAATACGACCTTCTTAGGAGACCCATTGTGAGTCATCTGGTACATTGACAAGAGGTTGGAGGCAAGACCAGACACATACAACACATTGCTGAACTGACCATGATCAAGATCAATCCTCCCTTTGCCCAAACTTTCAGTGAGAGAGTCATCTCCCAGTACTATAGGTGGTCCTTTCGACATGTCAAGTGTGGAGAATGCCTCCTTGGTTGAAACCATGTGTCTAGAATCTCCAGAATCAATGATGAAACTAGGTGAGCTTGATGTGCCAGCAACCAGTGCATGAACTCTCTCTCTGTCTTCTGAAATTGATCCTCCTTCTCTCTTCTTTGAGCTGTCTGGAAGGGAGATGCCATTCTTATCCATGATTTGGGTTAGCTTGTCTATTTGCTTTTCATACAAGATATTTCAGTGTGATTTCCCTTATTACAGTATGCGCACTTGTTCATTTCACCTTTATTCTTCTTCTTTTGGTAGTTCTTCTTGGAACCTTGTGGCTCCTCTGGAGACTGTTTCTTGTCTCTCTTTTGCTCAGGTGGATTTTTAGCTTTCTTTTTTCTTTTTGAATCCACCTTCAAATCTCCAGCAATCAGAGCTTGATATTTGGATGGTTTGATGGTGCCCATCATCACCAGCTTGTCTTGTTCTTGTGTGAGAGATTCCATGAAATCTGCAAGGCTAGGCATCTTCCAGGTTCGAGCTGTCAGTTTTGTGGCATAGAAGGTCGAAACAAACATTGAATAGTCAGGTCCAAGCTTCAAGAGAATGGCCAAGACCAGCTGATCATCCTTCTTTTAGATCCCACACTGTTTCAGCTGCAAAACAAGTGCTTTGAACTTGGAGAAATAGAGTTGCAGAGATTCAAAGCTATTGGGACTCAGGGAAATCAGCTCATTTTTTATTTGATGTCCCCTCATCTCATCTGTCTTTCCAAAAATATCAGTAAGCTTCTCCCATAGTTCATTCGATGATGTCAATCCATCAAGATGGAAAAGGAGGTCTCTGGAAATACTCAGACACAGGATACCATAGGCCTCATCCCTCCTGTTGTGCCATTTTATCTTCTCTGCAGCTGCATTGGGCTCTACTTCAGTTGCCATAGTCACCCTGTAGAGGTGTTTTGCTCTCAACAGTATCTCCATCTCTGCTTTCCATTCAAATAAATTGAAGGGAGTCAAGATGATCTTCTGAGATTGATCCATAGCTTGGAAATTGTCCCAGCTGTCAGTAGTTGGCTCCCAGTCACTGATGTCGAACCTGCAAAACAATTTTGAAGGAGAGAAATCAACATACAATGGCTCTGATACCATGTGGAAATTGAACCTAGTGATATATTAATTTTACTCACAACAATTATTAATTGATCATGCAAAATCACTCACAAAAGGGACTGAAATTGGAGCTGAACACTAAACTTTATTAACTCAGTGTACAATAGCCAACACTGTAACATAATAGGTTTCTTCATTAAATAATTACATAAGGGATTCAAATGCATGAGGAGAAATTCAAATCTATCATAAAGCAGGCTTACTAAAATTAAGCAAATCCCCGATAGGTGCAAAAAGCTGATCCCAAATAAGTCATGGAGCTCACGAATTGGAAAAAGAGCTTAGGCAAGCTAAAGAGTGATGGAATGAAAAATCATACATTCTTTTACAAGGAGAAAAGAGTGGAGGATGAAGAGGACAAAAAACTAGTTCACCTCACGTAGTCAAACTTTCCCTATTGCCTTAAAGCACTGAAAAAGCAGGCAATAAAGCAGAAAAAGCAGAAGGGCGCCTAGGAGACCAGGAATAAAGTAGAATTGATTCCTTGAGGTTTCCCAAGTGCTACATGGGTCAAATTAGGCAATTTGGACCACTATGGATAGGTAATTGACAACTTGCATAAGGTGGGACACATGAACTAGGAAAATTAGACAAAAATAATTAAATTAATGTCTAAGGTAGCTAACTATGGGTTGATTATTCTAAAAAATGGCTCAACCTAGGATCCCTTTTCTTGCCACCTTGAACTTACCTAATTTGTCAAGATTGACGAATGATCATGTGTCTCATAATCTGGCCTGGCCAACAGTCCCTACCAAGCTTCCTTTAGACATTCCCAAGTTTGAAGGTAAGGATGGTGAAGATCCTGGTGAGCATGTAACCTCCTTCAACCTTTGGTGCTCTTCCAATTCCTTACATGACGATTCCATCCATTCAAGGATATTTCAATGCACCGTCATGGGTCCCGCGGTGAAATGGTATATAGAGTTACCGGGGGGGAGGTGAGGGGGGGGGGGGCTTATGCTAGATTCGATGATCTTACCGTGACTTTTCTTAATCATTTCTAGCTACCTGTATGTTATGACATTGGTACCAAACTCTTGTCGACCTTTGGAAAAGACAAAACCATGCATATTTTGGATCATATTCAAGAGTGGCGTAGACAAAAATGATTAAATAAAGCATTTATACCACCATAGTTTCTTCTAGAGTGGTTCCTCAAGTCATTTTTATCTTACATTGCGAAGGATGTTTCTAGATCCAAAGTTCAAAATGAGTACCAAGCTATATTTAGGGCTAAAGAGTTGGATTTAATCTATACTCAATCCAGACTCTTGTATGAGATTATCCCGAATGCCCAAATATCCAATTTTGACCCCAAGATTAAACCTGGGACACATGCCAATAGTATTGTTGGTTTCACAAGTACCAAACCTGCAGACTTGATTATGAAACAAGTGAGACAGTTATCGATTAACCAGCCTGCATAAGTACAAGCTACAGCTTCATCTCAACCTACCAAATCGGTGAGTGTACTCTCCGTGCAAATGTTGAAACCGAAAGGAAACCAGCAGCCTAGAAGGAATAAGAAGAAAGGAAAAAATAATCATAAGGGTGGGAATAAAAATGAAAATGGTAATAATAATGAGAAGAACATGAATAATGCTAGGGGAGACAAGAAGCCTAAATGTAAGTTGAACTTTCCTTGTAAGTTGTGTAAGGATGATCACCTCACTCACTTGTGCCCTCGTATGGAGGATGCCTCAAACTTCATAGAACAGGGCCCAGTCGTGTTTACTAATCCTTTACTATTGGGCTATGGGAAGACCCAGGTTTTATACCATTAAATTTGCACCAACAAAATACCCACAGTGTTGGCCCTTTCGGCAACAACCTGCGAACAGGTTGCAGTCTCACCTGAAACAGTTATGGGGTGCCGTAGAATCAGGTTTCCGCATGCAGAAGAGGGATATTACTATACCTTTATCCTTAACAACAAATATCTATACAATACAGAGCTTCAAATTTTATTCAAATAGCTTCGCAGTTAGATAAACATAGTTCCTTGCTTAACCCTTAACTGGGAATTCACAACGAAGTTAATCTACAACAGTTATCTTACTTTATCATTTATCTACTTATCAATGCATGAAAAGAAACATAATAGAAACAACACAATAGAACAACCACGACAAAAGATATAATGTGGTTCACCCCCAGGGTAGGGGCTACGTCCACAGAACTACGCTTTATTCAACTTCTTTACAAAACAACGGTTCTGATCTGTGCACTCAGCTGTAGATCCGTTCTGATCTACGCACTCAGCTGTAGATTCGTTCTTTGCATCTAACTACACACTCAGCTACAGTTCCTTTCTTACAAATACCAATTTGCACACTAAGCTGCAGTTCCTTCTTACAAAAACACAAGCTATGCACTAAGCTGTAGTTCCTTCTTACAAAAACCCTCTACGCACACAGCTGTAGAGGTCGTCCACGCACATAGCTGGGACTTAACCTTAAAAACAAAAAGAGATCTTAACTTCACATCACATGATCCTCATGTCATTAGATACCCTCGACATCTATACATGAGTGCCTATTTATAGAAGTGCACTATTAAAAAATCATGGGCTTATACCCAAATTTTATGGAAAATTACAAAAAAGAGGGCTTTGACTCAACCCCAACACCCCTAAGACTATTTTGAGTCACAACTCTGCTTACAAGATTCCACAAAAACCATGGAGTTACCAAAATTAAGGATCGTTAGGGTGCACACCCCAATAGGCCCCTAAGACTCACCAGTGTCCTGTCCCGGGACACTCTGCTGCTTGTCTGGTGAGAGAATCTTGTTGGCGAAGATAGTAAACTACTGTCGGCTGCTTGCTCCTTCTTTGCTAGCTCCTTTTGCACTCTGTCGAGTTCTGTATCCGTCTACATTTCTATAACCATCATCTTTAATTTTCTTGCCCTCCTGATCCTTATATGTCTGTCACCGTCGTCATCCCTTCTACTACTTCTACCACGGCCGCAGCTTGCTTGATGCTTCATCCTTTCATCCTTAGCAGAATACCTATGTTCCTTGTGCTGCTGTCTTCCTTCGCAATATTTATGATGGTCATGGGAATCATTGGGCCTTCTAAATCTATCAGCGACTCCATCCCTCGAACTACCTCCCGTTCATGTCCTATTGAACATTTGACCATCCACAACTTTGGTACCTTAACAGACGGTAGACCTATGCCAATGTAATTTTTCATGAGACAAACAACATGCCTCCATTCTGCTGAGCTAGGAGGATACATCTTGGGATCCTCCAGATTCTTTCCTGAGGGTTTATGCCTTTATTCGTTCTGCTTAGAGTGAACTTCTGCCTTAAATTTCTTCCTGGTTGAACATGTCTGCATAGGTGGATTGCTGAGAAGATTCTGCAGACCTCTCTCCTTGAAATCCCGTAAAAATTCGGGGACTTCGCGATCATTCGACATGGTCTTAACTGTAACTGAAGAAATATGTGGGATGCAGGAGTCCCAGGCCTGTGTGGCTTCTTATAGAATCCCACGACAAAATCTACCATCATGGTACATTAAGGACACCAAATCTAATGGAGCGGCGGTAAATCTTGTTCACACGGTGCTAGATTTTCCCAAAATCTCATCATTACAAGTAGTTAAGGTGGCTCACATGCCGGTGCCGCCAAATCTAGTTTGTCCCATCAGTCACATTCTAGGCTGCGACAGACCTTTCTTCTTCGACACAACCAGTAACTTGAGTTATGTCACAATGAGGACCTTCGACACAATATTGACCTTCGACCCATCCTTACCCAAGTGCCAACCAAACTTCGACCTTCAAATTTTGACAGCCTTTAATACTTTGTAGCTTTGAGAATAGCTTCATTATAGTCTAGTGTCCAATTTCAACTGTTCATGGTACTTAGACTCTAATTCTTGCTGTTACTTCTGATTAGGGGGTCCAGGCTTGTCCCTGTACTTCTTTAATCTACTTCCATTCACCATGGAAGGTAAAATTTCTCCATTCAATTTAGCTAACTGGACTGCACCACCGTGGCTAACTTCCTAAACTATGTATGGTCCTTTCCAATGTGTTTTGAATTTACCTGGGAACTTCATGAATTTACTGTCCTACAAGAGCACAAGATCACCAATCTGGAATTGCTTCTTCTTAATGTTTCTATCATGCCATGATTTTTCTCTAGCTTTCTGTACTTGCTGCTAGAAACCTGCAATGAATCTGTCTTCTTCTAATTCTAGTATCTTTGCCAGCCTTTCTTTCAACATAGTTGGGTCATCCATCTCTGTGAAGAGAGATATTCTGAGGCTAGGAACAATGTACTCCATGGGTATAAATACTTCTTGTCCATAGACCAGCCTAAAAGGTGTATGGCCTGTGAACTTCTTGCAAGTGGTTCTATAAGCCCATAGTACTGCTGGAATTCTAAGATCCCAGTCATTTCTGTTAACATTACAAACCTTTGTCAGAGCATGCTCAAGGATCTTGTTAAAGGATTCAATGGTTCCATTTGCTTGAGGACGGTAGGCAGTACTCTTCTGATGATATACTTGAAATTCTTCGGTAAATGCTTCAATAGTCTTATTTAGGAAATGTGATCCTTCATCAGTCATAAGGATTCTAGGACACCCAAATGTTGACAAGATATTATCAAAGATGAACTTCACAGCTAACTCTTCGACGGGTTCAATGATTCCTGCAGCAAGCATCTTATCTAGCTCCATCCTAACTTTTTCTTTGTACTTAGGGTTCAACCTATAAGCGTGCTACTTCACAGGCTTCGCATCAGGCTTCAAAGGGATTTTTATCACTCCTATATCACCAAGGATACCTTTCATTTATGATAACTTCGTCAGAAATAGGTCCTGATACTCATGGATAAGTTGGGTGACTTTGCTTACCGTTTCTTCATCCCAATAATATCCAATAGTAGCATACTTAGGCATTTCTTGTAACCCAATGTTTACTTGTCTTGTCTTCAACGGCTGAGTCACTTTTGGTGCTTTGACTGCTGGTCCATGTACTTCGTAGTGTCCTTCTAACTCAAGAATGTTTATGTTGCATGGGTCATCATCCTCGTCAATTGCGAGGTTATAACATTCTATTGCATTAGCTTCTTATGCCTTCCAATCAAGTTGGTACTCAGCTATTTCTTTATCATCAAACACCTTAGTATGGATCAACCTAATAGCTATGTCCAAAGAAGGACAGACCTCATTAATAGAAAATGTTAGCACAAAATTATCAACAAGACTATCCCAACTTATAGTACCATGGCGAAGCTCCACCTTCGCATACCAATTCTTTGCTACAGGTTCTAGAGTGTGCACAAACCTATGTACCCATTCTTCATGAGGTACATGATTCCATGCTTCATAACATTGCTCCAAATGTTCCAAAGGGCTAGTCTTACCATTAAATCTGCTTCGCACCTCCTGAGGTCAATCTTTGAATCTCAAGCGAAGGGACTTTTGAAAAGCTTCCCAACTATGAATGTTCTTTTTATGACCATTCCACCATCTAGCAGCTGTGGCTCTAAATACTGAATCTAGAATATCCATTTTCTATGAATCTGGTACCTTCTTTGAAAATTGCAAAATAAACTCTTCAGGGTCTGCCAAGCCATCAAAAATAGGTAAGAATCTTGTCTGTGAGCCAAGCCATCTAAGAGACTTGGTAATTCTTGCACATCTATGTCCATGTAGTTCATAAAGTCTATTCTGCCAATTTTCTAAGCCTTCATCTGAATCAGTCATGAAAGAGCTATCACACTTCCAGTCCATTATACCTTCAATAGTGGGGTTAACATAGTCTTCTTCTTTAGTTGTGATGTTGTAGATATGATCTAAAGTATCTTGGTCTTCATCTCTGACTAGCTCTGTGTACCTTTCTCCTTGAGAAGGTTCCAAGGGCACTATGACTCTCAAACCTTTACCTTCAAAATTCATCTGCTTGCTCTTAAGGTTGATCACTGCAGAATTCTCTATTGCTCATTCAATTCCTAGCAACACTAGATAGGGGTTGCTATCATCAATTATCTCAATGACTTCAAAATATGCGAAAGTAGTAACTCCATCAATGTCTACTGGGACACTAGGGAATCTTCCCAGGGGTACAATCTTCTGCTGATTGGATAATCTCAACTGTATAGGGGGCCATTCAAGGGTAGGTTTTCCAATTTCTTCCCATGTCTGCTTAGTTAAGACATTTACTTCTGATCCCAGATCTAAAATGATATTATTCATGTCATACTCTCCTACCTGAGCATGCAATCTCATTTCTCTGCCAGTTCTTCTAACTCTACTCACAGTTTTTTCTTTACTAGAGCTTCATTGAGGCTCGCAAGAAGAAATAACTTTCTGTAACTCATTTAAAGAATTCTGATTTCTTAAGATCTTCATACAACTCTATAAAAATGACGACAGTGTACTTAATTTATCCGTTGAAGCTTCTTGAGAGTGTAGGTGCTGTTGATGCTGCTGCGAAGGTGCTACTGATGTGCTCGGATCAGCAAAGTCTTTTCTGGCTTCCATAAATGTTTCTTTTTCCCTTCCCACATCAAAGTTTGGCACTTTCTCTGGGGTCTTACAAACCCAAGCCTTGTTAGGTTGTTTCTCCTTGTTCTGCACTTGCGTCGTAGCTCCACTCCTTGTAACAACGTTAATGGCTGGGACTGGTTTTTGCTCTACAGTAATCATCTGAATGTTTTGAGTAGGAGCGCCATTTATTTCTTGTATTTTAGCTATGAGCTCTGGGCATTGCTCAATAACATGATCTACCACTCCGCATTATCGGCATGTCGTAGTTGGGTTCCGACAATCTCTAGCTAGATGTCCTGCCTGATTGCAGTTATAGCACACAACCTGGCCTCGACCTCTTCCAGGCATACCACCACGACCACAACCTCCAAAAATACCTCGACCTGATGTAATACCATGGTAACCATATCCATCATTTCCTTATACATCGTTCTGTACCCTATAAACATCATAGGTGCGCTCTCTCATAAGGTCAAAGCTGCGACATTCCTCTTCGTTGTGTCCTACTAACTTACAGAACTTGCAATAAGGATTCTTGGAGACTTGAACATATCTTTGTAGTAGATAGTAGTCTTTAGGTAGATGCTAGCCAATTGTTCTATAGATCTCACAATATAGAACATTAGGATTAAATGGGTTTGGCGCACCAACATTCAGGTAATTTCTTAATGCAGGACACTGTTCCTTGTCATGTCCTTCTGTCCTACACCGTGTACACCAAATCTCTTCATGAATAGATTTTCCATTATTCATGTTGCGAAGCTCTAAGGCCATTTCTTCCAACTGCGCTTGTATTTGGGCTATGCTAGAATTATCTTCGACAGGAGTTGTCTCATGATTCATAGCGATCTCCAAAGCTTCTTACTGATCAGCAACCTTCTGTTGCATGAGTGGAGTTCTGATATGAGGTAATAACACTGCAATGAACCATTCCTTATATCGTTTTGGTCCAATGGTGAAGCTAACTTGATCTAGCAGAACTTTGAACCTCTGATCAAAGTCCCAAACTGATTCTCCTTGCCTCTGCTGAATCTCTTTCAATTCGGTTATACACTGTGACTCTGATTTAGGCTTCTTAAAATCTTTGATCATTGCTGCTTTAATATTAGTCAAGAAATGGTTCTGATTACTAGAAAAATTCATAAACCAAGTCAAAGCTCGATCTCTAAAAGAAGTAACCAGCTGCTCTCTTCTTATATCTTGATCCATAATGTTCTTCGTGGTCCACAAAGCTTCACATAAAAACCAAAACTATTCTGGATCCTCTGATCTAGTTCCTTTGAAGACAAGGAGCTTAATATCATCAGTCATATTGGCCATAGTAGATCGAGGGGGGAAGAACTTACTGGATTAGACTGACCTACGACAGGAATACTCAAACTAGGGTTACTTTCAGGTTGCGATGGGTTCTCGGGGGTAGCAGATCTTCGCGACGGAGTTAGAGGATGGTTTCTAATAGAAGGGGTTTCTTCAGAGTCAAGGTTTTCTGGATTGAATGGTGTATACTCGGTATTCTGTCCTAGGGTATAGGATTCTAGGTTTCTCTTGTATCTTTTACCGCTTCGCAGCAAACCACTTTGCTCGTCGAAGTTACTTTCACTTCCAAACATAGGTTAGCAGAAATAAATCTAGCAATCTGATTCTATAAGCAATATACCTTTCTCATCCAAGAGGATTTTAATTTGTAGACTAAATGAATTTAGGTAGTTACCCCTTGGTCCTTGGAAAAACAGTCTCTCAGCTTCACTAAAAGAGGTACTTGTGTCGATGGAAAACTCTGTCACAAATGATTCAAGGGTTTGCGTTGTCCAGAAATCAACAGCTCGTGATATCGCGTTGTTCACTCTTTTCAATATATTAATTCTTGCGGGGGTCCAATCAGGAAACTAAGCTTCTTGGAAGTTCATCCTTCTCTCTATCAACCGTTGCAAGAATTCGTCCGATCTACGACAAGGATCCTTGTTTTCTTGTTCAGCAAATTTCACATAGGTCTCTTCAATCCAGTCATCGATTTGTTTCACTGAGGGCCTCCAGAACATAACCCTCTAGGTATGATGTAAATCCCTCTTGAGCAGATACTGAGTTCAACCAGAAATGGAACCAATTTGTTGGGCTATGGGTAGACCCGGGTTTTATACCATTAACTTCGCACCAACAAAATACCCACAGTGTTGGCCCTTTCAGTAGCAACCTGCAAACAGGTTGCAGTATCACCCGAAACAGCTATGGGGTGCCGCAGAATCAGGTTTTTGCAAGCAGAAGAGGGATATTACTGTACCTTTAGCCTTAACAACAAATATCTATACAATACAGAGCTTCAACTTTTATTCAAATAGCTTTGCAGTTAGATAAACACAGTTCCTTGCTTAACCCTTAACTGGGAATTCACATCGAAGTTAATCTATAGCAGTTATCTTACTTTATCATTTATCTACTTATCAGTGCATGAAAATAAACATAACAGAAACAACACAAAAGAACAACCACGACACAAGATATAACATGGTTCACCACCAGGGTAGGGGCTACGTCCACAGAACTACGCTTTATTCAATTTCTTTACAAAACAAGAGTTATGATCTGTGCACTCAGCTGCAGATCCATTCTTTGTGTCTAACTATGCACTTAGCTGTAGTTACTTTCTTACAAATACCAAGTTGCACACTAAGCTGCATTTCCTTCTTACAAAAACACAAGCTGCGCACTAAGCTGCAGTTCCTTCATACAAAAACCCTCTGCGCACACAGCTGTAGAGGTCGTCCACGCACACAGCTGGGACTTAACCTTAAAACCAAAAAGAGATCTTAACTTCACATCACATGATCCTCATGTCATTAGATACCCTCGACATCTATACATGAGTGCCTATTTATACAAGTGCACTATTACAAAATCATGGGCTTATACCCGAATTTTATGGACAATTACAAAAAAGAGGGCTTTGAATCAACCCCGACAACCCTAAGACTATTTTGAGTCGCAACTCCTCTTACAAGCTTCCACAAAAACCGTGGAGTTACCAAAATTAAGGGACGTTATGGTGCACGCCCCAACATTTACCTACTAATAACAATATGAACTTGAGGACCGTTGATCTTGGTTGTGCATTTGGTGGAACTCAAAACCTGCTGGACGTCGCTCCTGATCACAGTTGTATCAACATGGTGAAAGCTTCCAGAGTTGTGACACATGCAAAATATTATGGTTCATCACATCCAAACCTTAGAAAGGAAGCTCCCCCTCCTCAGAGCCATTTGCGAATTGAAAATCCTATGGATAAACTTGAAGATCCAACTCGCATTCCTAAGGGAGTCTTGAAGCATTCAGGGTACAATCCTAATGCTCGATCCACCCAGAACTAATCAGTTGTCGAGGATTTGGGCCAGAACACTTGTGCGATGTTAGCATTAGAAGTGATTCAGACTCATCCTCCACAGAGAAAGGCCTTGTTGTCTGCTCTTGGGGTTAGTGATTATATCTCTTCTTCCATTATCAAATTTGAAACCATGGGAGTACAGCCTCACTTGCCTTACTACGTGTCTCTTTTGATTCATGTAGAGTGTCTCAACAACACCATAATGCGTACTGTCATTGATGAAGGCGTTGTCGCTTCCGTGATGTCTTTGTCTTATTGGAAGGGCTTAGTTTAACCCATGTTGTCTCAATTTGCCAACATTTTGACAGATTTTGATGGTAGGTCATTTCAGCCGCATGGTATGCTTCCTTCTCTAAAGGTCCAATTGGGAGGGAAGACTATTGTGATCGAGGTCGAGGTGGTTGACGCACCCCTTGACTAAAATATTTTGTTGGGTAGGAATTGTATGTATAATATGCAAGCTGTAACTTCTCCCCTATTTCGATTGGTTTGCTTTCCTTTTAATGGGAAGATCATTACTATTGATCAAAATTCATTCCATAATCCGAGTTTCAATGCATCATCGGGAGCCTCTATCTCGATTATCGATCATTCTCAGCTAGAAACTGGGAAGGTGGGTGTGGGTATGTATCCTTCTATCATGGGAACCTTTAGTTTTCCTGTGCTCGTTCTTATGATTGGGTCTAGTCTTGGTGGGGCTTCATCCTCTTCAAATTCGGTATCTTTTCACAATACTCATATGGAATATACTCATTAGAGGAATTTTGAGGTCTAATATGGGCCTCCTAAGGAAAATAATAAATAAATAGTTAAAATAATAAAATAATATTTATTAATTTTGGAGGAGAAAAGAAAAAAAATACTTTTTATGTTCGTATTTTCAACATATCTCCCAGTGTTTTTACTCAAATTTTGATCAGGAGAGATCATTGGATGTATAATTTGATTTCACATCCAACGAATACCCACATTGCATACTTTTGATGGACCCCTCTACCCCAAAAACAAGAAATACCTGAAAAAATGTGATGATGATGTCATCATCATGTTTTTCAGGTATTTCTTGTTTTTGTGGTAGATGGCTCCATCAAAAGTATGTAGTGTGGGTACTCGTTGGATGTAGAATCGAATTCCACATCCAACGAGCTCTCCCAATCGAAATTTGAGTAAAAACATAGGGAGATATGTCAAAAATACGAACACAAAAAATACTTATTTTTTATGACAAATATGTGAATTCAACCATTATGGTTGACTAATTTTATTGAAATTCTATTGGTTCTTGAATTCCAACTCACAAGAACTTATTGTTGGCACGTTTTCTTATAAGGCCCAGTTTAGACCCCAAATTTCCTCTAATGTGGATTTTTCCTTCACCAAGTACTTCGAGTGTGCCTATCGAGATAGACGTGTCATTTCTTGCAACAATGGTGGCTTATCAAGTGAATCTTAATCATGTTGTAGAGCCTATCCCTTCCTCCTCATGGATGGAGGAGGAGGACCCTTATGTGCTTCCTATATCGGAAGTAGATTCATCTCACTCTCATGACTGCCTTGATGATGTTTTTCCATCAGATGAAGCTACTCTTGAGGCCAATTTTGGGATTGAACAACCTTGGGAAGAGTTGCACCATAGCTTGTATTTCCTTCCTAAGCTTGATCGTTTAGAGTGTGATGATTTTAGGGATATTATTAGTGAGAAAATTGATATCCCCATGGTCCCATTAAGCTCTCTTGGTCAGATGGCTGTAGGGAACATGGCTAACCCATCACCAACGATTCCTATCAATGTTTCTCGTGATCCTGGTAAGATTGAGAACCTCTACATTGGGGCGAGTTGTTCCCCCAATGAGATTAAAGAGTATACCAAATTTTTTAAGGAGTTTCATGATATTTCTGCTTGGTCATATGAATAAATTCCAGGTACAGACCCTTGTATTGTCAAACACAAAATCAAGACCTATCCGGATGCAAAACCAGTTCGACAACGTTTGCGTGCCATGAATCCTAGAAAAGCACCTGCCATTAAAGCTGAGATAGAGAAACTGCTCAAAGATGGTTTTATCTATCTCATTCCTTGATGTATTGGGTTTCAAATCCCATTCTGGTGGATAAGAAGCAGGGAGCTATCCAAATATGCACTGATTTCCTTGACTGAAATCAAGCCTGTCCTAAAGATAACATCCCTACACCATTTATTGATCAAATTTTGGATGAGTGTGTGGGAAGTGAGGTATTTTATTTTATGGATGGATTTTCTAGATATAATGAGATACAAATTAAGCTCAAGGATCAACAAAAGACCGCATTAATTTGTCCTTGGGGAACTTTTGCATATCGAAATATGCCCTTCATCCTTAAAAACGTTGGAGCTACATTTCAGTGGGCCTTGACCTTAATATTTCATGACCTTAAAACAATTATCGAAGTATAATTAGATGATCTCGTTGCTCACTCTTGTTTGAAAATGCGTCATCCTTATCATTTGAAATTAGTGTTTGAAAGATGTCGTCATTATCACGTTCGTTTAAACCCTCATAAGTGCATCTTTTGTATGACAGTTGGTCATTTACTAGGATTCATCATGTTCAAGGAGGGTATTAGAGTCGACCCCTTGAAGGTTGAGGCAATACTTCAATTGTCTCATCCTATAACATTCGACACATTCAATGTTTACAAGGTATGGCGAACTTCTTGTGAAGGTTCGTAGTCAATTTTTCCAACTTGACTAAAGGATTCATGCATATGTTGAAGAAAGACACCCATTTTTACTGGGATGAGTGAGCCCAAGAGTCTTTCGATGCTCTTAATAAATCCTTAGCAATGGCCCCCATGCTTATTCCACCAGACTATAGCCATGATATCTTGATTTATGTGGCTGCGTCTCAGGAGACTATTGGTATGGTATTGGTTCAAGAGGATGAGGAGCTCCATTAGCATGTCATATATTATTTGATCTCAAACCTTACTGATGTGGAACTTCGTTATTCCCATGTGGAGAAGCTAGCCTTAGCCACCGTTCATGTGGTTTATGTTTGAGACATTACATTCTCCTTCGCCAAACTTTGGTTGTAGCTCACATCAATCCATTTAAGTTCATCCTCACAAGAAAGATGAATGAGGGAAAATATAATAAATGGATTTTGATTTTGCAAGAGTTTGACTCGAGTTTGTTTCGATGAAATCGAAGAAATCATTAATATTTGCTGAGATCATATTAATTTTCCCAAATTTGGAGGAAGAGGAGGTTTATGAGGATTTTTTTGTCGATGAGCATATATTCCTAATTTCAATTGTGGACCCTGTGTATAGGGATATTATCGTCTATTTGCAAACATTGAAGTTCCCTACTCACCTCTCATGGGATGAGCGATGATGATTACTTCATGTAGCGAAGAACTACCTCATAGTGGAAAAAATTTTGTTCCGCCATGGGGTGGATTCCATTTTATGTAATTGTTTAACCTAGGATGAGGCTGAGGTCATGCTTAATGATTTCCATGGAGGGGCGTGTGGTGGTCATTTATTTGGGCTTTCTACAACCCAGAAAATCTTGAGAGCGGACTATTTTTGGCTGTCGATCTTTAAGGATTGCGTTAATGCGGTTAGGAAGTGGCACCCTTGCTAGGTGTTTGCATGTAATATGTGCTCACATCTGGCCTCGTTGCATCCTATCATCATTGCTGGTCCCTGTTGACGGGCGTATTTGACTAAGCCCACAACGGGGGAAAATGACCCAGTCCGGGACCCTTAGAACAGGATCCAAGCTGTTTGGAATAGCCGCTCCCAACAGGTTTAAAGGCTCTGTTGGCCTGGGATCCTAGAAGACTAATGCTTACGATTAATGCTACTGATAGTTAGTGTCGATCCTATTTTTATAATTACAAAAGTTGACCTAAGTTATATATTACAAGAACTGAAAACTGTTAAGTTAAATTACTCAAAACCATTAACTCTAAATACATAAGTAAGACCTAAATCTGTACAGGATTCATATACTTACAAAATCATGTTATATTTATGTACAGATGTACAGTAATTACATAAAAGGATAAACTGAAAATAATTAATGAAAAAGATCTGACTCCACAGGGTTCTTTAGATAGTACAAAGACAAAAACTGAGGAGAGTATAATTCTAATTTAATACCTATCCTGATCAGGAGCAAAAATTAATTTAACCTGCAGCCAACTGTGGTTGATAAAAGCACTGTACGTAAACATTTGCTAATATTTAAAGAAATTCAAATATTTCAAATCATACAAGCCTCATTATACATTACGTAATAATAATATCAATTATTAACTACAGAATATGATATACCAACACAGTTAAAAACAGGAACAGCCGATACCTGACAAATTATATTCGCACAATTAAAAAAAGGAAATTATAACAAACATCATAATATAGGAAAGCAGATATCAAAACTGAATAGATATTATAAGACACATAAAAAGTTTTAAAACTGTAAATGTGTGTAAAACACCACCAGCCCAAACATCATAACAACTGACAGGTAACTTCCTAGGAGCTCAAATAGAACGAGCCAGCAATTTTGTCCTTGCTTCCCCAAAGTATCGACCCCCCTAATGTTCACCATCAGCCCTTTAAATACATCTTGAGTTTTCCCAAAATACATTATCAGAAGCTAATAAACAAGATTGCGATCCCTAACTAATATCAAATAAAAACGACAAGTGGAACATGTCGTTTTTCAACCAATGCACAACTATTCCATCCATCACATGGGATCGAAAACCAAAGAGTGGCACCTGTAAAGCAATCCTCCCAAAATCGATTTGTCTCCAGAAATATAGGGATCGCCAACATAACTGAAATCCTCAAAATCGGGGAAAAAGATATTACTATTTGCAATACCACATACAGGAATTATAATTAAAACATAATTAAAATAATAACAAACAAAATCATCAACAAATAAATTCGAAATAAACTAGTACCTGAACTTGATCAATTAAATAACATATCACCAAACACTACAGACCGACTGGGGCATTGAAAACCTGAATGTTAACTCCGCTAGATTGGCTTGGTGAAGGAACTTTAAACTGCATTAAAGCGATCTGAGCATTGAGCTCACGCAGCTTTTCCTCACTTTTCTCATTCGCATCCTGCAATTTAAGGACTCTCCTTATAAGTTTGTTTTTGTGATTCCTTAATCGTGAAAGATGCTGATTGCTCTCGTCGACTTTTACTTTTAACCCTGCATTATCAACTTTTAACAAGTCACGACTCGCCACTATCTCGTTCATCTTTTCTTCCATTCGGCGAACCCTGTCCAACAGACAACTAATGAACAGTGGCTGAAAAGTTTCCCCAATTACACGAGGAACGTCCGAGGTTGTTTTAACAAACTTCTCCTTTTCCACAGAGTCAATCGTGCAATCAGCTTGAACCTCCTGAACTTTCTTATCGACTGATGGAGGACTATCACCATCAAAAATGACACCGACACCAGGCTCAATAGGCTGAACATCTACAGACAGAGAAGGGGTTTCAAAGATATCTTCAACTATCGCAGGGTTACTCTGCTCAGCTAGATTAGCAACAAACTCACAGTGAACCACATCATCATTAACAGGCGGACGAGTAACATTTTCCTCGTTATCAATTACAACGGTTTCGACTGGAAGTTTATCATTCACACGGTTTTGTGCCACCTTGGCCTTCAACATGCTCCTGGTTAACCTTCTACCCAACTTGGACTTAGGTAAATTTCCCCGACGGTTTCCAGCTTTGTCACTACTGTTTGATGGAGTGACGGGCGAAAGGGTTGGAGATTTATTTACACACCGAGACTGTAAAGAGGCCTGGGAATCATCCTTTGAATTACACACAGGTGCTTGAGAGGGTTTTGCACTCTTAGGGTTTAATGTAGATTTACTCAGAGGAGTTGAACCTGAAACCCTGTGTTTATTACAATCATCTGGGCTATTGAACATACAATGACAAAACCCTGAGAAACCATTTGCCTCTATGAATTTCTCCCAGGAGCTACCAGATTTCATTAATTCATTCTCTATTAACATACGCACTAACCCGTGGTGAAATAGACTGTGAATTACATGTTTTGGTCCCTTCTTAATGGCGTTTGACATTTTAAACAGACTGTGAAGAAGATAGTAAGGGAGATTGATGGGAAATCCTATGAAAACAGCCATCAAACGAAGGTGATACACATAGGCCGAAGACAACCTACCTTCGCAAGTTAAATAACGATGAATTAAATCGAGCACAGGGCGCCAATCTTTCAAGAAATACTTACGTACAACCCCTGTTCGAAAGGACACATCTTGCGTCGGGTTTTTCAGCAAACTTCTCCATTCCGTAATCTCCATCCTCTGATACTTGAACCACTTTTGTCCAGACAGAGGGAGACCTGTTGCATCCGCAACCGACCTCTCATCAACTCGAAAACACAAATCTCCAACTTCAGCTTGATAATTTACCAGGGACAATGCGAATACTCTGGTGACTTCTGGATTGGAATCAAGAAACCTCTCTAAGAATGGCAACCACCCGACGTCCCTAACTTTCTGCAAAAGCCCAGGGTTCGAATCCAATAGGGTTAACTCGTAAGGTTCAACTCTCACAACAGGAGCCATCGCTGATCGTTTGTGAATACGAAACCATGCACCAAGCACTCGCCACCACTGAATCAACGACAGAAGAGTAGGTTGAGAGCACTTGGAACCGAGACTTAGCAATAGTAAGTAATGCAAAGGGTGAGCCATGGGTAAATACAGGCGAAACCCTTGCGGGTTCGACATGATCAGAGCCATCACTACTCGGAGTGATAATCGTAAATGATGGTCGAAACCCCGAAAGAATGATGTTAACCCCATCTAGCCTGCATTAAATGACCAGAGAGTGTGAGGTGTACGTAGTTACAAGTGCTTCAATGGTGAACAGCCACGACAGGGAGTATGTACGTGAAGGACAAGGTAAGAATGACTGTCATAATAACACTCTGAAATGGTGATAAATGTGACTCGTGCCATGAATCACTTCCAATACAACCATAATATACGCAACCTCAACCTTATGTTCGATCCATTCATCAAAGGTGGCGAACAATGATAAACCATATAGTTTAAAACTGGACCCTTTACATATTGTCAAATGCAAGTCAATATTAACGTAGCCCATGGTTAACGAACCTTAGGATGTGACAATGTAAATCTTGTGTCCAAGCTTAAACATAATCCCAAAGCTTAAGATTTTAATCACCATCGCTCTACTTGGCATGAACACTATGTTAAACAACCTCATTAATATTTATAAAAATGAAATCGACTAAACCAATGTGTATTATTCAAAGGAACATGCAAAACTAGGATAGACAACAGCGAGCATAAAAACCATGAATACTCATAAATCAATCTTCCTAGTCAAAGTTCATCCAGACCAGTAATTCAAAGGCAGCGATTTCATTGATCTAATATAACTTGCAAAGGTTATTCATAAATGTTGAACTTCAATCAATCAGTAGCCAAGGAAAAATCTTCCTTTCAGTAGCCGAACTTATCCCTTTAAAATTTAAACATTTCATCAAACAAAATGGGATTTTGTTTGATGAAATAATGATTTTAAAAGGCTGTTGAGCAGGGGCACAACAGTCCCTTAACCAAGTGGGGGCTTGATTTTATTGATTGCAACCCAACCTTTGCTAGGGGGGCACCATCATATTATTGTGGCTGTGGATTACTTCACAAAATGGGCAGAGGATATGCCCATAGTTAAATCCAATGGGGAGACAGTCATGCATTTTGTTTTCAACCAGATTATCACCCAGTTTGGCATTCTGAGAGAGCTTGTCACTGACCATGGCAGGCACTTTCAGAACAAAATAATGGAAGAGTTGGCTTCCAAGTTAGGATATAAACAAGAAAACTCCTCTTCTTATTACCCATAAGTGAATGGACAGGTTGAAGCAGTGAACCAGTCACTGAAGTCCATTCTCCAGCAAACCCTAACACAAAGCAAGAATAATTGGCATATCATGTTGCATCCTGCATTGTGGGCCTATAGAACCATGGTTAATACTGCCATCGATTTTTTCTCCCTACCAACTTTTGCATGGGGTGGAGTTAGTATTACTGGTTGAATGTGAAATCCCTTCTCTAAATCTAGCTATGGAGCTTTTACCATACACTTTCACATTGGAAGAGTGTTTGCTCCACTTAGAGTAGCTTGATGAGCACCACCAAGATGCCTTAGTGGCTTTATAGGTTAACAAGTGTCACTTTAATGTCCAATATGATAATTCTGTCCATCCAACGAGGTTTAGTGAAATTGACTTTGTCCTTTTGTGGGATCAAGGTAAGGAACCCTTGGGGGCAGGAAAGTTTAATCCCATGTAGCATGGTCCTTACATGGTTAAACATGTCCTAGAGAAAGGATCATATGAGTTGGTTGATTATGAAGGGACAACCTTGGCTGAGCCTACCTTATGTGAAATACCATATGGTTTCCAATTTTGTTATGGAGAGAAAATTCCTATGGCTTGGGGAGTACGTGACAATAGATAGAGAAACCACAGAATTTAATCCCTTTCCAATATCCAAGAGAAACAAAAAATATAACACTAAAGGATCTCGAATCATACCTTATTCTAGACGGTTGAATTAGATCCCTATTGATATTTTTCCAATCCTACTTTCTTTAACAATTCACTCTCAACAACAGTAAACAAGACAAGCATGGTATATAATATGGTGTTAGATCCACTCTATCATATATAATCAATAATGTATAAGAAATTAAACACATCCATGGATTCAATATTCATTTAAATGCACATCATTGGACAAGAAAAGATATTTCCATTAATCAAATTAGAGATTACATAAGTGACAACCTCTATCGTCATGTTTGTGAACTAGAGAAATTGAGTCCTCCACCTAGGCCTTCACCACCTTAATCCTCCATCTCTCAATATTAATATCTCAAGTAAAGGAAAGATTGGGAAGAACACAAAGTGATCCAAAAGGGACAAACGGATGCAGACTCAAGTATATGCAAGCAATGGAAACAATGGACTGTAGTTTCCTTGCTCATGAATTCCTCTTTCTTCAATGTATCCAAGTGGTTCCTTGTATATCACTGCAAAGGGGTAACAGAGGGTCAAATCTGAGTGATATTGAGGCATATGGAAGGCCAAGAGTCAAGTGGTTCGAACACACATCAAGGAAAACTCCAAAAATTATTGGACTTATGCACACATTCCGATGTACATGGTTTTGAGGTCAATATCCATGTATATACATGAGTATGGGATTAAAAGTCATGTACAACAATAAATAGGTGTTTTTAGGGATGAACTTGGAAACACCAAAGTATAATATTGGTCCATGGGGTCCAAATAGTCTGTAGAGTGATAGAGAATGCCATAAATATGTGATCAAGCATGTGTGGTAAAATCAGCTGTAACAACCCCGTCCCTTAAATCACTCCCCAACCAATCCAACTGCCTCTAGCCCCCTACTATATCCTCTCTACAACACCTAGACACCACCAAATTAATATAAACCCTCCCCTGATCCAGGAGGATCCAAGAAGGAAAAAATTTTGAAGTCCTCCAATCTCAGCAAAACTAGAACCAGATCGAAGGGCTCATTGAGACGATTGCAACGACGTTTGTTTCACCTCAAACGGTCTTCGTATGAGAACGTTATCGCGTGTTGTTGTATTCATGAAATAGGCAAATTTGGAAAAATGGGGGTGCCACGTGGCACCACTGGAAGGGTGACATGTGGCATCCATACAGTACAAACAAATGATGAGGCATTGACATAGACCAATGAGGTTGAGACATGTGGCAACTCTCAGTTGGTTAATACATGTTTAGCGAAAGTAAAAAAAATGCCACGTGGATGATAAAGTGATGATGTGGCATCGAGTTGGCACCTAACAAGGCGTTGACATGGACAAATGAAGTTGAGACACATGGAAAATCCTGGTTGGTTCATGCATGTTTATGCAAAAGTATTACCAAGGACTCGACCTCCTAACCTCTCCAAAGGTATGCCAAAGTATTCACCTCTAAGCATATTAAAATCCCACGGGAGAAATGGTATAAAGCTTAGATTATGGGGAGATATAAGACACATGGAGTTCGTGGTCCAGCCCATGGGGTACTAACCATCCCATTCAATGTGCCCACTCTTTAACACATGTATTTCACAATATTCGAATAAAGAGTGGTTACAATCACCGCTCCCCTCCTCCCATTGGCATAGCCACCACGTGAGACACGCCCACTCTTTAAACACATGTGTTATTTAAAACTTTGGTTATGGCTTTTAAAGTGGGTTCGAAAACATTATAACATATGTAATGAGTTTCAACCTATACTTGGTATAGTTTTAAACTATAACCAACTATATGGTTGGAATATTAAAAGGGGAACACAACTACATAATTTAAGAGCCTAACCAACTTGGAGGTTTTCAACCATATTCCCAATTAGGCAAATTTGTTGTAACTAAGAATTCATGAGAAACATGTGAAGGGGGTCTTCTCAAGATATATAAACCCTCTTATTCTCCATTTTCCACTCATGCTTTGGAGTGGAGACTTTGTAGCTAAAGGAGAGAAGGGAGATTGCGTACCTCTGCAAGAGGAAGGTACGAGTGTTTATACTTGTTTTCAACCGTCTTTAGGTTTCGGAGTTGCTGGAAGCAGTCTTGTTGTGTTTTGGCAGTGGTTCTCTTCCTAACCATTATCACCAAGGTATTATTGTATCATTGCCATGTATTTTTCCTTATGATGAGATTATAGATCGGCCCTCCTATTGAGAAGCAGGCCCGGAGATGTAGTCCATCCTGAACAAACTCCGTTATCAACTTGTTGTCTTTATGTGCATATTGTCTATGCTGTTTGGTTCTCTTCTTATGGGTTTGTGAGCTTCATTCATGCTATTTATGCAATTCATGTTAACATCATAGAGTAGCAAAGATCTTGTTTTTGGATCATGTGGTATCAGAGCAGGTTTATTTGACATTGGATTGTGAGTGTGGATTCTCATGAGGGCTAAACTGCAAGCTGGCGAGGGTACATTAGATCCTTACAATTCTGAGATCAGATGTGCACACCAAAGGAGGAAGATGGATGCTAATGATGCCCGCATCGAGATGGAGGAAAGATTTCACAAGGTCTTCTACATGATGGTCGACAAGGTAGACAAGTTGTTTGCAAGCTATGAAGAACGCATGGCAAAAGAAAGAAAAGGCAGTGAAGTAAAGAAGGAAGAGAAAGAAGTGAAGGACGAAGGAAACACTTCAGTTAACCAAGGAGAAGGGGGTGAAGAGCCTCCTGAGCCTCCCTCTTCACCTTCAGCTTCAACCACAAGTTCAAGTGCTTCTTCCTCATCTCATTCTCAGCATTCCAAGGTTCCTCACAAAGAGCCTCAAAAGAAGCCCTTAGTGAAGCTCGATGTGAAGTTTCATTTTCCCATGTTCAATGGGGAAGCGAATGCAGAGAAGTTGAACAATTGGATAAGGAAAATTGAGGTCTATTGCTGAGTCTAGTAGATCAAAGAAGAAGATGTGAAGATTTAGTTGGCTTCACTTTGGCTGACAGGCACCGCACTTGTATGGTGGGAAAGCAAGCTTCAGCAAGGTAGCAAACAAATGGGTAATCTTCTCTCATCATGGTCTGCTTTCATTTCTGCTTTATGTAAGCAATTTTATCCGTTGGGTTATTATCAAAAGGCTATGATGGATTGGCAAAGTTTTAGACAAGGAAAGGGTCAGAGTGTTCAGAATTTTACTAAAGAATTTAGAAAGAAAGCTATAGAGTTGAATATTTATTTAGATTCTCCTGACACTCTTTTGAAGTACATTGGTGCTCTTCATAATTATCTACGCCATACTTTATTGTTGTTGAATCCTACTAGTGTGGATGAAGCAAGTGTTCAGGCTACTCATCTTGAGAGTAGGGGGAAGCATTTGCAAGAAGACCATCCAAAGAAGCCTTTCAATCCCAACAACAACCACAAGTCCAAAAATAAATACAAGATCAAGAAGACAGCTACTGCGAAGAAGGAAGGAGGAAAGCTCCATTGAAAACATTGCGACACTAATGGGCATGATGAAGAAAGTTGTTAAAAGTTGCATCCTGAATAGAGGCCAAATCATTATGGAGGAAAAAAGAAGAAAACGACCGTTGCAACAGCGCAATGAGATTTGGGTTCCGACTCGGGTGATGAAACCATGATTACAGCCATGGGAATGAAAGGTAACAAAACTCCTCATACTGGTTCAAGTTCTACTCATGTTTCTAAAGAAAATGATAAAAGAAGAAGTGAGTTGTTTCACATCAGAGTTGTGTCTAAGCATACAAAGATTGAAACATTATTTGATCCAGGTTCACAAGTAAATTTGATCTCAGAATCAGTTGTTAAGAAGTTGGGCATACAGACTAAACCTCACCCCAAGCCTTACCCTCTTGGATGGGTATGTGATAATGCTAAGCTACAGGTGACTAAGCAATGTAGGTTAAGGTTTGCTATTGCTTCAAAGTTGATCGATGAGGTGGAATTAGATGTTGTTCCTCTTGACATCTATGGTATCGTATTGGGAAGCCCATACTTGTATGATCGAAAAGCAGTATTCTTCTGTCACGAGAACAAGTACCATCTCACCAAAAATGGGGTGGAGTACATCGTGAGAGCTCACAGTATGAAGGCTAACACCGCTCTTGTTAGTGCAGGATAGATGAAGAGACTCATCAACACTAATAAGAGATACATGCTCATGGTTGTGAAAGAAAAAGATGCTGAGGCATCTGATGCTTTCAAAGGTTGTGATCCTTCTCATAAAAAGGCTATGATTGATATTGTGGCTAACTATGATGAAATATTTCAGGAACCTATAGTTTTGCCTCCCAAAAGGGAGATTCAACATGATATTCATCTCCAGCAGGATGCCCCTCTTCCTAATGTGGGCATGTACAGGTTGTCCGCAGTTGAAATGGCAGAGATTAAGAAGCAGGTTCAAGACTTTTTGGACTGAGGAGTGATCAAACCCAGCTCCTCTCCATGTGGTTCATCGATTGTGTTGGTGATGAAGAAAGATGGCACATGGAGGATGTGTGTTGACTATCAGGCTCTCAACAAGATCGCAATCAAGAATCGATACCCGCTTCCTCACATAGATGACT
This sequence comes from Pseudotsuga menziesii, assembly GCA_001517045.1. Lineage (NCBI taxonomy): Eukaryota > Viridiplantae > Streptophyta > Pinopsida > Pinales > Pinaceae > Pseudotsuga > Pseudotsuga menziesii. The sequence goes on along the minus strand of LPNX010197724.1, from coordinate 199,107 downwards.
TGCTCGACCAGTTGAAAGATGCTGTGTTCTTTACCAAGTTGGATTTGCGTAGTGGCTACCACCAGATCAGAATTGCAGAAAGTGATGTGTGGAAGACGGCCTTCAAGACCAAGAAAGGTCTATTTGAGTGGTTGGTGATGCCCTTTGGGATTTGCAATGCACCTGCAACCTTCATGCGGGTAATGAATGATGTTTTCTGGCCATTCTTAGATGATTTTGTCATTGTTTATCTAGATGATATATTGGTCTTTAGTAAAACTTGGGAAGCACATGTAGGGCATGTAAAGATAGTGTTGGACACTTTGAAAAAGGAGAAATTGTATGTAAAACTGTCAAAGTGTGAATTTGGCAAAACTTCATTAGTTTACTTGGGTCATATTTTAGGAGGTGGAAATTTAAAAATTGATCCTTCAAAAATTGATGTAATTGTCAATTGGCCTAAGCCTACTAACGCTACTGAAGTGAGAAGCTTTTCAGAAGCTGTTCAATATTGGAGGAGGTTCATTCATAGCTTCTCATACATAGCATCTCTTTTGCATGCCTTAACAAGTGTGAATAAAGCCTTCTAGTGGGGAGGTAAGCAGCAGAAAGTCTTCGACACATTGAAGGGAAAGATTAGCACCACCCCAATCCTAGCCTTGCTTGATTTGCAGCAGCCATTTGAGATAGAGACAGATGCCAGTGGATATGCCATGGGGGCAGTATTGATGCAGCGCCGCAAGCCTATTTGCTACCATTCAGAGACTTTTACTCAAGCAGTGATCAACTACACCTTCTATGACAAAGAGTTGTATGCTTTGGTTCAGAGTGTCAAGAAGTGGAAGCACTACTTGATGGGTAAGGAGACGATCATCCATACCGATCATCAGCCCTTGCAGTATCTCCAGTCCCAGACTAAGCTCCAACAAGCTCGTCATTTCACGTGGATGGGATTTCTTCAACAATTCCATGTAGCGATAAAGTACAATAAGGGTACTAGTAACAAAGTGGCAGATATGCTTTCTAGACCTCCTATTGTTGCATCTATTGTTTAAAAAAATGCTTCTTTATCCCATGAAAGTTATATTGAGTAGTATGCTACTGATGATGATTTCAAGGAGATTTATGAGAAGCTAACCAATGGCACACATGTGGAAGACTGCTATTTGTAGGGAAAGTTGCTCTATGATTTGGGCAAGATATGTATTCCTATCAGTGAAAGAGTCCATGTAATACGAGAAGCTCATACTTCTCTTATATCAGGGCATTTTGGGGTAGGTAAGACTTTGGTTCATTTGCAAAGACTCATGTATTGGCCTCGCATGAAAGACATTGTAACAAAATATGTAAAGGGGTGTGTGATGTGCTCTACTTGTAATCCCACTAATAGAAAATTGGGGCTGTACTCAACACTTCCTGTTCCTTCCCATCCTTGGGAAAGCATTTCCATGGATTTTGTGGGGGGTTTGCCTATGTCTAGGAGGGGTCATGACTACTTTTATGTGGTCGTGGATAGGTTTAGCAAGATGTGTATTCTTATGCCATGTAAAAATTAGGTCACTGCAGAGCAGGCTGCTTCTCTTTTCTTTCAGCATGTATGGGTTCACTTTGGACTCCCTACGTCCATTATCTCAGATCAGGACTCCCAATTCCTTGGAGATTTTTGGACAAAATTATGGTGTATGATGGACACCAAGCTGAAGAGGAGCACTGCTTTCCATCCACATATCAACGGACAGATAGAGGTAGTCAACAGGACAGTTGTTCATTTGCTTCGAGGTTATTGCAACAAGCATCCTAAGTTATGGGATGAACAGATCCAGTATGTGCAGCATGCCTACAACAGGGCTATGCATTCTTCCACTCAGAGCTTGCCATTTGAGACATGCTTTGGGTACTTGCCAAAGAATCCATTGGAATTGACTTATGGGAGAGAGGTTGGTTCAAGCACTTCCAAGGATGAAGACAAAGCCCGCAGGTTCATTCAGAGATTTCAACAGGTACATCAAGCAGTGCAAGAGCAGTTGGAGAAGAGTCAAGCCCAGTACAAGGCTCGCCATGACAAGCATAGAGTTGATCATCAGTTTCAGGTGGGATATCAAGTGTGGCTTCACATCAGCAAGGAGAGGATGAAAGGAGAAGGAAAGAATCTCAAGCCTATTAGATATGGTCCCTTCACCATCTTGGAGAAGATTAGGATGAATGCTTTTCGCTTAGAGATACCATCATACATGCAGATATACTCAGTGGTGAATGTGGAGAACTTGAAACTCTATGAGCCTCCCATGATCATGGATGAAAGGGAGAATGTCTCATTGCCATCAGTTGATGAATTTGCTCCTGAGTACATGGATGAGCTATAGGAATATGTCATCCTGGACAGAAGGACAAGGACTTCTCGCATAGGTGATGTTGATTATCTTTGAGTGGGAATTAGAGGCACTCATCCAAGCAAAGTCAAGTGGATTAAGAAGGAAAAAGTGAGGGAGAAATTCCCTCACCTATCTGTTGATTAGTAAAGGCTCTTGGAGGCCAAAAGCTTCTTAGTGGGGAGGAATGATCCAGGGGGATCTAAGAAAGAATTTTTTTTGAAGTCCTCCAATCTCAGGAAAAATAGCACCAGATCGAAGGGCTCATCGAGATGATTCCAACGGCATTCATTTCACCTCAAACGGAATCCGTATGAGAAAGTTATCACATGCCATTGTATTGATGAAACATGCAAATTTGGAAAAATGGGGGTGCCACGTGGCACCATTGGTAGGGTGACACATGGCTTCCATACAATACAGACAGATGACAAGGCATTGACATAGATCAATGAGACTGAGACACATGGAAACTCCCGGTTGGTTAATGCATGTTTAGTAAAAGTAAAAAAATGCCACGTGGATGATAAGTGATGATGTGGCATCGAGTTGGCACCTAACAAGGCATTGACATCGACCAATGAAGTTCATACATGTGGAAAATCCCAGTTGGTTGATGCATGTTTATGCAAAAGTATTACCAAGGACTTGACCTCCTAACCTCTCCAAAGGTACGCCAAAGTATTCACCTCTAAGCATATTAAAAGCCCACAGGAGAAATGGTATAAAGCTTAGATTATGGGGAGATATAAGACACGTGGAGCTCGTGGTCCAGCCCATGGGGTATCGACCATCCCATTCAACATGCCCACTCTTTAACACATGTATTTCACAATATTCGAATGGAGGGTGGTTACAATCACCGCTCCCCTCCTCCCATTGGCACAGCCACCACGTGGGACGCGCCCACTCTTTAAACACGTGTTATTTAAAACTTTGGTTATGGCTTTTAAAGTGGGTTGGAAAACAATATAACATACATAATGAGTTTCAACCTATACTTGGTATATTTTTAAACTATAACCAACTATATGGTTGGAATATTAAAAGGGGAACACAACTACATAATTTAAGAGCCTAACCAACTTGGAGGTTTTCAACCATATGCCCAATTAGGCAAATTTGTTGTAACTAAGAATACATGAGAAACATGTGAAGGGGGTCTTCTCAAGCTATGTAAACCCTCTTATTCTCCATTTGCCACTCATGATTTGGAGTGGAGACTTTGTAGCTAAAGGAGAGAAGGGAGATTGCGTATCTCTGCAGGAGGAAGGTACAAGTGTTTATACTCGTTTTCCACCGTCTTCAGGTTTCAGAGTTGTTGGAAGCAGTCTTGTTGTGTTTTGGGCATCGGTTCTCTTCCTAACCATTGTCGCCAAGGTATCATTGTATCATTTCCATGTATTTTGCCTTATGGTGAGATTATAGATCGGCCCTCCTATTGAGAAGCAGGCCTAGAGATGTAGTCCATCCTAGACAAACTCTGTTATCAACTTCTTCTCTTTATGTGCATATTGTCTATGCTGTTTGGTTCTCTTCTTATGGGTTTGTGAGCTTCATTCATGCTCTTTATGCAATTCATGTTAACGTCATAGAGTATCAAAGATCTTATTTTTAGATCATCCCCACTCCTAAATTCCTAACACACCCCTTCCTCTCTCTCTCTCTCTCACACACACACATCCACTAGTCACCCCATACCACTAAGGACCCCCCCCCTCGACTCTATATTTGTATCTCTCTCACAAAAAACAACAGAAAGATTTTTGCAAGGTAAAACCATAAAATAGGTTTTGGAAACTAGGAGCGTGTTTTTTCAAGGTAAAACAAGAGCCTATTTTTGCAAGGTAAAATAGGACTACATTTTTGCAAGGTAAAACATAAGTGCATTTTTGTGTACTAACCTAATTGGCATGCATTTTGGCATCCTTGGGACTAGGCATGGTGGGGTAAGGATTGCTTGGGATGATTTCTATTTTATGGATCAAGACCGATTGAATTCACTCTACCATTGCATCTAAAACTTTGTGCACTAACCCTAACAAAATTTCAAATACATAATTTATTTTTTGCAATAAATCTTTGATATGCCCATTATGTCTCTTAGTGTTGAAACTAGGCTCTGATACCACTTTTAATGTCCCAAAAATTTGAAAAAAGGAAATATTTTGTAGGCTAGTTAAATACTACCTTTCATGGACATTAGTTATCTTTTGCGGAATATATCTATCATTTGTTCACTAGATCTAGGTGTCACAAGATGTCTTTCCCTTTTTATGTATTTTCCTATGTAATGTTGATATGGTTATGTACTATGGTTAAGTTACTTGGATTAGTTTATACATTTACGCTGCTAGTATTTACTATTAACATACATTTGCATAAGTTGGTTCAGTTATTTCTTACTTTCTATTTATATGTCTTGTAATTTGTTTATAGTTTTATTGATTAAAATTTTTTATTTTCCTTTAACTGTCAAGGTGTGGAGTGGCGAGGTTTTTATCCCTTGAGGGACCTACTCGGAGAGGTAAAATGGTTCCTCTGGATTTTACAGGGTTTACTTAGTTCATTGCGAACTAATGCAAACTTCCTCTTTTCTGCAGGTTACTTTGTTGATGGAATCTATCTATGAAATTCAAAAGTAACGACATTCTGCAGCATGATAACTATGCTACATTATCCTATTCATAAATGGCATTAAGAGGACAAAATTCTTGACCTAGCGGTTCCTACGTTCTAGATTTATGTGGAGTTGACAGTGTGGGGTTGAAATCATTATGGTTGTCATTATTGTTATGCTTAAGGTTATACAACCTTATCAATTTTGATATTCATAGTTTATAACATGTATTTTTCAAGGTGTAAATCCTCATGCATGGTCCTATACTATGGAACAATCTTATGAAAATACCTTCGAGAGGATATCGTATATGCATAAAAGATTTATGGCATATTTCATATGCCATAAAAATTTGGTATAACAATGAAAAGGAGGGTTTTGATAAGGGTTTAGTACTAGGGGGGGTGGACAAATGTGATTTCGTTGTGGGCTTGACTATAGAGATGTGGTTATGAATTTCGTTGATAATGGAGACCAGGGTGGATAATTTATGGCTCCTTGGAAATAGTGGGAAACAAGCCTAATACGTTGGTTTGGTCATGATGTGAATCATTTGGTTTTGTGCCAGGTTTTCTGTATGGTTTTGGCTCTTGGGTGTTCATTATGTGTGGAGTAATAAACTCCCCCTATGTTGACAGGTATGCTCTCAACATGGTTTTCCAGTGTCGTTTTGTTTTTTTGCTTTAGTTGAGGTTCAACATACTCCTCATAACTCTGTGTGTTTGGCTTTGCAGGTGGCAGGGGTGGATTAGACTCGTGGTTTGACGATGGCTCTATGAATTGTATGCGCAACCGTTTAAGTGGGTAAGCCCTGTGAAATGCATAGGCCCTTACCTATCCATGTATGTGTGACAAAAAATTTCACTCTGGTTTGGGAGGGTTTGTCTCTTTCTAATTTTGGTTAATAGACTTGATAGTTGGTTTGGGGCCTTTGTATGGTTTTGGGAATCTGAGAGATGTGAATATATTTATCTTTTCATTTGAAATTTTAAATGTAAATACTTTGGGTGAGTCATGTCTGTCTAGACAAGGACTTGACTCTGTAAATAAATTCTGATTTGTATAACAATCATGTGGGTTTATTCTTTTAATGGAAGAGTTCTGCGTTTTTGTTTAAATGATATGAATACTATGGCATGACAGTGCAATCGCTTACAAAGGCACTAAGTGATTCATGAATGTGTGCATTTTACTTCATAAGAGTTATATGTATCAAAATTATGGTTTATTATCGTGGCTTGGATTTATTATTATGGACTTTAGCTTAGCATACTACTGCATCTATGATGTCTATGTTTTATTAAAGTGGTGACTGTACATGCATTGACAGTAGGGTTTAATTGTCGTTCTCGACATTATATTCCTTGTGTTTGATTTAATGTTTATTATGGGTCAATCTTTCACCTTACGAGCATGAGCTTGGCACGGCCTTTAGGTAAATACGCAGCATGATCATTTTGTTTTTATGTGTATTTTAATTATGTGAATGTGTAGAAATGTAAAATAGTATATAAAGTTAGGGTTATAGCCGTGAAATTGGAATTTGTGACTCAGCACTTAGAGAATACGCAGTCAGTGATTATACTGTTTGATGTATATAACTATGTATTTGGTTATGCTAGCGTATCTTTTATTGGGTCTGAACTGTAGTTTTCTGTTCAAGGTTTATTGGGAAGTCTGTAATGGGAACCCTTCACTGTGTGGTTTACGGTGTTAATATGTTGGTGTTTATTATCGATACATATAGGATTTGATCCTGGGCATGTAATTGATTTGATTTTGTTTTTTAATAGTTCAATCTTACAATATTTGATCCATGGCTGTCCTAACGCTTGGACTGGTGTTAAATTAGCGTTATGTTTTTGTTTTGGCAACGAAGCCGACAGGATTCGACCCCGGGTTTTTTAATGGATTATGTTGGCTTAAGAATTGGTTTATAATATGTATATATTTGATTCTTGGTTTCTGATTAGAATAGTTGAGATAATTGTAATGATATTTATGCCTACGGCCAAACCTTAACAGGTTTCGATGGTTGGGTTTTATGTAGAGGTTTTTATAATGGAGAATTTATGGGGTTTGTTTAAAACTTTTTCATCATTTATGTTTTATTATAGGGTTAATATTTAAACTATGTTTAAGTCTATGAACTGTGTTTATAATATAGTTGTTTATAATGGATTTGTTAGATGAAATAGTAATAAGCATGTTGGAAATATGAAATCTTCCAGTAGTGGAAATGTAGAGTTGGACTTTAAAATAAATAGTTTCGTTTCTATGTATTTAATTAGTTCCTTTTGGTTGATAGTTTA
>LPNX010197724.1:139557-188314 GCA_001517045.1 Pseudotsuga menziesii | reverse complement strand
CAGTCTGATATACAGCATACAAAAATTATATATATCAGTTACTCTCCACGCAGCATGCATGCAATCTTCAGCATAAAAGATAGGTATACTACTACCACCTATAGTTATTGGAGCAGTCTTCAACGCAATATATATATCAGTCTTGAACACAATATATATATCAGCCGTAAATGCGCATATCAGTATGATATATCACTCTATATCAGTCATACTATATTTTGCATTAGCAGCAGTCTCTCACGCACGCAATGTCCTGGCAGGTCGCAGCACACAAAGGGTAGATGGAAGACTAGGCAGTATATATATCAGTCAGTCTTCACAAAGAATTCATAAGTCGCAGCTATATATCAGCAGAGATATCACATCGCAGCCTTTAGAATATCTTCAATACCAGTCTCCACGCAGCCTTTAGAATATTAGGGTTTGCAGGTATCTCCAATAGTGGGCAGTTTCCAACATGCGTAATGTACCACGCGGTCTCCCACAATGGTCTTCACAATGTATATTCCAGAAACCAATCCAGGCACCAGCGTCCTTCAAATAACCCACTACAAATATCGACTTGAAATCTCTAGTAACCAGGCAAGCACAAACCCAGAGCTCCAACGATCTTGAGACAAAATGGGAATTAGGTCAAAAAAAAAAAAAAGGGTTTATGCATTTACCACGCAGCCTTCAACATATAGTCTGCAACGCATTCACCAGCGATCTCATCCACCAGCGATTTCATTCACCAGGCGATCTCATCCACCAGCGATTTCATTCACCAGGTATGCAATCACGCAGTGTATTATCACCAGCTTACAACGCTACACGCAGGCAGTGCCCCACGGTGGGCTCCAATGTAGTCTTTACAGCTCCACGCAGATGAAATCGCAGCAAATTATATCATCAACAGTACGCTACACAATAAGTACTGCGTCTCTTCAACAGATCACAGCTTCACTCATGAAACGGAGGTATAAGTCTTGAACACCAGCGTCCTTCAACGCAGGCATCAGAGAGTCGCCTCTCTCACCCCACCAGGCAGTCTCCAGGTCACAGCAAATCACCAGCTTTATACCGGTCTGCAAAAATTAGGGTTCAGCTCGCAGTCTCTCAATGCAGCATCGCAGTATCAACACGTCTTCAGATATACTCAACGCAGTATTGCAGTCTCAACATAAACATAAAATCGCAGTATCAGAGGTCAGTATTGCAGTCTCAACAAAAACATAAAATCGCAGTATCAGAGGTTTGTATTGCAGTCTCAACAAAATCGCAGTATCAGAGGTTTGTATTGCAGTCTCAGCAAAAACATAAAATCGCAGTATCAGAGGTCGTGACTCAGGATAATCACCAGAAACGCTCAACTCATTAGGGTTTCCCAGGACACACACTTAATCATGAAGGAATTTGCATGCGACTCGACTGGCAGACTGATGGAGCAGTCTGGCAATGAAATGGCAGGCAGAATGGCAGGAAGGAGGGCACAGAAATGCAGCAGGAGTTATGGCAGACAACCTGCTCTGATACCACTTGTTGGTAATAACTCCCGATTCCAAATTGATTATTCAAATGCAAATGCCTATATTTATACATTTCATGAGGCGGTTGATTACCAGCCTTTTCTCCTTCCTAGCTATTCATATTCCTATTATTTATTTACAATAATCCTGACGGATTATTCTAACATTTATTAGTTATTTTTAATATGATCTAATTCTAGTTTGAAGTTCTTCCACTTAGATATTTGACCTCTGGTCTGTGGGTTTTATAAATTTATTTATTTGTATGTAAACTATGTTTTACTTTTGCATTTAAGTTTTTTCCACTAAGTAGAAAATCTAGTTATCTTAACGAATCTATAGTTTTAAGCCTAACATAAACTTTGCTAGAAATTTACATAATTACAGAGAAAGCTGAATTTAAAATATGAATGATAGAAGAATAATGCGAAAAAAATAGAGACCATATTTTCCCTATGGTTTTGAAAACTGATAAAAGCATGTGTGATAGTCTAAATCCATAGTAAGAAATATAATCTATATTTTTCCAACTAGGAAACCTGATGGTTAAGCAACAAGAACACTCCTCTAGCATAATCTTTATTTATAGTGTTTGTATGAAGATGTTAACTAAATAAACCTAGCTTCTCTTTAAGATTGTGTAAACAAAATAACCTAGCTACAACAGGCATATAATACACATATTTTCATTCCATATTTTAATACCTTTATTTAATAAGGAAACGGTATGAAATGTAAGGAAGATAATGAATCCTCATACCTACAATTTGAAGCTATTTTAATTGCTAGAAACCATGCACACTCAAACACACAACTTGGGAATAACCGAATAACTTGGGAACTACCACGTTCCACCCAACCATGACTCGGAACCATTCCTGGTTTCAATATAGATCCCCTTGAGATGGTTCCAACATGCTAGTAGCTTATAGTTCCTAAGGTAAGGCTTTCCTATATGGAATAACAGGTTTTGTACCAGTTTTCTTTTCCTCTGGGGAAAATTACTCTACAAGAACTCTCTTGAGAAAATAAAAAGGTAGCATAGATGAAAAATCAGAAGATCCCCAAGCCTCTCTTTGGCATGGGTTTTTATAGACATATTTTTAGAAAAAGGGGTAGTTAAATCAAGAATCATTTGTTTTCTTGAAATAACCCTTTTTATTTAACTTAGTTGAATTTCATATTTATTTAATTTCACTTAGGAACTATTTGACTAGTTCCTACTTTGAATCTTTTAGGTATTTAATATTTAATTAATATTAGTAATAAATAAAAATACATAGAGCCTTTCATTATTATTCATAGTTGATAGTATTAATACATATGCTTACTCTTTTATTCACATTATATATAAACTATATATACATATACCATTGTTAACATTTTTTTACTTTAGGTATCATATAGCATGAATCCCTAATCATATGATACTTTTATTTTTAGCTTATAGTCACTTCTTATTAAGGCCTTCAGGTAGGGGTTAAGTCAACTAGGTTAGGAAACTCTAAACCTCCTTGCATGTTGGATTACCTTGTATAACATGGTAGTTATTTGGTACTTGATGCAATAAGGAAATTCAAAATTTCATTTAAGCACTTAAAAATAAGTAAGATGAGATCAATTTTTGATGAGAATCATTTTCACTCAACATATTAATTTTTCCGTAACTCCTAGAGTTTATTCAGAGCCCATACTCAATGCTAAGAAGCAGGGAGTTACAACTTAGTGCAATTCTAGATCTCCTCGCTCAACACTAATGCTAGGATGTATTTGTAGGATACACCTAGGGATACTATGGTGAAGGATCTGATGTTCTAGAGCTTATGATCAACATCAACTTGGAGTTCTCCAGGGCTTATTCCCAACACTTCCAATTCTTATTTTTTCATGTGCTTTAGAGCTTCATGCTCAACACAAAAATCAAATACTCATGTGCCTCATAGCTCATGCTCAACATAAATATCTCATCAATTATGTGCTTCAGGGTCCATGCCCAACACATGAAATCATATAAATTAAACATATGCATTTAGCATAGTACTAATATATCAAACAAATCATCATTCTCATGTGCAATGGGGTCGTATGCCCAATATAAAAAATAAAACATCAAATCAAGATAAAATGGAATGGGACTTATGCCCATAATTGTCAGGTAAAAAATTTGGGATATTACATCCCTCCTTGCTTAGAAAAAAATTGTCCCTGGGGTTCTAGGGCCTAGGAATGAAATCATCAAACAAGGCAGGGTAAGCCTCTCTCATGGCAGATTCATTCTCCCAAGTAACCTCATCGGCCTCAAAGTGATTCCATTGCACTTTCAACTGGAATATGGTGCACTTCCTGAGATGCACTTCCCTCTTTTCCAGTATATGAAGGAGTTTAGGTACAAATTCCCCATCAGGTTCCACTTGTAACAAGGACCAATCAATCACATGTTTAGTATCATATACATATTTATTTAATACGGATGTGTGGAAAACATTATGAACTCTTAAGTGAGCAGGTGAAGCTAGTTCTTATGCCACTGACTCTCTTTTGGCCATTATCTCAAAGGGTTCACAAAGTATTGTTTCCAACTTTTTGCACCTCCCCAAGCTCAATGAGCTTCTTTTTGGTTTTACTTTGAAGTAAACATGGTCACCTATATCTTCTTTTCTTATCCACGTAACTCTTCTGGCGGTCTTGTTCTTCTTTAAGGTTCCATTGGACCTTGGTGACCAATTGTTCCAAGTCCTTTAGTAAGTTAGGCCCTAACATGAGCCAGTCCATCGGGCTATCCCAAGTAACCGGTGTTCTACACTTCCATCCATAGAGTACCTAGAAGGGACTCATCTTGGAGAATTTTTGGTATCTATTTTTATATGAAAAATCTGCAAGATGCAGGTAATCCACCCACTTGGTGGGGTTGCTCATGATATACATCATAAACATGTCTTCTAAAACCTAGTTTACCCCTTCTGTCTTCCCATATTTCTACGGGTGGTAAGAAGTACTAAAGTTTAACTACGTCTCTAATATGGAGAATAAGGATCTCCAAAATTTTCCTGTAAAATTTGTATCTCAATACGAGATGACTGCCTTGGGTATCCCGTGCAATATGAATATCTCCTTTAAGAAGATGTTGGCAATTTGAATTGCCTTGTAGGTCAACTTCACTAGAATTAAGTGTGTTCCTTTTGAAAACATGTCAACTACTAAAAAGATAGAGTCATTCTGCTTCTTACTTCTTGGTATACCTATAGTAAAATCCATACTAATGACCTCCCACTTCCATTATGGAATGGGTAATGGCTGCAACAATCCTAAAGGATGTCGGTGCTCAACTTTCACCAGCTAGCATTCCTAACATCTTGCGATAAACAATGCTATGCAATCCTTTAACTTAGGTTAGAAAAAGTGTTTCTTTACTGCGGATATAATCTTTTTATATCCTGGATGCCTCGAGTAGGGTGTCTGATGAAATCCTGTGAGAATGATGGACCTGATGTCCCCTCCTTTCGGAACATACAATATTTATTTTGACCACGTCAGTCTAGTTTCATCTACCTTGTACTCTTTTTGTTGTTGAAACAACCTATCCTCTTGGACCTTCTTGAGGATTTGAACATAGAAAGGGTCAATTCCATTGGTCATTCTAATCCTCTCATGTAAATACGAATCGGTTTGACTTAAAGTCACCTCATATAATACATGAGTTTATTTTCTTAAAGAATCACCATTTTTGTTCTCCTTTCCCTTTCAATGCTTTAACTTGAAATGGTACTCACTAAGGAGAGACAACCATCTAGCCTACCTGGAATTTAGATTTGGTTTCTCTAATAAATACTTTAGACTCATATTGTCTATGTTGTTAGATTTTTATCATTCTAAGCTAGCATTATCTTAGGATATTTAATTGAGAGAATAACATGCACAGCAATAAACACAAAACACAAGAGACACAAAGAATTTTCCTCGCAGAAACCATAAAGGAGAAAACCCTGCAACTTCCTCAGAGATAGAATCAACACAAAAATTAAAACCTGAAAACATAAAGATGATCTCTCGATAGCAGTAGTCTCTCTCTTGTCCCAGCAACTTCTCTCTCACTCATGCACCCCAGTGAGTGAGTTTGTGTGTGATAAATAGAGAGGCTCACTCTCTATTTATATTCTTCCGTTGACTTAATTTCCACTTTAACATATTGGCCCCACTTAACAGTTACTTACTAGAGCCAAAATCTCTAGGAGAGTCTAATAACCCTAGTGCCCCACAACTGTGGGGACTTTAACCCTTGATCAATAGGAGGGTTACCCACAATGACTTTACATGACTTGTTTACATTATTGAATCTCCCCATAGGAACATCAAGGCATGACATGACTCAAATACATTAAAGACACTACCCCGTATAAACATAGGGGTACAATACATGAGATATACAAGTGAATACATTCTGAAGTTACAAATATGTCAATGCTCCCTCTTAACTAGGAAGGTATTCTCTTGACACAGTTTATTAGCACAAGTCTTCTTCTCTATATCATTTGGATCATCATTGAGTTCTCGTCATCTTCATCTTCAAGTCATCTTCATCTGGATTTGGATCATCATTGGATCTGTATCGTAACTCGATCTGGATCATCGTCACTGGATCATCTCCGCTGGTTCAACATCACTGGATTTGGATCATCACTAGATCTAGATCATCACTCAATCTGGAAAATCACTGGATCTAGATCATCATTGCAGGATCATCATCACTAGATCTAGATCATCACTCGACCTGGATCATCATCACTGGTGCTATCCCATGATTCTTCTCGTCACAGGAAGTTCTACAGAGTCATCCCTTTTTAATGTTGGTTGTAGGCCTAGCCTCCATGTAGGTCTTATTCAGCGCTTATATCTGACCCTAAGTCAGAATGGCCAGCACTCACATATGACCATGAGAGGAACACATCCAACACCATGTCAGAAAGGCACAACACTTACATTCACTAGCATGATAGGACACAACTACTATCATCTGTGAAAAGGCACAACACTCACATTCACCAGCATGATATGACACAACTACTATCATCTGTGGAAAGGCACTGCACTTACATCTGACCTTGACTCATCAAAAAGGCATATCACTCACATCCACCAGCATGATAGGACATAACTACTATCATATGTGGAAAGGCTCAACACTCACATTTGATCTTGACTTGTCAGAATGGAACTACCCTTACATATGACCTTGACTCATCAGAAAGGCTTTAAATATTTATACCAAAATCCTGTTACCATCATGTGATAAGACATTTGACATACCTACTTGCCCTAAATCCCAGCTTCTGGAGTGGAAACTAAATGGTTTTTTTATCAATCTGTCATACAAATTCCTAGCACCGCACATGCCCCTTTTGTTGAGGCCTGGAAATTCACAGGCGACAACAGTAAGGGATTCTTTCCAGTCAATGTTCCCAACTAGCCCATGACTATTTCGTATGGGGAATCCATTCGGTTTGTGGTCCGGCTACCGTAGGTCAAAGTAACAAAAAACAAAGGTTTTACCTGTTGTGGCCTAGTCCACTGAATATTTTTGTATTTTTTAACTTAAGTATGATATGAAAGTTCCTAATTAACCATGCAAGGTGATAAGATGCAAGGAGTAGTCACAACATGATGCGCAGGTTCTTACCTCTCATCTTAGCATTCGCAAGCATCTAAATCACATACAACAAGAAATTAAAACTAACTACCTAAACTATCCCTAGGGAGCAGGATTATCATTCATTGGTGAGTAATACATTTTGCACATGCATTATGAAAAGTTACAGATAGCTGATAATTCTTTCAAGACACATGAACAATTACATATATTTAAACAACCAAATAGCCAGTTGTTTTATGAACAACATTCTTACTCACGGTGGAAGACATCACAAAATATACTGAAGAACATTCAAACAAGAACATAGGTTCAGGAAGTTAAAAAATTCTCACAGTAAATGAAACATAGCTGAAAACGAAATAGTTCCCCTTCAACATTGCTCATTTAATCACATTTGATACATTCCACATTTCACTTTCTCCATAGCCAAAAGTTGCGGTTTCTGATTGTAAAATGAAATAGTTCCTCTTACAAGCAAATGGTTTACAAGTTTTTCCAGGGGAAAAATTCCCTTCTCAGTTCTACTTTCAAATATTTAAACTACAACAGCCGACCGCTTGGGATTCCCCCAAACGTATGACTTTTCAGTCCCCCAATGCTTCGTATTCCTCTATATTTTCTACGCATGCTCATCATTGGATGAGTAACTAGCAGACCTTTCAGGGCTACTCCTTTGTCACCATTCATTTTGTCTTTTCCTTCATTTGTCTCCCTTACGACCCTGCCGGCTTTGATTTGATTTTTTGACAAAACTGTCCAGCTACGCCTTCACACCGTGATTGCTCCAATAGTCCCTTGAGTTCCACCTGCAATCAAATCTTGTGCATCATTCGTTGGAATGGCATTTAATCATTAACTTAACCACCTAAAATGGCTACTCCATAAGAAAACAACCAGGTGCATCCCTTGATCTGAGAAATTTAACAATGGAAAAATTTTAACTAAGCCTCGAGCGGAAATAACTCTCAATCAGGAGTTGGAAAGATTTTCAATTCGGAGGCCAAATGACTTTCCTAGCTACAACGGTGGAAGAGACAGGACTAAAGCCATGTGAAAAGCGGGCGGGAGAAGTTTAATTGGAAGTCAGACGGTTTTGACATTGGACGCAAAAAGGCTTTCCTAGCCGCAACGGCGGAAGAGGCATGACTACGGGAAAGCGACTAAGACTGACGCATCGGCTGTCGGATTGCTTTATATATCGGGTACTTAATCGATTTGGGAGCCACAATGGAGAAAGAGGAAACGGCTAAGGATTCCGATGCACCATCGGAAGTCGGTCAGCTTCACACTTCGGAGGCTTAAGTACTTTGAAATCTGCAATGACGGAAGCAAACCAAGACAGCAACATCCGATCTAAGTGACGAAAACTTCAAACTTGGCAGAGACTAAACTGCTCCACCCATGAAACATTGTTTTGCAAATGACAAAAACGTGATCCATTTTAAACCCAGCGAAACAAGCTTTAAAACTGAGAGTTGTAACAATTCCAAACATGAACGAAAAACAGACCAGATTATTTATAATTATTAAACCTGTCTAGAATCAAATCATGACCAAAAGGTTCAAAAATTCAAACAATTAAAAATAATGCTAAATCATGAGGAGGGGCCCAAAATTTAAGAAATTTGGGGAAAAACGGTTGCAGCTGCAACAATTGGCGACTACCTGGTGGACCTAGACCTCTGGACAATTTCTTCCCTGAGTAACAGACTGTTTAATAATAAAACTACCATGTTGAATTCTTCTAGATATATGAATTTCCCAAATGGAAATATATGAACTTTTAGGCATTGAGAGTGGTCCAATTCAGGAAAATGGAAACCAAGACTTCAAAGTCAAGATAACTCTTTCGAGGCCAGGCGTATGAGTTTCATTTTTACCTCTGTCTTTGGGTAGCTTCCAACTTTGGACACCACAGGATCATAACATCAGGTAAATAGAAATATTCATTTGTTCCTCATTCCCATGCCATTTTGCACTTTTGTGCTTCTTTGGACTTTTGTCCTTTTCATATGAGTCCTCCTCATGTCTTTGTTTCTGAATTTTAATTCAGGCTCCTCTATCCCATAGTGTCCTTTTGTGTGAGTGTTGTACTTCATGTTTCAGCTCATGGACGAAGAGGAACTTTCAGCAATTTAGTACTTATGATTTAGCATTTTCTTTAATGATGCTTTCATAGGAGTTTTTTTACTCTTCTTAGCCTTTTGGCTTTCAATTTTTTGGCATGGGATCATTTATATATAATATACTGTTTACCCTGCTTCCTTTCCATGCGTCTTTTGCTGTCACCCCCCTCGGACAATTTAAGTGTGAGATGGATGGAGCCTTGACATAGTGTTCCAGACCTTTTAATCTTAAGTTACTTTATAGGGATTAAGTGGGATTTCAATGCATTCACAACCATTTAGGAAAACTGCTAAACTAGAAGAAACTCTATTAGATAAAACCATAATACACAGTCTTATAATCAATGATTTTAGTTGGTCTAGAATTCTAATGCTCTCCATGCGACCAAAGCTTGCTTCTCTTATTCAAAATCAAATAGAAAATCTAAAGTAAAACATAACTTTATGACTCAAGGACTCAAAAAGACAACCAAAACAAATTATTTATATACAAGATAGAAGAATTCAAACAAACTCAAGAAAAATAATGCTTGAGAACCAAACCATTTACTGGTAAGTTCTCTTCCCACCCCTATAGATCTTGCAACTTATAATTAGAAGGGCCAAGATTTGCTGCAATTTGAAAAGGGCATACCCACAACTACTGGAATTTATTATGCTTTCCTTTCTCATCATGGGGATGATCCCACTTTAGGACTAAGTCTCCCACTTCAAAGTCTTTTGTTCTAGCTTTATGCTTGTCAAACCATCTCTTTATTAACTCCTGCTGTTGCTTAAAGTGTTCCCTGGCTTTAGATCTAGCCTCTTCTGCTTTCAGGAGATTGCATATCCTCATCTGCAGAACTTCATCCTCCGACCCTCTAGACTCTTGAGCTAGTATGGAAGATGGTAGCATGATATTGGGAGGAAGAATGGCTTATTTACCATAAACAAGGGTATATGGTGACACTCCTATCACAAACTTGGGGGTTACTCTATCAACCCAAAGGGAATTTGGTAGCGCTGAGTGCCAACTCCTTTGGTTTTCTATTACAGTCTTCTTCAAAATTCTAATCAGATTTTTGTTAGAGGATTCAGCCAGGCCATTTCCTTATGGGTAGTAATTAGCAAAATAATGCAATTTTATCCCTTTATCATGAGCAAAAGCAGTTAATTTAATTGATGAAAAGTATTTAGCATTATCGAAGACTAACGAAACTGGAACTCCAAACCTGGTCATGATATGATCTTGTAGGAAGTTGATGATCTCATCTTCATTTATCTTGCGTAGTGGGATGGCTTCGACCCAACGACTAAAATAATTGGTCGCAGTCAGAATATACTTGTGTTGCAGAGAGGAATTTGGTTTTATTTCTCCAATAATATCCAACACCCATTGCTTGAATGGCTCCGTGATCATCATAGGATTTAGGGGTGCTGATGCTTTAGGTTGTCTCCCACTACACCTTTGGCAAATATCACACTTTCTGACATGTCCGTGTACATCTTTGAAGAGCGTAGGCCAATAGTAACCAGATCTGAGGATTTTGTGGGCTGTCGTATCTCCTGAATAATGTCCTCCAACAGGCCCGTAATGCAAATCTGTCATTACTTTCTTCGCATCTTCTTTCTCTAAGCATCTCAGGAGAACTTCGTCATAGCTCTTCCTGAATAATATTCCTTCAATAATTTGATAGGATGCTGATTTGAGACGCAATGCTCTTCTTTGCTTAGAATTTCAATGTTCTGGTAACAACCCTGTCTGCAGGTAATGCACAAGGTCTCGATAACAAGACTCAGGAGTTGTAAACAAAGGACATACTTACATTACATGTAATTCAGCTTCATCCTCCCAGGCGTGTTCTTCATTGTTCCCATTTTCAGCCATCAATTTACACAACCCTTGACCTCCAACTATAGAGGATGGCTTGAATTCAAGGTCGTATTCTTGAAGAACTGTTACCCAGTTGCCCCTTCTTTCTCCTAACTCTTTCTGTATGAGAAAGGATCTTACAGCTGGGTAGGGGACGATCACCTTGGTTCAGTTTTTTAAAATATAAGGCCTGAATTGCTTTATTTCCTTGAATACTACGTAAGCCTGTTTATCAATGGCTGGGTAATTTAATTCGGCCCCTTGTAGACCGGTGCTCATGAAAGATATTGGGAATTCATCTCCCCCATCCTCCTTTTGTGTAAGCACAGCTGCTAGCGAATTATCGGATGCAAAGGTATACAGAATGAAGTCTTTATCGAAATCTGGGCTTCTCAGGGAGGGTGCATGTGCAACAGCAGTTTTAATTCTGCTAAAAGAATTCTTCTCAATCTCGGTCCATTTTAATTGTGAATTTTGCTTTACCATCTGCTACAGCGGTTTGACAATCTGAGCGAAATCAAGCACGAATCTTCGCACGAAATTTATAGTTCCCATAAATGATTGCATCCCATTTTTATTATGGGGCAAGGGGATTTGCTCAATGGCCTAAATTCTTTCTGGATCTATAGAAATTCCCTTCTTCGATAATATGTGACCAAGTAGCTTACCCTCCGTGACAGCAAACACACATTTTTTGGGATTGAGTGAGATGCCATATTTTCGACAGTGTTCAAAAATCTGCCTTAAATGAAATGCGTGCTCCTCTCTCTTCTTTGAGAATATTGTAATATCATCAAGGTACACTACGGCACTATGGCCAATCAATCCATGGAAAGCTATGTCCATAGCCCTCTGAAATGTCGCTCCATCATTTATCATCCCAAAGGGCATTCTTCTATAGGCAAAGGTTCCCCATTTGGTCCTGAACATTGTCTTCAGTCTGTCTTCTTCAGCTACTAATACTTGATTGTAGCCAAATAAACGGTCTAATAATGAAAATAGTTCAGAACCTAAAACCATTTGTAACAGTTGCTCCATGGGTGGAACAGGATAGTTATCTTTGTCTGAGGCACGGTTTAGATTCCTGAAATCCACGCAGAGTCTAATTTCTCCAGATTTTTTTCTTATTGGCACTAGATTTGATACCCACTCTGAGTTTATAACTTTAAATATGATTCTGGCATCCAGTAATTTCTTCACTTCACTTTGAATCAGCGGTTCCAACTTTGGATGCATTTTTCTTAACGGTTGCTGATATGGCTTAATGCCAGCTTTGATGGGAATGGCATGCTTGATAATGCTGGTGTCGTGTGT
The DNA here is from genome assembly GCA_001517045.1 of Pseudotsuga menziesii. NCBI lineage: Eukaryota > Viridiplantae > Streptophyta > Pinopsida > Pinales > Pinaceae > Pseudotsuga > Pseudotsuga menziesii. The sequence continues at coordinate 175,867 of LPNX010197724.1, read as the reverse complement.
TTTCAAATCTTCGTATGTCCATGCGAAAACATCTTTGTATTTTTTGAACAGACTGACAAACTTGTCTCTTTCTACTGGTGAGCAACATTTGCCAAGATTTACAAATTTAGGACTCGTCTCATTCCCCAAATTTATCAGCTCGAACTGCAGGAATGAGCTGTGGGTCTTCACGTTGGCTGGTCTTCTGAACTTTTCATTTAAATCAAACATTCTTTCTAACGTTCTGACTCCCTTAGGAATGAAATTATCGTATCTCAGCTCAGCCTGATGTTCTTCATTGTCTATAATCGCTCCTTTAAATACCTCGGTGTTTGTCAAACATTCTATGATCTGTTGGTCATCATCGAACACTCGTAGGTTGGTGATCATATTAGGTACTGAGGGCTTGAAAAGTAATTCAACAAAGCATCGATTATTAGTGGGTACCAACCTAGCGGCTGATGTGGCCAATAGGTCAGCTGCTGCATTTTTAAGCCTTGGAATTGAAATAATATTGAATGCATTAAAATACTTAAGCAGGTCCCATACCTCATTTTGGTAAGCCTTTAAGTGAGGAGAAACACAATGTATTTGATTTCTAATTTATTTCACAATAGTTTTGGAATCTCCAAAAACTTTTAGATTACTTACCTTTAATTCAATCGCTTTCCTTAAACCCTGCACCAGCGCTTCGTACTCAGCTGTATTATTAGTACACTCAAACTCTAATCTACACGAGATAAAAATTTTATTCTTTTGGGGGTCAATCAGGACACAGCTAGCCCCTGACCCCTCTAATGTCTTAGAGCCATCAAAAAGAAAAGTCCAAAAATCACTAACTACTGAAAATGAATCTACTCCTACTGCTAAGTTTACTATGTTACAGTCAATTTCATCAGCCTATGAAAATCGAAGGAGATCAGGCTAAGTGTCTGATGTGTTGCTGGCTTCTTCTGCTTGGTAATTTCTAGGTTCCAACTCAATAAAATAGTTTCCCAATACAGAATCCACTGGTTCATTCTTCTCATCCAGTTGAGTGACATTGTATTTCATATGAGGCTCTCTTAAAATCTTAATATGATTCGGGCTTCCTTTTTATGGCAACCACAGATGTGACCAATCCGAGGCGAAGTATCCATTTAATTTGGCCGACCAATCTCTGCTTAGGACAAGACCGTAAGCGTCTGGTATATCATCCATCACGATGTTAATGACTTGGCATACTTTATCATTGGATGCCAGACGGACTAGGACGTCTTCCATCTCACCAATTACCTTTACATCTGTCCTGTCCAACTAAAAAACCCTCCACGTGGATGGATTAGGCTTCCCATTGATCTTTTTATAGACTAATATTGGCATGACATTAACTAATGCCCCTGAGTCTACCAGACAATTGTGCACGTTATGATTAAAAATTTCAAACGTGTGGAGGAAAGGTGGATGTTTGCTTTTAGACTTACCTCCAATGCTGGTTTCTCCAATTTCTTCTTCCTCCTGACGTTGATTGTCAGTGGGTAGCTTCTCATCCGATGCTTCAAGTGCTTTCAGTAGTCTTTCTTTCTACTATGGCACTTTACACATTTCGAATAGCGGAACATTCGCTTTTACCTTCTTTAAATCCTCCACGATGTCATAATCCATCGGCTGCTCAATGGGATGAGGTTTATCAGCATTCATCTTTTGTTCATTTGGCTTAGCCAACGTATTATTCTGCTCAGGGTCTTGGCTGGTAATTGTGAATTCTGGAATCTTATCAGCTAAGGATTTATTTTGAAATTTCCTTACATTTCTTTGCAGCCTTTTGATCTTTGGTAAAATGAGACTGTTTTCTTTAATTGGCCCTTGGCTCCTTGTTGCCACATTGGCTTCCATGACGTTCTTGTACCCCTGATTCTTTTCCTCTTCAGCATCAAATAACAAGACAAAATCCCACAAAACCATGGTTTCCTCTTCCTGTTCTTTCGCTGAAGTAGTATTTTCTTTTCTTTCTTCATCTCCCTCTTCTGTTAATTTGGAATCCAACAGCTGATTCATGACCAATGTCATTGAATTTATCAATTAAGGACAATTCTTTTCAGAGTGTGGTTGTTGGTGAAAAGTGAAAAAGTTGTCCATGCCGACCTCTATTAGATTCATAGATGCAGTATTGTGAGGAGGAGGTTGAGAATGATTGTTATCCTCTCTTTTCTTATAATAGGGCCTATAGAAATTTTGTGCTTCCTTTTCTTTCTCCATATCTATGATTTTGTTGGAAAGCTTCTGCATCATTTTTTCCATATTTTCCAAATCGGGCGATTTCTCCTCCTTTGGCTTAGTAAACAATAAGGCTTTCCTTCCTGCACCTTTCTCTCCTGACTGTTCTGGATAATCTTCAATACTTTCTCTTTCAGCTTCCACTATTTCTGCCTCTTCATAGGTTTCTGTCAAAGTAAGCTTGGCCCTACCTTTGGAAAACATGGCCAAATCAGGGCCTAAAGCTGAAGTATGATATACAATCATAACTTTGTCTGAAGGTTTATCTGTTTCAGAAAAATTCTTGAGGTAGGCTGCAAACCTTTGTGTGAAACTGTGCACCTTTTCCTTTCCTTCTTTCTTCAAGGCGCACAACCCTTTCATGAGGGCTGCATGAGTTTTCTGAGTCGCATACTTACTTTTGAAAATTCTCTCGAAGGTATCGCAATCAAGTATAGAGTTACCAGGCAACCCAAAGTGCCATGATGCTACAGCTCCTTTAAGGGTATGCGGGAACAATCTGCAGACCACATCTTCATGCTCCCCGGCTCTTAATCCTTCAATTGCCAAGTAAACACTTTGTAGGTGATCGTCTACTAGTATTTTCTCATTTGGGTCAAACTTGGGCAACATCTTGTCAAAGGCTTGAGGTAGGTTGTGTAATGGAGGTGTCAGGTTTAACGGTGATCTGGCTCTCCAAGCAGGTGGTGGATTTGGTGGGTTAGGTGGTGGATTAGCATGTACTCCTGCCATGAGTCTAGGTGGAGAGTGAGGGGGTGAACCAATAGGAGTGTGAGTAGGAAAAATGTGAGGGGTATCTGGGCCTTCTTGGTTCAAAGGTAGTACAACTTCCTGTAAGGCTGTTTCTACAAGTTCTTCCTAGTATCCAACCAACACTGAGTCTTGTACTATAGGACGATCTTTCTTTTTATATTCTCTTCTAGGAAATTCAGGGATGATTGGAAATCCTCCAATATTATTTACATATGTCCTCGTGTCTCTTCTTAAATCATTAACAACTTCGTTTCCAACAGAATATAGATGTTCTCTTTCTTCCGGAATTGGATTATGAATCCCACTGCTTTCAGAACTATTACCGATGGAATAATCTCGGGAAAATGGGTTTCCTCGTCCAGCCATGCACTGGCGGCATTCCTTCTAACGCCAAAACTATTGAGGCCTGGAAATTTGTAGGCGACAACAGTAAGGGATTCTCCCCAGTCAATGTTCCCAACTAGCTCGTGACTGTTTGGTATGGAGAATCCATCTGGTTTGCGGTCCGGCTACCGTAGGTCAAAGTAACAAAAAACAAAGGTTTTACCTGTTGTGGCCTAGTCCACTGAATATTTTTGTATTTTTTAACTTAAGTATGATATGAAAGTTCCTAATTAACCATGCAAGGTGATAAGATGCAAGGATTAGTCACAACATGATGTGCAGGTTCTTACCTCTCATCTTAGCATTCGCAAGCATCTAAATCACATACAACAAGAAATTAAAACTAACTACCTAAACTATCCCTAGGGAGCAGGATTATCATTCATTGGTGAGTAATACATTTTGCACATGCATTATGAAAAGTTACAGATAGCTGATAATTCTTTCAAGACACATGAACAATTACATATATTTAAACAACCAAATAGCCAATTGTTTTATGAACAACATTCTTACTCACGGTGGAAGACATCACAAAATATACTGAAGAACATTCAAACAAGAACATAGGTTCAGGAAGTTAAAAAATTCTCACAGTAAATGAAACATAGCTGGAAACGAAATAGTTCCCCTTCAACATTGCTCATTTAATCACATTTGATACATTCCACATTTCACTTTCTCCATAGGCAAAAGTTGCGGTTTCTGATTGTAAAACGAAATAGTTCCTCTTACAAGCAAATGGTTTACAAGTTTTTCCAGGGGAAAAAGTCCCTTCTCAGTTATACTTTCAAATATTTAAACTACAACAGCCGACCGCTTGGGCTTCCCCCAAACGTATGACTTTTCAGTCCCCCAATGCTTCGTATTCCTCTATCTTTTCTGCGCATGCTCATCATTGGCTGAGTAACTGCCGGACCTTTCAGGGCTGCTCCTTTGTCACCATTCATTTTGTCTTTTCCTTCATTTGTCCCCCTTGCGACCTTGTCGGCTTTGATTTGATTTTTGGACAAAACTATCCAGCTACACCTTCACATCATGATTGCTCCAATAGTCCCTTGAGTTCCACCTGTAATCAAATCATGCGCATCATTCGTTGGAATGGCATTTAATTGCTAACTTAACCACCTAAAATGGCTACTCCACAAGAAAATGGCCAGGTGCATCCCTTGATCTAAGAAATTTAACAATGGAAAAATTTTAACTAAGCCTCGAGCGGGAAAACTCTCAATCGGGAGTCGGAAGGATTTTCACTTCGAAGGGAAAATGACTTTCCCAGCCGCAATGGCAGAAGAGACAGGACTAAAGCCATGTGAAACATGGGTGGGAGAAGTTTTAATCAGAAGTTGGACCATTTTGACATCGGACGCTAAAAGGCTTTCCTAGCCGCAATGGCGGAAGAGGCATGACTACGGAAAAGCGACTAAGACTAACGCATCGACTGCCGGATTGCTTTATATATCGGGCACTAAATCGATTTGGGAGCCGCAATGGCGGGAGAGGAAATGGCTATGGCTTTCGATGCACCATTGAAAGTCGGTCAGCTTCACACTTCAGAGGCTTAACTACTTTGAAATCCGCAACGGCGGAAGCAAACCAGGACAGCAACATCCGATCTAAGTGATGAAAAATTCAAACTTGGCAGATACTGAACTGCTCCACCCCTAAAACATCGTTTTTCAAATGAAAAAAACATGATCCATTTTAAACCCAGCAAAACAAGCTTTAAAACTGAGAGTTGTAACAATTCCAAACATGAGCGAAAAATATACCAGATTATTTATAATTATCAAACCTGTCCAGAATCAAATCACGACCAAAAGGTTCAAAAATTCAAATAATTAAAAATAATGCTAAATCATGAGGAGGGGCCCAAAATTTAAGAAATTTGGGGAAAAACGATTGCAGCTGCAACACCTTTATCCAAGAGCAGTACCCCTGCTTGCACCGGCTTTCATCAGTTGTCCACAAGTGGTGCCACTACCCATTTCCCTTGGTCCATGGGCGGTTATTACCAGAACCGCTCTGTCATAGAAGGAGAAGCATGGTACCCTGGGTAAAAAGGGAAAAAGAGAAGTTTCTTGAGGCCTCTAGATGATAAGCCTCGTGTACTAACTTATCCCTACTGTTGTGGTTTGGTTGAGCTTGAGATCCCTCACCCTAGGATCTTAGAGACCACCTCACCTAGTAATTTCTCAGCCATCTCTATCCATTAAAGCCCTATAAATATGAGCTCATAGCCATGGTTGAGAGGAGAACATTGAAGGTATTGTTATGCTATTGGATTGATTCTTGGCCCAAGATCATTTGGAGAGAGCATAGAGAGCTAGAGTCAGAGTTTTTGGGGATGAAGAGCTGGTTTCATGGAGATGCATGTCAACACTAAGGATTGGTTGTAAACTTCTTCATATTTCTAATGAAAGTTTATTTTTGTCCCACATATGATGTTGTTGTTGTGATTTTGTATATATATGTTGCAAGATTCCTTAGTCACTAGCATAGATTAGTAGATCATATTTTGGTTTCTTTGATTCGTTTCGTGTTGAGCTTTTTTGCAAGTACACAGGTGAACTATCAAAGCCTTGTACTCTAGATATCTACAGCATTTAGGGAGAGTCTTCAACTTCTATCCTCTATTTGTTTTGGATCTGAACCATTCAGACCAGTGGAACACCTTGTTGTCTGCAGGAGGTGAAATATTTCAGCTAACAAATCTGGCGACTCTGCTGGGGAGTAAAGTATTCAGTTGTTTAGATCTTCCTCAGTCTGCAACTCTTGTCCAAATATAGGATCCATTTTCTTGAACTCTTTTCAGTCAGATATACTTTCTGATTTGTATCATTTGGGTTTGAAATTTCCAGATCTATTCAGATCTAAGTCATTTCAGTCTTTTATGCTCTATTACCACATTCAATTCGACAGTATTTTCCTTGATATAGTCTTTTATAATTTGATCCATCATTCTCTTTTTTTTTTGTCCATCTACAGGGAACTGTGCCCATGCTTTGTACGAGGAGCGGTGCCACCACCTAAACATAGTGAGTAGTAAGAGGTGCCATTGTGTGTATTTGGTTTGCAAGGAGCGGTACTGTCTTGGAAACACTCTGTCAATACCTACGAAGTGCGGTGCCAGGTAGGCATTAGTCCAAAACTTGTTTTATTCAATTTTCTTTGTAAAAATTTAGAATTTTGATTGCTTTCAGTTATGTTATCAGACTTGTGTTATTGAATCTGATGTGTGTGGCTTGTTGCTTTGATGGTTTAAGATTGATTTGAGTGGAATTTCAAAAGTTTATTTAGTCTTTTTTATTGTTCATCCGCTTCTTTCTTGTTGGTTGTGCTTAAAGAAGGATTTCTTGTTTTCTAAAAGTTAGGGTGCTCATTGAAGTCTCTTTTCGTTGCATATACTGAAAGAAGAACACTAGATTAGCTTCTAGATTTCATTTCTTGCTTGCAAAGTAAAATTCTTTTTCTTTCCTTCAAAAAAGAAAAGTTTTGCTTGAGATTAGGACATCATATTTCAGCGTTGGATTTAGGTTTTCTGATTGGCTTTATAAGCTTTCAGGACCTTTATGATCTTTCATCTCTCATGCATATAGGACTATCTCGATCAAAATAAAAAAAAATGTAGTTTTAACTTAGATTTGCTTATGTTTTTGAGAAATTTGAAAAGTTAGAGTGCATTGGCGTATAGGTGTGCTTGGTGTTGTTCTTTTAGGAAAATAGATTCTCACCCTTCTCATTTTCTTTTGAAAAGAAGAATTTGGTTTGTAAAAGTGTTTGCTTGTCTTTGATTTGATGTTCATGACTGTTGATTGGAATGGTTTTTGGTTTTGAAACAAAAATAAAAACACTCTCTTCCCTCCTGTAAGTAGGCATACTGAATGGTAAAGTGAACATTTACACAAGCATATTGCATGGTTTTACTTTTCTGTCAAAACATCATGCATTCACCTAACTGTACAAGTTAAAATTAGTTGTAGTTGTAGGTTAAAATTTATGTAGTAACTTGAGTGACAAGTTAGAGACATGTTTGGGCATCGTAAAACGTAGGAGCTATCATTATTTGTCAGCATTACATTATGGGACTCGCGCGGTTCTTCCACGCACCATCGGTATATTGAACAGCCTTTCACGTACCCTTGATGTATATAGAAAGGTACTTCATGTACTCGATTGTATATCGGAAGGCCCCTTGTGTATAGTTATGCATTAGACAACACTACTACTGATTCGAGCTCCCACATACCTTGAGTATATCGGGAGACCCCACTAGGGTACCTTATCTATCTAAGAAAAGCCCTTTGGCTATATTGTTTGGAGCCATACACTGAAAACAACATTCGCGGAGATTAATATGCATGTACCCTTGAGGTATATCACGAGTGGCACCTTCTTGACAATCCTAGTGAGAGACCTAAATTTTGAACTCCTCTTGTCATTTTAAGTCTGGCTTTTTTTTACCTATAGTTTGAGTAGGGAAGTCTTTTGGTGTGTTTTTTTAGATTTTTAGACCCTAGGTTAGATAGAAACTGTACAAAATAGCTAAGTTAAGATAGTCCAAGAGAGTATGGGGCTTGCCACCTAATTTTATTCCTATTTCAAGAGAAAATCCAGTTGAAGCTATCGACCAAGGAGTTGCTACCACCTCCCAAGTGGGAGATAATGTGGTGGTGGAAAGTGGAGTACCATATTCTTCACACTCGCCTCCCTTGGTCCAACAGCCTTCCCGGGAAGATTCATCATTCCATCCTCCCTTGGAAGGTCATGTTGATGATACCCATACGGACTTTGGTCCTAATGCTCCTTTTTGGGAGACACCTATCGAACAAGCCATTGCCTCATTTGGCACCCGTGTAGGTTCTCATGAGAGTGAAGAAGAACGTAGGAAATACCGTGATGCTATTCTCTGTGCATAGGACGTAGAAAAGAAGATTGATAACCTATTAGGCTTTACACCAGTACGTTCCACATCCCTTATTGTAGGATATAGTTCATTAGCCGATTCTATGAGACCCGTTAAACCGATTATAGATCGTCCATTAACAACCCACAGCCCAGGTCAAATTTCCACCCCTCTCACCTCTTATGTTATGTCTGTTACAAATCCTCCCAGGTTTTTTGCATCTGGGGCCCAACCTTCAACTCTGGTTTCATCAGTACCTTTGAATGCTGTGGGGAAACCCCCGGCATGACCTACGTTATCTGATACCGGGGTTGTACCTAGTCAAGGGTAGACCTCTAACATATAAACATCTACAGTTTTTTTCCCTCCCACCCACACTAATGTGGTAAATCCCCTATCTAGTTCAGGTCAGCCCTTGGGGGCACAACCTATTACCATTCAATCTTCTAGTGGTTATGGTTATCAAATACCTATAGGTAATCATCCATCTAATCCTACAAGAATGCCTTATGCTAGAATTCCATCCCTTAGTAACACTTTTATGCCATGGGGGCAACGCAACTAGTCTTACATGCTAGCTAATGGAGGGATACCTATACAGACTATAGGAGGTGTGGGAGGACCACCTTATGGAGGTCCTCCCCCTAGGGGACCTAATGGTCCTAGAGGATCTGGTAATTTTCTTCCTCATGGTCCTGGGGGACCTGGTGTCTTTCCTCCTTATGGATCTGGAGGGTTTGGTGGCCCTCCACCTAGTGGTTCCGGTGGCTCTGGAGGTTTACCACCTCCTAGAGGCTCCGAAGGGTCTGGTGGTCTGCCTCCTGGTGGTCCTGGTGGTCCCGGTGATCCTAGCAGTCCCAGTGGCTTTGGTGATCCTCCTCCTAGAGGCCTTGGTGGTCCTAGTAGTCCTAATTCCGGAAATCAACCCCCCATGGGCAGATCCTCCGGTGGTTCTTCCTCACAGCAACCTGTTTATCAGTCTACCTATGGCCCTACTGGTAATTATATGCCATATCAATATTACCAGTATGTGCAACCAAATAGACAGTTACCTTTCCTAGCAACTTTGGACTTTTCTGATTTGTCCAAGTTGATTAATGATCCCATTCGACACAATCCCTCATGGCCTCCCATTCTGATAAAGTTACCATCTGATATTTTGAAATTTGATGGGAAGCAGGGTGAAGATCCACGTAACCATGTTATGAATTTTCATTTGTGGTGCTCCTTGAACTCCCTCATGGATGATTCCATTCAGTTACGACTCTTTCGGTGAACTTTGACCGTTATGGGCGCGAAGTGGTACATTGAACTCCCACAACATTCGTTTGTGGATGTTGGCTCATTGGCAACTGTATTTCTTACGCACTTTCAACTCCCTATTCGTTATGAAACGGGCACAGATATTTTAACTTCTCTGTGAAAGAACACCTCCACCCAAATTTCTGATCATATTCATGAGTGGAGAAGGTGGAGAAGGATTATTAAGGCCCCTATTTTGGATCAGTTGTTAGATGATTGGTTCACTAAGTCCTTGTTGCCTCGTGTTACCTAAGATGTGGCCATGGGCGGTGCCATTAATGAAGAGCAGGCGATTAGTCAGGATTAGTACCTAGACTTGGTCTATTCCCAGTCTGGGACTCTTTATGACCTGATTCCTCAACCTCCTCACCCCAGCATTGACCCTGACAAGCCACTAGTAGAAGTACCTGTTGATGGGATTGTTGGTTCAATCTAGTCGCCATCTGCAGCGAAACCTACCAAGAAAACCCAAACTGCTACTCCTTCGACTCCTAAGGTTTCTTCCAAGGTCAATTCTATTCAAAGTACTCAAACCTCAGGAAATAAAAAGAAAGGTAAAAATTGAAATAAAAAACCTGGAAACCAACAGGAGACCCCATGATCAACTAATAATGACAATGAAAAATGGAAAAGGAAGGCTAAATATCCTTGTCTGTTATGCAGTAGTTACCATTTTTTGAAGGAGCGTCCCCTTCAAGATGAAATCTCCCAGTTTTTGAAGTCTAATCTTGCACCTGTAGTACTTACGGATCCCTTTCCCTCTCAATAACAACTGGTAGACCACATTTCTAACCAAGGTAACTCTAGTTCATCGAAGGAAATTTGTATGATGTCCTCAGATACCATCCATATGCAAACTCAAATCCAGAATTATGATAAACCCATAGATAAGAAAGAAGATCAATCTTCTTCATGGAAATCTCCCTCTACTAGTTCTCCATAATCCTTATCTACTGTTCCCTTGTCTATTGAGAAGCCTACTCTTGAAATGATTTTGCACCCACCAAAGAGTAATCTTCGAAAGGATATCTTTAATCCCAATGCCCGAGCTGCTTAATTCTATAATGTGGTTGAAGATCTCGATCAGGAACCTTATGTGATGTCTACCCTAGAAGTACTCCAAATTTTCCCCACACAGTGCAAGGACTTGTTGATAGCATTAGGAGCTGTAGACCTGGATAACACTGTTGATTGAAATATTTCACCTCTTGCGGACAACAGGGTGTTTTGCTGGTCTGAATAATTTAGATCTAGAACAAATAGATCACAGAGGTTGATAAATCCCCCTAGACGCTGTAGACATCTGGAATACAAGGCCTTGATAGTTCACCTGTGTACCTGCAAAAGAGTTCAACAAGAAACAAATCAAAGCAACCAGAATATGATCTACTAATCTATGCTAGTGACTAAGGAATCTAGCAATATACATCTGAAATCAAACATCAACAATATATATGGGACAAAAAATCAACTTGCATTATAAATATGAAGAAGTTTACAACCAATCCTTAGTGTTGACATGCATCTCCATGAAACCAGCTCTTCATCCCCGAAAGTGCCGACTCTAGATCTCTATGCTCTCTCCAAATGATCTTGGGCCAAGAATCAATCCAACAGCATAACAATACCTTCAATGTTCTCTCCTTAACCATGGCTATGAGCTCATATATATAGGGCTTTAATGGATAGAGATGGTTGAGAAATCAGTGGGTGAGGTGGCCTCTAAGATCCTAGGATGAGGGATCTCAAGCTCAACCAACCCATAGTAGTAGGGATAAGAGATATCTCAAGGCTTATCATCTAGAAGCCTCAAGAAGCTTCTATTTTTACCCTTTTAGCCAGGGTACCGTGCTTCTCCTTCTTTGACAGAGAAGTTTTGGTAATAACCGCTTATGGACCAAGGGTGACAGGCGGTGACACTGCTTGTGGACAATCGATGAAAAACGATGCAAACATGGTTATCGCTCCTGGGTAAGGGACGATGAGCGGTGCTGGGAATTTGTATAATACACTAATAAGAAACCATTTAGTCTTCACTCCAGAAGATGGGATTTCAGGGCAAGTAGGTATGTCAAAGGTCTTATCACATGATGATGACAGGATTTTGGTATAACAAACACTAACTTGATTCACTTCAATGTTGAGAACTATAAACCTAGATTACTGCATAAACTTACTTTTTAGATCATCATTACGAAAGTAGTGGGAAAGAAAGTCTTTCGAACGGTACTAGATGAAGGAGCTTCGACCTCGGTGTTATCTCTAATTTGTTGGAAAGCTCTTGGCTCTCCCGAGCTTGTTACATCACCGAAGACCCTTAAAGCCTTTAATGGATGGGGTTTCCAACCCCATGGCCTCATATCAGCCCTCACGGTCGAGTTGGGGGGCAAAACCATTTCCATCCAAGTAGAAGTGGTAGATGCCCCTTTGGATTGCAACCTCATTTTAGGAAGGAATTGGTTCTATGCCATGAATGTTTTTGCTTCAATAGTATTTCGAACGGTCCAATTCCCACATCTCGGGAGAATTGTTACCATTGACCAGCTTGATTTTTGTACGCTGGATGTTACTACTTCCATGGCTAATAACATCCCCATGTTAGGTCAGTCCACTCCTCCTTACCATTCGATTGGGGTAGGTATGCTGAAGGATTCATCCCTTATGGGGATTTTTCCTTCTAATCCTCCTAGCATAGATACTGCAACAGTACATATGATCACCTCATTTGATTTTGAGCCCTAGGGAAAAATTATTGTTGATTCCACCTCGTTGAGCCCACACAAAGCTATGTATGACACCATTCAAACTTGTTTTGATGATCACACTGATGACCTTCATTTAGTGGCATCGGATCCTTACCATTTATCGTACTGGCTAGAACCTTCTTATTCCATTCTATATTATCTCTTTGAGACTTTTCCTTCTGACGAGTCCATTATAGAGATCATGAATACGGATGAGCCCATTTGGGAGGAGCACCATCACAGATCCATGTTCCTCCCCAATACTAGTTCAGGAAGCCATGATTTTGCATCCTTGTTTCCTATTGATATTGTCAACATTCTGCAAAGTCCTATATTGTTGCAAGACACAGATTCTAAAGGAAACCTTTGCAACATTACTCAGACGAATCCAATTGACATATCAGCCAAGCTTGATGTTATTGAGAACGTTCATGTTGGGAAGAACTGCTCCACAAATGAATTTGAAGCATATAAGGCACTTTTTAAGGAATTTCGTGATATTTTTTCCTGGTCCTATGAAGAGATGTTGGGAATTGACCCTTCCATTGTGGTCCATGAGATTAAAACTTATCCCACGGCTAAACCTGTCAGGTAGAAACTTAGGCAAGTCCATCCTAGGAAGGCTGCAGCTATTAAAGCTGAGATTGAGAAACTTCTGAAAGTTGGTTTTATTTATCCTGTACCTCTGATGAAATGGGTATTGAAAATTGTCCCTGTCAATAAAAACAGGGCACCATTAGATTCTACATCAAATTTAGGGATTTAAATAGTTCTTGTCCCAAGGACAACTTTCCTTCCCCGCATATCGATCAGATTATCGACAACTGTGCTGGAAGTGTCATCTTTTCATTCATGGATGGCTTCTCTGGTTGTAATTAGGTTGAGATATTTCCCTTCGATCAGCATAAGACGACATTAATTTTCCCATGGGGAACCTTTGCATATAATAAGTTACCTTTTGGCTCAAAAAATGTTGGAGCCATGTTCTAGCGTGTGATGTCCTATGCATTTCATGACATTAAACATGTTGTTGAATCGTACCTTGACGACCTCCCTGCTCATTCACAGCGATGGGAGGACCATCTTGGTCATCTTAGAGACATATTCTTGAGATGCCGTCATTATAATATATGACTCAATCTGCATAAATGTGTTTTTTTCATTGAGACAGGACATGTGCTTGGCTTTGTGGTATCCAAAGATGGAATCCGGATCGATCCTTTGAATATTTCCGCTATCATTAATCTACCAGCCCCAACCAACATCCTTGAACTCCAAAGTTTGCAAGGGAAGGAAAACTTTCTCTTTCGTTTCGTGTGTAATTTCGCTAAGAAAATGCACGGTTATATGCGTCTCCTCAAGAAGAACACTCCATTCTTTTGGGATGACCAAGCCCAACATGCCTTTGATAATCTTAAGCATGCTCTGACTCATTCACCCGTGATACACCCCCCGGATTATTCAAAGGAATTTCTCTTGTATATTGCTGCCTTCGTTACTACTATCACCATGGTTTTAGTGTAGGACAATTTCCATGGTCAAGAGCATGTGATTTATGATGCCAGTGAGAATCTTATTGATTTTGAAACCTGTTATTTACATGTGGAGAAGCTAGCTTTGGCCATGGTCATTGTTGTGCAAAAATTTCGTCACTACATTCTACTTCACACTACCACCGTATTGGGGTACCAGAACCTGATGTATTACATTCTGACTCGTCAGGTACTCAGGGGAAAGCACTCCCATTGGATCGTCATCCTTCAGGAGTTTGATCTCGAGTTTGCCAAGGCTAGATCAAAGAAATCCTTGGTTTTTGCTGAGCTTATGTGTGACCTTCCCTATGCTACCACATAATTTGAGCCCAGCGATTCATTTCCAGATGAATTCATGCTCCTCATTAGCACTACTGATCCTTGGTATGGATATTTGCTGATTTATCTCCAGACCCAGCGTTTTCAGCCGCATCTATCTCATGATGATCATCGCCGCATCCGTCACCATGCAAAGTACTATCTTATCTTAAATGAAACCTTGTATCGATGTGGGATTGATTCCATTCTCCAGCGACGCCTCACTCATGAGGAGGTTGAACACGTGCTGAATGATTGCCACTCTGGAGCATGTGGTAGTAATTTATTTGGGATGGGTACAGCCCAGAAAATCCTTCACGCTGGCTATTTCTGGCCTTCTGTCTTCAAAGACTGTCATGAATTTGTTAAGAAATGCCCACCTTGCCAACATTTTTATCCCAAAAAGTGCACCCATCCTGCTCTGCTTCACCCCATCATTGCTGTTGGCCCTTTTGTGAAATGGGGGATTGACTTCATGCATTGTAAGCCTACATCAGCCAGGGGGCATGGTTATATCATCGTAGCCATGGATTATTTCACAAAATGGGCCGAGGCCACGCCTACATAAGCAGAAGATGGCAAGACTATCGCTCTCTTCTTGTTCAATCATATCATAGCTAGATTTGGAGTTTCGCAGTCCATCGTCACTGATCACAGATCTCATTTCCGTAATCAAATGATGGAGGAATTGAGTGCCAAGCTAGGTTTTCACCATGAAAACTCTATGCTGTATTATCCACAAGCTAATGGTCAGGTAGAGGCCATTAACAAGGTTTTGAAAACTATGCTTCATCAGATGGTTGGAGATCATAAATCCAATTGGAATCTTGTTCTTTTTTTCAATCTTTGGGCTTATTGGACTTCCGTGAAAATAGCTACTCGTTTCATGCCATTCCAGCTTGTCTATGGACTTGAAGCTGTCTTGCCAATCCAATGTCATATTCTATCTTTACAACTTGCCGTCGAACTTCTCCCAGACACTTCTACAGAGGAAGCAAGATTTTTGTACTTAAATAACCTTGATGAGACTCGTAGAGATGCTGCCTTAGCTAATGAGGCACATAAGAAATGTGTCAAGGTGCAGTACAATAAATCCATCCGGCCTCGTGTTTTCAATGAGGGTGACCTAGTTTTGACTTATAACTAGAGATATGACAAGCTAGGGAAGGGTAAGTTCGAGTCCATGTGGTATGGACCTTTCATTATTTCCAAGGTGTTAGAGAAAGGAGCCTATGAGTTAGTTGGTTATGATGGAATCCCTTTGGGGAACCTCAAAATGGGTTGTACCTAAAAAGGTACTATGCCTAGGTTTTCTTGGATGGTATCTTGTATATATGTATATTGATTGACTTTTAGTGTGCTTTCAGTATTTTCAAGATGGTTTTGAGTTTTAGTGTCTGCATCTGTTTATACCATACTTTGGTCATCTAGATGGATTTCTACGGCTTTACTAATGGTGCTTGCTACCACACCTTGAATCTAGCCTCGACTACTTGGGTTCTCTATTCCCCAGCTGAAGATTTCGTCAGTTTAGGAGGGGTTTGTTTAGGACCCACTACTAATAACATCGCCAAATATGAAGCAGTCATCGGTCTTTTGACTGAAGCTGCCTCCCAGGATGTTTGTGATCTATTAGTTTTGATGGACTCTCAGCTCGTGGTTTGTCATTTAAACCATGTCTACACCATTAGGAACCTGGTGCTCCTCCGCCTCTTCCGGAGGGTACGTTTGTTAGAAGGATCATTTGGAACCATTAGCTATAGGCATATCCCTAAAGAACATAATGTAGTTGCTGATTCATTGGCTAATTACATCTTAGATTGGCATATTGCCCATTCATGACATCAAATCAAACATGGTATATTGTAAATAAACATTTGAAGACACATAGACCTAATAGAAAATGCATTTATCCATTTGAGACATATAAACACCGTGTAAAAGTCTGTATATATATATATGAAAAAGTTTACAAAAATAGGTCTCGAGACCTCATCTGAAGCATGTAGGATTTCAGGAAAAATCATCATACAAAAATCCTGAAGCCATCATCTTTCAATATACATGTCTCATCCACTAATGGTGCTCATGATAGCACATCACTTCTTGAGCCACCCTACGTAGTAGCCTGCTGAATCGGCCTGGTACCCCCGCCATAGATCTCTGATATCTAGTCAAGAGGTCATCTATATTAGCATTTGGGATGTCCAGATTCAACCTCTCTAGGTTCTCCTCTAGCTCCCTAGTGATATCATCACTCTGTGGCATGAAGTGAGCTCCGACTCTCCTGTCTAATGGAGATGCTCCTCCATTCCTCGCTGCTCCAACATCTGCATGAAGACAAACAGGTCTCATCACTTATCATAAAAAATATAAAACATAAAAAACATAAAAAATATTTTCCATTGTTAGGATTTCTTGCTTCTTACCAATGTCACTCCACTTCCCTCCAAGTGGGAGTGGTAGGTCAGGATCACCTGTAAAATTTGTGCCTGCATAGGCATAGTACTCGACCATGAGCATTTGATCCCGTAGCCATCTGAACAATGGATCACCGAACCTCACTCTACCCCTAACCACTCTTGTGCGATCCATGACCTGGACCCACCTCAGCATACACGGGGGCCCATGCTCTCAGACTCTGAAAAGTCACCTGGGGCCTCATCTGTGGGACCCACTCAAAGAAAAATGAAGCTAAGATGGAACCAAAGCCAAACTTATTCAGCTCTCCCTGCCGACATTTAGTCAGTTGATCCTTGAAGATTGGAAGCAATTCTTCCACCCAATTGAACACCGCAGGTGCCATATCCTCTAGGGCGTACAACATATCTGCCTTGGAATCCTGGTGCACACCCTGGCTCCCTACCACCCTCTGCATGGTGAACATGACAATCCATAGAGCCCTGTCTGTCACTGCCCGGATGGGGATTTTATTCCTCGATGTACCTGTACCTGGTACACAGTGCCAATCTATGAGCTCTCTGGTGGTAATTTCCCCGCCACGAGAACTTTTCAGCGAGACGGGGCTACCCCATCTCGATAGGCCAGTCAGGAAGTAGATATCCTCTACCTCCACTGTAAGTATGTGTGGCCCCACCTTGAAATACTGTTGTTCTGGATTTCACATTCTCAGTATGTGTTCCAGTAATATCTCGTGGGACACCATGCTTGGTGTCTGAAATAACTTTAAGATCCCACAGTCCTAAAGTGCCGCAATGCAAACCACATTCCTTTCAGTGGCAGAATCCTCGTCATCATGTGTTCTTTCCTTCCATATTACCATATTTTGGACACCTAGACCTGCCAAAAACAAAAATGGTATGCATTAATATCATCCTTGAATCATTGAAAATAAAAAGAATGAATGAATTTTTCCCATATCATTTGTTTAACTTCTCCACAACTGGCATAGCCTGTGCCCCATTGGAGATAGGCGGTGGCACCGCCTATCCACCGTATTCTCGTCGTGGTTCTCGGGTGGTACCGCATATCCCGTAAGGGGTAGCCGCAGTGCCCACATATTGGATTTTAGGGCTTGTCAAATAGGCCCAAAATCCCACCAAATCCCAAAATAGAAGCTATGAAATGAAAAATAAAGGTCTCAGCTATTACCTGCAACTGACGATATGGAAAATGGACGGTGGAAACTCCCAGTATCAGCTGTGGAATATCTAGCTAGAAAATGCTCCAAGTGCTCTTTGCTAGAGGTAAATAGTGAAATGTTTTGATTTTTTACTATTTACTTGCCTTATATAGACATTTTTTGGGTCTGACTTACTATAGTTTTGATATTACATCATGTTCTAGTCGAAATCTATTTGTCAGAATCCCTTAATGTTGATTTTGAATGCATTTAACACTTGTTTATGAGTCGTCTGCAAGTTGACTTTAGTAAGAAGCTTTGGAAAGTTTGTTTATGGCTTTTTTGTACTTTCACAAAATGGAAAAGGTCATCGATCATTTATTATGACACTTTGTCATGCTCATTAAAATCTAGTATCAAAGTTCTGAGTCCAATTCAAGTTTCTTTATAGGCTCATAAAATACGACATTTTGTAAAGAAGCGTCATGGAGTTCTCTTTTCACCTCTTTTTTAGGCTCCTTAAACATGAAAAAGTCATCGATTCTGTTTCTGATTCTTTCCAGGCTCGTAAAACATTATGTTGCATAAAGGAACCTCATGGAGTTCTCTTTAAACCCTTTTCAGTCTCCCTAAATACGAAAAGATTGTTGAGTGATCTTGTCTTCTTCATGCTCATTAAAGTATTTGAATATTTGTTAGTCCGATGGTAGGTTATCTCTTTCTTGGTTCGGATAGGACTATTTACGAGAAAAGAACACTCCAGCCAATCATGACTCAAAGATTTCTCTAAGGTATGATTTTATACTTTTTCGGGCCTTAGAGACTAAATCATACGAAAAAGGACCTCCATGGAGTTTTCTTCTGTATTCGCTCAAACTCTCTAAACATGAACAATACCGAGTTTTCTTTCAGTGGACTCGTTAAATTAAACATTGAGACACCTGTTTTGGGAATGAAACCCTCCTCTCTCAGGTTCATAAAACATATGAGATTGGACTTGTCTTCTGACAAGCTATATCGAGTGTTTGTTACCCTCTTTGAACTCGTAAAACCGAAAAGAGGCACTCATCGATCATGATGGGGAAAATTGGAAGGGAATCATTTTGTAAATAATGGTAGTTGTTTGTCATTACCTTTGAACATGGCACTTGTCTGCACAATCATGTCAGTCAATTGGGTATTCAGCTAATCTCCGTGATGATCCACTTTCATGAGTCATGCCAATCCTTTGAGTCTTTAAAAAGAATGCATTGTCCATTGTCACATTGTGTATATGTCCTATCTAGTCATGCTTCCAAGTCATTTTGTCGTGCCACGTGATGTTCAAAGGGGATCTAAAGAAATTTTACCTCTACATTTTACACAATATTTGTGTCAATATCTTTGAGTCAGTCATATGGTTACTACATTCACATCATTCCAAAACTATGTTCCAAGTTTCGTGTTGTCAATGTGGGACTCATCATGGCCCTCCTTCGACGAGACTATTCTCATCGACATCAGCTCATCATCCAGGAAATAGTCTTAGAAACAATATTGAGTACCTTTTGATCTGTATTCCTTAATGACAGACTCTCTCTCTCTCTCAACATAGGTTCACATCATTGACCTTTGATCGATAGAATCATCTAGGTGTTCGATATCAGGACATCTATTCGCACTCAGTAGATTGTACTAGGGTACCTTGGGAATCATTGACAATAATGGTGATCTCCCTCGCACTTGTTAATGGTTCACATCGTTGGCTGGTAATCAAGTGGTTTCTATCATGTTTGACTTCAGATCATTGTAATCACATGGATAGAATCATACTTTGTGGAAGACGAGATGAAGACCCTTGGCATTTGTTTAAAAGCACTCATTTCTTTTTCCCCAGGTTGCGATGGAGTTTTGTATATCTAGCATGGATCCACATTTGTATGGTTGTGGCTATGCTCAAACTTGTGTCTATATGACATAGATCTAGGTTGTATGTCTAGTAGCTATGTCCAAGTTTGAGTCCTCTATCACATGGATCTACGATGTATTCTAGTAGCCATGCTTCTTTATTCCGCTCATGGATCTTCCTTGTATTGGTCTGTAGCTATGAGTTTGGAGAAGCATGGTACCCTAGGTAAAAAAGGGAAAAAGAGAAGTTTCTTGAGGCTTCTAAATGATAAGCCTCATGTACTAACTTATCCCTACTGTTGTGGGTTGGTTGAGCTCGAGTTCCCTCATCCTAGGATCTTAGAGGCCACCTTACCCACTAATTTCTCAACCATCTCTATCCATTAAAGCCCTATAAATATTAGCTCATAGCCATGGTTGAGAGGAGAAAATTTGAAGGTATTGTTATGCTATTGGATTGATTCTTGGCCTAAGATCATTTGGAGAGAGCATAGAGAGCTAGAGTCGGAGCTTTTGGGGATGAAGAGCTGGTTTCATGGAGATGCATGTCAACACTAAGGCTTGTTTGTAAACTTCTTCATATTTCTAATGCAAGTTGATTTCAGTCCCACATATGATTTTGTTGTTGTGATTTCGCATATATATGTTGCTAGATTCCTTAGTCACTAGTATAGATTAGTAGATCATATTCTGGTTTCTTTGATTCGTTTCGTGTTGATATTTTTTGCAAGTACACAAGTGAACTATCAAAGCCTTGTATTCCAGATATCTACAACATCTGGGGAGAGTCTTCAACCTCTGTCCTCTATTTGTTCTAGATCTGAACCATTCATACCAGTGGAACACCTTCCTGTCCACAGGAGGTGAAATATTCCATCTAACATCAGTCCTAGGCTAAGGGTTCCTGGTAACTGACCAGGTGCCTCCATTCATAGAATGGAAATAGCCCTTATATCTAATCCTGTAGGAACCAATCCTACAATCATACCAGAATGGCTCAGCACTCACATTTGACATGGAAGGAACCAATCCTCTCACCATGACAGAATGGAAACAACCCTTATATCTGATCATGTGAGACTACATCCCACAATCATATCAGAATGGACCTCAGTCCTAGACTGAGTATTCCTGGTAACTGACCAGGTACCTCCATTCATAGAATGGAAATATCCCTTATATCTGATCATGTAGGAACCAATCCTGCAGTCATATCAGAATGGCTCAGCACTCATATTTGACATGGAAGGAACCAATCCTCTCACCATGACAGAATGGATCAGCCCTTACATCTGACCATGCAAGAAACCTAATCCTATCACCATGTCAGAATGGATTTAGGTCTCATCATTTCCCCTTGGAGGGAACCTCGATCTAGAGAACACCAAGCTTCTCCCTGAAGTACTCAAACTTCACTTTGGCCATTTATAGCATAGAATCACATCAGGGCTGATTATGTCCAAGGATGACCTACGAGCTTTTCCAGGACTAATTACATCCAAGGAGAACCTACAGGTCTGTTTACATCTGAGAAACCTATGAGCTTCAACTGGATTTATGATCAGAGAACCTATCTCACCAACTATGCTAGAAATCCCTCTTTCAAGAGATCTCCATCTAGATCACATATTGGAGCTTCACTACTCCTCTCTACATCATACAAAAAATGCATGTCAGATCAAGTAAATAAATAGTAGTTTTTAAAAGAAACATACTACCTCCCAAATAGAAAGTGGCAACATCTTTTTCCTCTGCTATACTTAGCACCATGCAGGACTCCATCCTACCAAACCAAGAGATCACACTTGATCCCAAACTAATGTAGCACCTCGAAGTGCTCTTCCTATCAATGGAACTGCCTGCCCTATACGAATCCTCATAACCCTCCAGGTTAATATTCTGATCCACCTCATACTTGAGCCCATAATCAATTGTAACCTTTAGGTACCTCACTGCATGCTTTACAACCATCAGGTGAACATGTCTCAATGCGTTCACAACAAAGAAAATATGTGGTCTCGTATTTGTTAGATACATCAAGGAATAAATCATCTGACGATACATCGCGTCATCAACTGACTCTAATGAAGCAACACTCAATAGCATCAGGTTTGATGTTATGGCCTTGCAGTCCATCATCCTGAAACTCTTCAGGATCTCTATTGTATACTTCCCTTGTCCACACCTCCATGCCTATAATGTAGTGCATCATCCCCAAGTCTTTTATCTTGAACTTGGCAGCAAGTCTCATTCTTTCCAGTTTAATGAGTTCCTCTTTTCTGTCAGGAACAAGTCATCGACATATGACAAGAGAATCACTGGTCTTCTGTCTTCAACCTTTGAAGAAAAGGTTGGAATCCTATTTACTCCTTAGTAAAGCCTAGAGTCATCAGTAATCTATTAATCATGTCGTACCATGTCGAACCTCAGGATCTTCTACAATCACTCTCTCTGAAGTGGAGCATCATTATCCCTGTGTCTTTCGTACTCTATGCACTGAAACATTATGTACCAGAGAGACAAGTAGCTTCCTCTGCTACTAATATTTTATGTATCGATCTAGGATCATTGGATACCAAGATCCTCTATCTTGAACTTTTTCAAAAGTTCTTCTTGCACCCATCTGTGAGCTTGTCATCCTCTATATACTTCCATATTCTACCTTGTAGCAAAGGTTAAGATATTCATCAAGCTCATCATGTATGTATTATCCCATGGGTGTCTTCTGAGCTTGTACAAGGCCTTCTTTCATTTGTACACATGATTCTGCCTGCCATTTGTCTCAATTCCCACTGGCTGCAAATGTCTCTTCATAGTCTATGCCTTCTTTTCATGACAAGCCTCGTGCTATGAATCTTTCCTTGTATCCCACGATGCACTAGTACATATGGGCAGATTTTTCCACGTTAGTTTTCCACGTTTTTTTACTTTCGTGGAAAAATCAAGGGTAAATTATGCATTTTTACAATTTTTTTTAAGGAAGCCCCGACTTTCGTCGCTATATCCACGAGAAGGTAATATTAAGTTTGTTTATTTTAAGGAAGCCCCGACTTTCGTCGCTATATCCACGAGAAGTTAATATTAAGTTTGTTTATTTGATAAGCCCGCATTTATTTGGCATTCAAACACAACAAGCTGGGTCGAAGCTGGGTCGAAGGGTCTTGGAGAGGAGAATATAGCTAGGTTTTCACGGGAAGGAGAGGAGAGTAACAGGGCCATAAGCATGGGCTTGTGATCTAAGTTGTGCCATTTATATCTTTTGCATTCACGAATCACGGGGATGGTGGCAGGGTATCCAACTGCTGACCCTAGCCCCAAGGAAACAGAGCTCACCAGAAATCTACCATTCATTGAGGCAACTCCTGTGGGATTCAGAAATTACGATCTAAGGACAAAAATTATAGTTTAGATAGAGGCCTACCTGCCTGCAAATCTTATCAAGGTAAAACTGTGAACCTCTTGGTAGATGATCTTGTGATTTCTGGATATTCATCACTGATAACATTCCTAACCTAGGGTTTATGTTGTATTCTTCATGGCTTGGCAAACCTCCCTGTTTGGTGCACCAGGGAATAAATATGGCATACAAATTCAATCATAAGCGGTGGCCATAGGTACAGATCTCTCCTAATGACCTTCTAAGAATTTCAGAATTCTCGTCCAAGATTCTACCCTCTAATTTTAGATAGGGTTTCTATGTTAACGCTGAATTGGGCGTAATATTCTTGTATACACCGAAATGGACATTAATTTTGTTTTTAAATTTTAAAACGGGGACCCAGGAATTTGGGACTATGATATTTCTTATACTCTTCATCAATTTCATAAGAATAGAGGTTAAATTTTGGTATTGGAAGAATGACTAGGGTTACCAATGGGATATATAAATATATATTAAAAAAAATTTAGGCATAGAGGCCCCTGAGGGTCTTAATGCACACACTTTTGGTCTGAGGCAAATTCTGGATGTGAGAAATTTGTAAGGATGCGAATTGCTTGAGAACGTTTGTTAAACATTCAAGGGAGATCCCACTTGGGCATGAAGTTACTCGTTAAAAACGATTACAAGCGCAGCTTGTACTCTCAAGATACAATCTAGGTCATACGGATTTATATTGTTATTGGTGATTGCAATCTCCATTTTCAAAGGATTGGAAAGTAAAACAATGGAAACATCATGAACCCAAAAAGGTATACTGTATTTGTTGCTGTAGAAACACTAGTTGCATTAGATGCTTAAACACATGAGCATGAATCCTAAATAGTTAAAATGTTACTTGTTAATGATGTTTATATTGTATAATCCAAACACTTTCTTCAAGCTCTGTCAATTCTACTCTCAAAAAATAGTCCAAATACTTCCCTTACAAGATCATCCAATCTTCTCCAAAGGCTCAAGCCTCAAACTTCCTTTCATAACAATCCTTGAATATCCTTCAACCCACTAAAAATGTGTGCACACGAAGCACTTCAAAATCTGTTAAGAGATTCTCAAATTCTGGCCTTGAAAAATGTGGTTACAAGTCTTTTCAAACAACAGTCAAATCTCCCCAAAAAAACTATTCAATACTTTCCTCGAACAACATTTAAAATTTCTCACAATAAGGCACTGTAAATCAGCCTCAGAATCCCCGCAACAAATGCCTCAAACCCTGCCAAAAGATTGTCCAAAATATGAGCCAAATTTTCCGTCTACAGGAGGCCAAACCTATGCCAAAAATATACCACAAATATACTCATACAAACAATCAAAATATGTCTTTTAATGCCTTGGAAGACTTACTTTAAATTTGTCTAAATTAGTCATACTTAAGATGGATCTATGCAGGCTTCCTATCACCCTCCAATTTCATCCACGAGCATTGAACATGTCTGGCCAGGTATGTCTTTTAATGCTTCCACCTTTGAGTTTGAGACCCTTTTGGGTTCTATCCTCCTCGTGGCTTCGGATTCACACTGTCTATTGCTAGATTGGGGTTTCTGTGAATTCAAGAAAATTAGCAGGCTTATGAAATCATTTGGTTATGTTGTTTCACATGGTGCTGAAACAAGCTGGGTAGATCTACATACATAAAGCTTTCATTTTGGGGCATTGTGTGGAATGAATAGGAATAGGAACTTTAGAAATAAACGAATAAGAGTGGAATGAGGAGACAATGGAGGATTGTTTGACATAATCGATAGATGCTAATATTCTGGGTAGGGTTCAGCCAGCCGTATTATGTAACATCAACTGAGCCAGTATGAGTGATTCTGGCAGCAGAGAACAAAACTTTCTGAAGAACTCGCTGTGTCAGTGACAGACATCTGAGCTAACTGTGAATAGAATAGAGATGTTTTAATTATAGTTGCTTCTAAGATTTTAGCTCCTCTGCCAGTCTCTTAAGCCTTCATGCCAGTTCCCTAATGGTCCTAATTATTCAAAGTTAGAGCACATTTTACAAAAGTACCTTGGGAGCACACCAGCTGTGAGGCAGGGTCTTACCTTTTTTATGCACACCAAAGAAGGATAGAGGGATTTTGGCACTGACTGGTGCACACAACCGGGGTAAAGAGATCTAGCTACTAAAATGATTGTAAATCCTGTTCAAAAGAAATGCCTATTAGGAAGTGTTTCAGAATCAGTCCAGCATCCTATGGCTGTGATTATGATGACAAAAAACCAGTACAGTATCCCATATCTTTAAATTCACGAAGGGACTTAGTCTTACAAACATGGTTTACAATGACTTTTTGATTCACGGCTTTTCTATATTGAAAAGGATCTGGAAATTGTGGCAATCAGTCCCATAATTATAATAACATATGGTGGTTCAAATCTTCAACAGGTTCTCTTAGCTCACTCTTTAGAACTGAAAAAACTTGCTAACCAAGTGTTTGGATTTGTGGGTGGGTCACCAGGGCCTTATCATAGAAAATTGGTATTCTTGGACAGATCTAACCATAAAATTAACATTTCACAGAATATAGAGGACCTTATCATGGATTTTACTTCTATTTTACATCCAAGAGATAGATTCAAAGAGCCCTTTGAGCATAAAACTGGAACTGCACACAATTGTTTGCAAATAAAACTGGAACTGTCAGATAACCTGCCAGGTGTATTGGGATGCTTCATTTAGCATTAGAAATAGCTTTGAATATGGTGATACATCTCCCAAAATTGTCATAAATTTGGAATAATTCTTTCTTTGTTGATCTTGCACTAAAATGCTCTACCACCTAATGCTCTGTCTCCTACAATTATGAGAATAATAATAGTTCTGACTGCTGATTTTTTTATCCTCCTTGCCGACTGAGTTTGTTTGACAACGAAGATACAGAGAGCCCTTATTTTTGTAGATAGTAAGCATCATAATGTTAATGATTGAAGACTTATAATTGATAATCACATAGATTTGAATCCATCTTCCTTCAACAATATATCATTTCAGCCTTCATAACCTTTGGTGGCAGTATTCTGGCTTGTACAGGACTTTTAGCTTTCGGAGATGGAATAGAGTGTGCTATTGAATCTTCTCATGCAATGCCTACAATAGCCCGCTTAGGACGTGGCCTTGAAAAGTTGCGACATGCCTCCCAAGTTGTGCACCAGATGGATTCTGCACAGGCATGGGAAGCAATTTACAATTCATTGTATAGTTCTCATAACAAGAAATGATATGTCTAAACATATTCTTACTTCAGATTACAGTAAGACTGGATCAGAGCTTCGTTCTTCGTTAAATGTGCACAAAATTCATATTGTAGAGCAAGCTATATCTACGGTCAGGTGGGAAAGTGGGATAAAATGGCTGCAAGGGATTAAAGGTAATACTAATGCGGTGATTTTCAGGCTAGGAGTCTATTAAATCTATTAGATGCTAGCAATATACAGGCACATAATTGATATCGAGAGGCATAAAGTGACCATAAACTTGTTTTACAGGTTCCTAGAAGTCTCTGAAACTCATGCAACAACAGATATATCTGGCACTTTTGGTATGTTGCTTCAGAGTATGCTGTGACATTTAGTGTGTCTGATAAGGTCTCATGTTTATAGTTATGGAGTGGTGCTTTTTGAATTACTTTCCACCTTCGGCAAGAGGTCTCTGGATCCATCATTTTCTTGCTATGGTTTGGTAATAGATTCAACAACATTGCTTGGGCATGCATGCTTGTTAACAAAGTCAGAGAGCATGAGGTTTTCACCCCCGGCTGATGGGACACAGTGCCTCATGAAGATTTAACAAAATAACTTCAACTTCCTATTATGTGTTGTAGAGATACTTTTAGCTTGGCCTTGTATAAGGCGAGTTGTGAAACATTTGAAATAACTGCAGATTCCTCCATGGAATGCCTTTTCTATAGTTTTTCCTAGTATCAAATTCAAGGCAGAGAATCCAGTCTTTTAATTCCAACACCAGTCCCACTTCCCGTCCATCCCCCCCCCAAAAAAAAACGTAGGCTTTATTTTCTTCAAAAGATTGGAGCAGATGATTTAAACATTTTGCAAGCTCCTTCACCATTTACTAAACATCATAATACTTGGTATGCTTACTGACCATAGTACATGTAAGCAGTCCAAATTAGGGGTGATCTATTCCCCCTGTTTGGTGTTACAATTGCCACAGAGGGTTTCTTTCAGAGTTTTTAATTTTTATTCTCTTTCCACATGGTCCATGGTTTTGAATTCCCAAAGAAAACAAACTATAAGGGTGCAGTTGTTCATAAGGTGATGGCCATCCTATTTTGCCCCTTTATAAAATGGTTAATAAATGAAAATCTGCAATCTTTTGGATATGTGAGGTCTCATATGGATATGCTTCTACTGTTAAGCTTGTTGGCCCATAGGCTATTAATTCTATTAAAAACATACATATGAATGATCAGCTTAAGAATTAGGTTGCAAGAGACTAGATTTCTCTTTATTTGCATGCAAGCTGTAATGCCAATCAAATGGATCAATTGCATTGCTTAGGGAACTCTAATGATTTAGACAACAATCCTTAATTACAACTGTGGCTGTTTGAATCAACTTCAAATGATTAGTTTGAGGGTTATGCTTTATAAGTACAACATATGAGCAAATAAGTTCATTTGATAGCCCCTCTTTACAATCCATATGGATGTAATAGCATGTTTCCTGACCTTACATCATTTTAGGCATCAAGCTACAAGTACAGTATGGTATAGGATGATCTACCTACTTTAGTTTTGTGTTTCTCACAGTCAAGAAAATGTAGATATTTTTTTGCCACTGCTATTCTGAGAACTATTTATCAGGTAGATTATAGTAAAACAGTTCTTCTGTTGTCTCAATCCTGGTTCAATGATATGGTAGGATTATCACGTGCCACAAGTTTCAATCTATTGAGATGGGAAGATTGTTAAGTAAGCATAACGATTTTATCATTGGTAGCTGTGGCTATATGTTTTTGAAGCCATAGACAGCTTGATTTTTATATGCAACTTCCCATTGTGTTACCTCCTAGCCCTCTGGGGCAATTGCACGAGCACCCCACAGATTAGATATGTTCTGCGTAGAGGACTTTAGTCAGTTAAATCAATTGATATTAATGTAGATGGGATGTTTTATCAAACATGTGTGTTCAAGAATCAATACTATACTTACAAGCCATAGATGATATAGTATAGAAAACCATTATATGGTTAGACATTTTCAGTAGTGGTAACATATCTCAAAAAGATCTTAAATGCATCATGTTTGGTCCAGCTATTCAGCAGGGATGACAGTAATATCGACAGTGGCTTGATTAAAGAATCCACATAAAATAATCAGTCATGTTAGTAGATGGCCAAAAGCTCTGAAATGATATAAGGGATGGTTGTACCATAACAGTTTTTTCTTAACCCTTCAAATGCATGCAGCCTTCATAATGCTGAAGTTTGTTTACTATTGAAGTTTGCTTAATATTGAAGTTTGTTTCACAATAAAAAAATTCATAATGTTTACTATTGAAGTTTGTTTATAAAGGCTGATAGATTGCCTTTCGTAGGGATTGGTTAAGCACTTTTGTTAAGAACTTAGATTATATCTGACCCGTGACTTTTGAGATTTTGGATTATTTGACCTGCTATTGTTGTGACATTAGATTTACTTTCTATGCATATTTTTTAATGTTGCTTTCTGTACTCTGAAATATTGGGCCTGAGACTTGCAAATAATGATATATGGGGCAATCAAGGATGTGCAACTTTTGAGATTTTGGATTATTTGACCTACTATTACTGTGACAAAAAATTTACTTTCTATGCATGTTTTTCAATGTTGCTTTCTGTACTTTGAAATATTGGGTCTGAGACTTGCAAATAATGGTATATGGGGCATTCAAGGATGTGCATATGACATTTTTGAGCTTAATTGCTCCTATCTTCATTGTCTAATTTCTGCCATGTGTTTCAAGCATAATTTTTGCTGATGCTTGTCTTCAAGCTTAATTGCTCCTATCTTAAATTCTAGTTTTGTGAATGTACCATTGATACAATCTCAGGATTGTTGCTACACAATTGAGGACATTAAAAAAGACAGGATCGTAAAGGGCTCTATCATATTCTAGAGATTATAAATTAAGGGTGATCATTCACTCACTGCTCCTATGGTACTGATGGTCACAATATTACTTTGATGTTATAGGAAACCACACCATACTATGTATAGATCTGGCCATTTCCTAGATTATATCCATAACACATATTTTGAGGTTGATTAAGGTCTAGAATGTGCCTAGAAATGCTTGGAATGGACTTGTCACCTAATCTAATTGATTCATGTTGAAAACTTACAGATATAGGAACCAAAATTAACTCAAACCATGCTTAGAAGTGCTGAAAAATATTTCCAAATATGGGACTGATTTCTAGCTAGAAATATGGATTTGCTTGATTTAATACCTTCACCATATGTTGTATTCTTTCCTGAATGAGAGCTTGTGTACATGGATGAATTATTCCATAGTAATTGCATGAATCTACGAACCCAGTGCAGAAACCAGAAAACCCAAGACAAACTTCAAAACCTCCAGATGGGTTTCAACGGCAGACAACTTAACCACCATATCAATTGCCCTCTTGATAATAGGCTTTATTGTGGACTCACCATTTGCCAACTGAACTACAAAATTGAAGTATGATTTCACAGTAGGAACATCAAATAATAGGAATGCCTTCTCTAGACCCACAAGCAATAGTTGAATCTCTTATTGAATTAGAGACTCCTGTTGGCAAATTACCTACAGCTGATTGAGTAGTATATCCTAGCAGCATTTTTTCCAGCCATGAAGCCAAAATAGATGAATCCCTGGATGAACACGTGATGGGAAACCATGCAACGAGGAGCTCAGAAAAAGTTTGTTTAGGTTCCCTGTGTTTTCTTTGCTCACAATTCCTCTAAACTTTGTCAGAGTTCCAAGTACAGACAACCATGCCAACTAGAGGGTTGAAAGCTTGTCATTTAATGCCCATGCAGGAGGGCTATGTGTCCAACTGTGGTGACTCTTTCTCCTCTCCCTTGTGACTTAGCTAGTTTGTTTCCTAGTTATTCTCTCACTCTGTTGTGACATTTGATATCTAGCAGAGGCAGTTGGGGATGTAGCAGGAGGTTCTCTGTTCATGGTGCATGGTGCATGGTGCCCCTCCATATTGATATAGGAGTTGGTGCAGGTGAATGTGTTTTGGTTGTCAGAGATACAATCATCTTATATTCCATATATCATGTTTCTAAAGTATGTGGAAATTTGAAATTCACAAAAGCTCTAAATTTCTTAGACTTTGTTTTCTGGTTTAAAGTTTAAATGGCAAGTAACAAAGTACACGTTTTTAAGCATAGAATGGTTAACCTTAGCAATTTTTCCCTATGCTAATATAGCACGTCCTTTGCTTGACAGCCTAGGAAAAATATCTGTGCCCAACTTCCCATATGCAAGATTAAATTCTCACAAATACTGGGTCAAAAGAGATTACAGTTGTAAGTCTTATAACTATTGCTTTTTTCTGCTACAGGGAGAAAGTCATGGCTGTGCCTACAGAACAAAAGAAGAGGGAAGCTAGGAGGGAAGCAAAAGCTGAAATAGCAGCTGTTTTAGATAGAGTAGGGTATTTTGATTCTCTGTTTCCCTTTTGCAGATCTCTACATTATTCTTTTTGATGGGAATCAAATGATGACTTTTGTTTCTTGTTTAGGCCATAGAGAAAGAATTGCTGGAGATCCATTGCAAAGTGGTACTTATGGTGACATATACAATTTCCCTGTGAAAGAATATGAGAAAGTCCTAGAAATGGAGGAAATGTAGGCAGCCAGTGAGGAAGAAGATAATGGTGAGGAGGTTTGTAACAACTTTTTGTTTTATGATTTGTTAGACGATGTTATAGTAATCAGCTGATGCCTTTGAGTAACAGTCATCTGTCCTGCTCGATAATGTCACGATTATTTTAGTTACTTTGTCACCCATAAGTATCATTCTTAATATATTGTTTTGCATTCTTATTTTTTGCTTTCTTTTTGTAGGAGCCAGAGCCTGAAGTAGAGTTTGTGGAATGCTATGAAATGGAAGAAGAAGATGACATTGAATATTTCACTGTTGCTGGTATTGATGATGCTGATCTATTAGATGCAGATGAAGGTAGAAAAGTTTCAGAAGAATAAGCAGAATCATATTCCACTGTTTCAATTTTTTATTCCCATGAAATGTCGAGGAAACTAAAATCTTAGTCCCGGTCATTCAAGTTTGGAAAACTGGATATCACAGTAAATTTAAATATCTTTGAATTACAATACTGAGGATAAGTTCGAAGTTGTACTGTAAGCTACGTGTTTTATCTGTTCTTTCACTATTTTTATTGGAACTGATTTTTTTTTACTTAATATTGCACAGACAACACTGATGATGGTTCAGAAGAAATGGATATAGATGGGCGTGTTGGGACAAAGAAGTTGTGCACAGAGTCAGGATCTACTCCAAAAAATCTTGACACATATAGCATCAGAACAAAGTTGAAGAGGAAAATGAGACCTCATGTGGAGGTAAATTGCAAATGTCCTTTGATTAATTATTGAAAATGAATAAGAAATATACTAATTATATCTATATTTCATCTTGAGCTCATTCTAGTTCTATTTTTGCTGCTTGCCTACCAAAAGATCATTGAAGGACATAGTGCCTATAACTTCATGACCAACTGATAGTAAAGTATTTCTTTTTACCATATAAGATAAGTTATGCACGGTTTAAATGTCTTAGAAACCTCTCTTAGGCATTTCATCTGGTATCAGAGCCAGCGAGGTGTAAATAAATACTATGGACCTTTGGTTGAAATTTGACAACTGGATGACAAATTTGGTTGGTGTTGGTTGTCAGAGATAGATGAAATCTCTGTGGATGAAATACTATGGACCTTTGGATGTACATACTTTGGAACCTCTATGGAGAATGTTGTCAGAGATAAGTTTTTATAGTTCTGGAGACATGAAGAGGCAGGGAAGATATCTGAAGGACTTTACTCACTTTGCACAACAAAAACATATCCCACAGCATGTGTGAAGCATTGACTGGCACGTGACCACCAATTTATATGATTGAAAAATATAAGTATTATTTCTATGTTACACTCCAATGTTTAGCAGACTTAAATATTTGAATAAGGGTCACTTTATATATTAGTAACATGTGACCACTGACCAAACCAGCTTAACATTTAGATGTTGAGGTTATGGGTCGTTGTTTAAAGTTTAAACCATGGTAATGAAGCATGTAATGAAGATGTGCGAGATAAATTGTAATGAAGCATGAGATAAAGATGTGCGAGATGTATGTATGCATGTGAGGGGGGTATACTAATTATGTAAGGATTATGACCTACTTCCACATGGAATTGGTCTTATGGCATTTGTATTTTTTTTTTTAAACAGTTATAGCCGTGGATACAGCGACATCAATTTTTTTTTTAAATTTCACAGCCATGGATACAGCGACGGCTCGGCGTGGATACAGCAACGGCCCGGCATGGATACAGATATGGACAAGCGTGGATACAGAGATGACCAGGTGTGGATACAGAGATGGCCAGGTGTGGATATAGCGACGGCTTATACATCTAACGAAATATAGAACATTGTCTCTCTTGCGATGCAAATTAGGGGTCGTCTCTATTGCGACAGAATTGTTTCCACGGGAAAAAAAACACTTAGACGTGGCAATATCCACGCTTTTTCGTGGATATTGCCACATTTTTCTGTGGCAAAATTGATCACTTGTACTAGTGATGTTTCCATCTATTGCATGATGGAACTATGAAATTCCCTTCATGTATCGATACTGCATCCTAGACATCATTCTTATTGAACTCGTCTTCCCTTTTTTTCTTGGTTACTTCTGTGGAAATTGAACCCAGTGATAGAACAATTACAGTAACAACAATTATCAATTGTACATGCAAAATCACTCACAAAAGAGACTGGATATGGAGCTGAACACTAAACTGTATTGAAAAGGTGTACAATATCCAAACCTGTGAACTCATAGGCTGACACAATAAATAGTTACATAATGGATTCGAATGCATGAGGAGGCAATTCAAATCTAGTCAAAAGCAGGATTACTAAATCAAAGAAAATCCTCCATAGGCACATAAAGTAGTTTCCAAAACTGTCAAGGAGCTACGAATTGGCAAAAGCACTTATGCAAGCTAAAAGGTAATGCAAGGACAACTCATACATGCTTTTCATAGGATAAAAGAGTGGAGGATGTGGAGGACAAAAAACAAGTTAACCTCACCTAGTCAAACTTTCCCAATTTCCTTAAAGCACTAAAAAAGCAGGCAATAAAGCAGAAAAAGTAGAAGGGCACTAGGAAGGCCAGGAATAAAGAAGATTTGATTCCATGAGGTTTCCCAAGTTCTCCATGAGTCAAAATTAGCAAGTTTGACCACTATGGATGTGTAGATGACAACTTTCATAAGGTGGGACATAGAAACTAGGCAAATAAGACAAAAATGGATTAATTAATGTCTAAGGTAGTGTTGGCCCGATTTTCTGACCTAGGCCAACAAGGAGGTTATGCCCACACAATCAGCTTAAAACAGCATCCAATGTGTTTGGAATAGCAAAACCTCAAAGGTTATGGTCCTGCTACCAGCTGATTTTTCTCTTAAGGACAAATTAAAATCAGCAAAATCTATCCTATCCTAGTGTTATTTATACCTAAATGAATCCTATAATTAGTTTCAACTATCTAAATTGTCTTATAATTGATTTCTTAAGGAAAGAATCCAATTTTTGAAGAGTTTTTATGAGTGTAAAGACTATTAAAATTATGCTAATAATTACATAAATTGATTTAATAGCTGTTAACTGAAATATACTAAAATAAAACTTAATCTGAACTATCTTAACTATCCTATCTATCCTATCTCAGCTGAGAGCATTTTTAAATACTATATTAATTATTAATTAATAAAAGATGAACAGAAAGATAAATCGTATGATCTAAATATAAATATTTAAGCCATACACATTAAACTATTCTGTTATAAAATCACTTATCAGAGAAACTAAAAATAAATAATTACTTCAATTTTCTGAAGTATATAATTAATTAATAACTAATTACCAACATAAATACTTGAATGAGAGATAATGTCTAGTATGAAATCACTGTAAAAATACAAACAATAGCTAATAGACATAAATGTATATCCTTTTAGCTTGAATTTATAGTAAAAATACTAATAAATTCAGTCACAATGATACATTAATTCAAACATAATATTGAGATGACAAAGTGAAAATTATAATTAAACACAAGTATAACAAAGCATATTGTATTAATATTAAAGTAGAAGATAATATACTAACATATAGAGTATATCCAAAACAATACCAGTAATGATATCAACCTGGAGATTTCTAGTTGCATCCCACATCCAAAGATCCAACTTCAGTTATGAAATAATACCAGCAACAAAATATATCTCAAGTATGTCTCTCTTCAATCACTCCATCCCCCCCTTTTGTTCATCAAAATTCCTAATTTATATAATACTATCAGTTGTTTTTTATTCAGTTTTTTCATCAATACTACATGCAACATTATAAGGTTTCTATAACTATCAAAGAGAATCGAATCTCTTTTACAAAACACCTGTCACTAATGAAAACGACTAGCCTGAATATTTGCTGGTTTTAAAGGTACTTGGAAAATTTGTGGTCGTTGTTGCAATTCCAGTCTTCAATGAACAGCCATGTTTCCCAATCAACATATAAAAATCGTCTTGAAACTGTGGATAAGAGCGATGACATATCCACCTATGTTTAAACAAACAAAACATCTCATTAAAAACCGCAAACAGATAACAAAATAAACTAACAATTTCAATGTGTGCCTGTAAAATCTACAATTTTACAGGCATGGATAACAAAAATATTTTAATACCTGTTTGACAGCGAAACAACCCTTGTGCTTTGGAAAGTGAAAATAACCATCAGGTCCTATTTTGAAGATCAACTACTCTTTGGGCTTCAACTAATTTGGCTTTAAGCCTGATAATTGCTAACTTTTGATTTTCTATTTGTTCAAGAAGAAGCTGATTCGTACCTATTATGGACTTTTTTGATTTTTTATATTGATTCTTTTTGGTATTCATTTCTTTCCACCTACTAATCAAATTCAACAACTCCTTTCTAAATGTTCTATTTTCTTCCTCTATCAATGCTGCATTAGATTGGCAATGTTTAAGTTCATCTTTTAATTCTGTAATCTTGGTCTAATATGCCTTGTCCAGAACTTGCTGAAGAGTTTCTTCTTCATTTTCGTGACCTAAATTGGCTGCCTGAGGAGGATCAGGGTCATCAATGTTTTGACCAGATGACTGAGGACTGATATACGATGGTTCAGGATCTGACTTACAAGTATTCATATGCAATGGAGCATCCTCAGCCTTACCCAATTTTGCACTATTATCCTTTACAAGAGTGGGATCATTTATATGAATGATGCCAGGCACCGACGATGGAACGTTGTCATCAATATGGACGATTGAAGGCTAAGTACCTTGTTGAGTATCTATAGGAACAGAATTTGTAGATACTTTGTTCATGCTCCTAGTAACCCTCTTTGAAAACACAAGATTGTTTGACTCAAACCCTCCTTTATCGTAGCACACCTGGGCTAGATGATCTAGTTTATACATAGATTCTTTGCCATGCTTGTGAGGATTATCTGGCTAGGAGAGATTTTTACAATCAACAACGTTAATATTTTTGCTTTCGGTTAACCTGTCCTCTGTTTTTATAGGGGTATTACGACATTTATCAGATGAAGGTCGGTTCAAAGTTACTTCAGAGCAACATTATTATAGCGGATTTCACCACACTAGGTGAATCACACATTGTATGGCATTCCCCTATCCCACTGCAGACTCATTATTCCCTATGGACCATTTATTGTCTTTTGATGTATCATTGACCATCCCTAAAAACATTAGAAAAATGATATACGCAGCCTTTTCCCCGATAACCGCATACATACGCGGATATTCCCTCTATAGTCGCGTACATCGGGATGTGTGCATAATCCAAAACTGTTGGACCATTCCTTGTCTTGAATCCGACTCATATGACTCCTGGCCTTCCATATGCCTTGAGATCGCACGGATTCGACCTTTCAGTACC
>LPNX010197724.1:16217-133469 GCA_001517045.1 Pseudotsuga menziesii | reverse complement strand
TTTGTTGTCAATTTCGCCAATTTGACTAGAGGTTTCATGTGTCTCCTGAAGAAGGATACTCCCTTTGAATGGGATGAGCGAGCCTAGGAGTCCTTCGATGCCCTTAAGAGAGCCCTAGCATCGGCCCTGGTGATTAGTCCTCCAGATTATAGCCGTGATTTCCTATTATATGTGGTTGCGTCTTTAGAGACAATTGGGATGGTTTTGGTTCAAGAGGATGAGGAGCTCCAAGAACATGTCATATACTATCTGAGCCGAAACCTTATTGACGCAGAGATTCGGTATTCTCATGTAGAGAAGCTTGCCTTGGCCACTGTGCATGCGGTGCAGCATTTGAGACATTATATTTTCCTTCGCTAGACATTGGTAGTTGCCCATGTCAATCCATTTCAGTTCATCCTCACATGTAGGATGATTGGGGGGAAATATAATAAATGGATTGTCATTCTGCAAGAGTTTGATCTCGAGTTTGTTTTGACAAAATCAAAGAAATCGTTAATATTTGCAGAGCTCATATCAGATTTTTCGAGCGAGGCTAAGGAGTTGGTATATGAAGATACGTTCGTTGATGAACACATTTTCTTGATCTCAACGACTGACCCATGGTACGGTGATATCATAGTATGTTTGCAAATGCAGAGGACCCCTACTCACCTCTCGCGAGATGAGCGACGTCGATTATGTCACGTTTCCAAGAACTACCTCATAGTGGACAATACTTTGTACCACCGTGGAGTAGATTCCCTTTTACGACGTTGTTTAAGTCACGATGAGGCTGAGGTAGTGCTTAATGATTGCCATGGAGGGGCGTGTGGTGGTCATTTATCTGGGCTTGCTACAGCCCAAAATATTTTGAGAGTAGGATATTTCTGGCCGTCGATCTTCAAGGATTGTATTGAAGCAGTCAAGAGGTGCCACCCTTGGCAGGTGTTTGCATGTAACATGCGCTCGAAGCCTGCCTCGTTACACCCTATTATCACCACCGGTCCCTTCACCAAGTGGGGGCTAGATTTTATGGATTGCAACCCAGCTTCGGCTGGGGGGCACCATCATATCATTGTGGCTCTCGATTACTTCACGAAATGGGCTAAGGCAATGCCTACAGTAAAATCTGACGGTGAGACAGCCGCTCATTTTGTATTCAACCAAATCATTTCTAGGTTCAGGATTCCGAGAGAGCTTGTCACTGACCATGGCTCGCACTTTCAGAATCGTATGATGGAAGAGTTGGACTCTAAGTTAGGATATAAGCAAGAGCACTCCTCTTCTTACTATCCTCTAGCGAATGGATAGGTTGAAGCTGTGAATAAATCACTTAAGTCCATTCTCCAATGAACCATCGTACAAAGCAAGACAAATTGGCATATTATGTTGTATCCTACTTTGTGGGCATACCGAACCACGGTAAAGACTGCCACTGGTTTTTCTCCATACCAGCTTGTTCATGGAGTGGAGTCAATATTGCCGGTTGAATGCAAGATTCTTCATTGAAGTTAGCCGTAGAACTCTTACCAGACACTTCGCCTTTGGAGGAGCGTTTGGTTCACCTTGAGCAACTTGATGAGCAGAGTAGAGATGCCTTGGTGACTCTAGAGGTTAATAAGCGTCGCGTAAAGGCCTAGTACGATAAGTCTGTCCATCCGAGAGTGTTTAGTGAGGGAGACTTGGTCCTTTTGTGGGATCAATCGAAAGAACCCTTGGGGGCAGGGAAGTTCAATCCTATGTGGCATCGTCCTTACGTGGTCAAGCGAGTATTAGAGAAGGGTTCCTATGAGTTAGTGGATTACGAAGGGACAGCCTTGGCGGAGCCTAGAAATGGGCTCTATCTTAAAAAATACTATGCATAATCTTTAGCCAAGGTTGTTTGTTGTATATTATTGTACAGCTTTTTTGCATAGTTAGGTCTTGTTTATAGTGATCGGGTTTGTGATTAGTTTCCATTTCTTGTGGCAGATGTCAATGGAATATTCCACCTTCGTAGGATTCACGGATGGTGCAAGCCGTCACACTCAACACTCAGCCTCAGCTGCTTGGGTGATTTTTACTCCTATGGGTCATGTACTGTCGTCAGGAGGTGTATGTCTACGGCCATCTTCCAACAATGTTGCTGAATATAGTGCCGTTATCGAGCTTCTGTGGGATGCCATTTCGCATGGTGTTCTCTCTCTTGAGGTATGTCTTGATTCAGAGTTAGTAGTGTCACAGCTAAATGGTTTGTACCATGTTAGAGATCCGACGTTATTAAGGAGATTCTTACGTGTGAGATTGCTAGAACGGAAATTTGAGAACATAACATGTATACACATTCCAAGAAATTTTAATCAAATTGCTGACTCATATGCTAACTATGTGTTAGATTGGAATTTGTTTCATTCATCATAAATTAATCATAAGCACAATGTTTACACATGTAAATAAATAAACTGATCACCATAAAACTTTTTTATATACATCAAAATGTGGTAATACATAGTGTCATAATACAAAATTGGGGCTTTGAAAGCCACCATCATATACACGGTAGTACAAAATAGATACACTCCCAGGTGTCTACTCTTGTGGAGGTGGATGAGGGTTGTGATCATGATATGTCACCATGGCTCTAGCTAGCCACCGAAATAAACGCACCCATGCCCATGGTACACCAACCACCTATCTCTGCATAGCCTCAGGCAAGTCCTCGACTTGCGCCATGGGAATCCTATGAGTCAGTCGCACAAAGTTGGTATGGATGCTTTGGAGCGTTCGCTCCACATCCACACTAGTGATATCATCTCCTCTTCCCCTCCGTCTATGATGTGGGAAGCCCTTTGGTCACCGTGGTCCCACATCTGCACATCAATGGTAGATGTCACTATGTATTGTCACCCAAAAACATGTCTTTTTGATTCTATTAATCAAGAAAACACAAAAAAATTAATACTTCAAAAATTTTAAAAAGAGTAAGGGTCGAGATTCGTTACCTATGTCTCCATATGCTGACCCTGGTGGTAATGGCATGTTCGGGTCTCCCCAGAAGTCTATCCATGCATAAGGGTAGTCCTCTATGGCGATAATCTATCGTCGCCACCAAGGAAAAAAGTCTGCTGGATAGGGGTTGGCCACCCTACCGCCCCCCAGTCTGCGCATCACATCAGCCCAACATCGTTGGGCTGGATCTTGAACCCCGTGGAGAGGAACATCCACTCTAGGGCTCAATCCCGGAACCCGCTTGAAGAAGAAAGTGCTCAAGATACTACTGAACCCGAAGTTCCGTATCCTACCTACCTTGCACTCACTGAGCTGATGTTTCATGTTGCTCAACAGTGATGTGCTCCAGTCATAGATGGTCGGTGTCATACACTCCACCGCATAGAACATCAATGGCCGAGAGGCCTGATGGAGTGAGGCTAAGCCTGCTATCCTGCCCAGCGTCAGTAGTACGGCCTTTAGGCCCAGTACCTATATAGTGTTGGTGGGGACTTGGCTCCCCACTTTCTCTGTCTCTGGATAGCAGTATACTGGGATGTACTCATCTATAGTCAGCCCATGACTTGGCCCTCCGTGGGCACGAAGGTTCACCGTCTCACCCCGCCGTGATAGACCTGTGATAAAATAGATATCTTCCACCTCAATGGTGAGAGACATGCCATCTAGCTGGAAGGACTCTGAGTCCGGATCCCAATAGTATACAAGCATCTGTAGTAGTCCTGGTTTGGCCCTCAAGCCTCCTAGGCACCAAAACTTGTAGAGTCCGCATCTTCTTAGAGCCTCTTGAGCCATTATGTCAGCCCTTACTGCATCCTCTACATCACCATGCTCGCGTTCTCGCCACTCTAGCACCATCCTGCATGAGAAGTTGACCAAAATGTCCATTAGATTCATAAAAATCTTAGTGCGTGGCGTCATACGCGGCTATTTTCAAAACAGCCGCATATGTACGCGGTTTCAGGCCCCTTTTCCGCGTATAGACAGCCCTATATGCGGAAAAAACCTCGATATCTGCGTGGGCCGTGGCGCTCATGTAAGTTTGGCCATTAAAAATTCATTTGACCATGAAAAATTATAAAATTTGTATTGAAATGCAAGCTGAGAACATGAGTAAGTACCTGGAAGAATCGGTTGTGAATTCCACCGGCTGAATCTCCTGGAATTTGCAGTTGAATATCAGAGCTCCAATGGGTAAAATTTTCAAATGATTTATATTTTTTACTATTTATAGAAAAAAATTTCAAATATTTGAAAATTGTTACCCCCTTTCCTATAGTTTTGACCATTTCTAACCTTTTTGGACCGTTTCTGACCTAATTTGTGATGTAGAAGACCGTTTTCAGCGATGTTTCATCCTTTGGATTGACCCGTTCGTACTGATCTCAGGTATAACATTTATACTGGCATATAGGTTAGGTTCACCACCGTTTGCATTTTGCATGACCTTATGACCATGTCACTATATCCTTAGGTACGAACCCACTCTATTATGTCACGAAACCTTCTTGCTACTATAGAAGTGGCATGATGTGAGTGGTAGAGACTCACCTTACATGGGTACCCTAGATAGCACCTTATTTGCATTTGGTGCCCATGTCGATGTTTCCCCCTTTAGGGTGTGGGAGTCTGTTGTATAGTATTGCCACGACATTTAGCAAGAGCCTCATACTCCTCTTGATCTTATGCTGGCCTGTATCCCCCCGGACTCCCCTTATATCGAGTTGTGAATGCATTATCATGAGCTTTTCCTGTCTTATTGAGCTTTATGCCGGCTCCCCTGACATTGTGTTTCAGCCATATAGCCCGAGCTTGTCTCATGTCTAGCCATGCAGAGCCTTTATTTATATCTTTCGCAGCTTGATTCCCTTTTTACTAGGAGGGGATTTTCCCCCGAGTGTCGATATCCTACACATGTATCCTTGCATTGAGCATAGATATGTTCCACTGCTTGGAACTAGTTTGTTTTCCTTTATGACACTCGTCTCCTCCTAGTTTGTAACTATAAAGCTAGTTTATTCTTTTTTCAAGCTTTTCAAATAACTGAAAAAGACCAAAAAAATAAAAAAACCAAAAATCAGGACAAGAAAAGATATTATCTTTGGCAGCTGTCGAGTCGTGTCGCCTTCAAACAGAGCACTGTATTTCAAATCCATTGGTTGGGTTATAGTTTGACTTTAGGAGCTGTACTCGTTATCTGAGTTTTATCTCCACCGACTGGTTAAGCTTCCAGTACCTATGGAGCCTCTATTGATGCCTCCTGCGTCATAGAGATGTCCCAATTTGTATATCGAGTCTATGCTTCCTTCATTCAGTCACCATACGCCGTTATGCTCTTGTTTGAAGGAAGTTGAAACCTGAGTCGTCCATTCCTCAGTTATCTTGACTTTGCATGTCGGCCATTCCCAGTACAGTTACTGGTTCGTGCACCTTATGATCGAGTTCTTCCATATTATACAACCTTGCTGAGTACCTCGTGTTGGATGATGGGGGATGCCTTAATGCCCTCCTTCCAGCGGATTTCATCCCATCGACTTCAGATCATTTATTCTGGGATTGGAGTCTAGAGTCATTTTGAGTGCC
Source organism: Pseudotsuga menziesii (assembly GCA_001517045.1). Taxonomy (NCBI): domain Eukaryota; kingdom Viridiplantae; phylum Streptophyta; class Pinopsida; order Pinales; family Pinaceae; genus Pseudotsuga; species Pseudotsuga menziesii. Next base: position 127,919 of record LPNX010197724.1, on the reverse strand, counting down.
TTGAGACTTGCAGTCATCAGTGGCAGGTTCTCTCGCCATCGACAGTTTTGGGAATACATCAATGTCCCCTGATCGATGGATTCTCTCAAGTGTTCGACCTCAACACATTTATTCCACTTGTTAGTTTGCACTCTAGTACCTTGATTCCCATTTTCATTATTGGTGGGTGATCTCGCATCTATTAACGGTATACATCAATGACCGGTAATCAGATGATGGACTACTATGTTCGACCTCGACACCTCTATTCGCATAGTAGGACATGTACTCATAGCGGTTTGTGTAGAAGACCTTCCAGATTGGTGGCATCCACTATATGCTACCTCCTTGATCGTGCCAGTGTTCATGAGATTTCAGCTATCGTGACTTGTTCCAGTATATGTCAGATATTTCTAGCCACTATGGAGATCTTGATCTGTTATATATCTTCAGCCTATGTGGAGATCATTGTACTTTGTATATCTTCATCATGAAGATTCTGATATATGTATATTGTACGTGGCGATGACCACATATGTTCTATCATGTTTCATGCCTATTCATGGCCATTGTACTCTTATGTATCCGGGACTGCTATATGTATGTGTAGTTATATGCAGAGTTGTATTATGGTATTATGCTAATTGGGTGGTTGGTCTTCCATTTGGGTACCTTCATCACTTCACTTCTGGGATGGACTTATAATGTATTTCAGCCATGATATAACCCCTCTGATCTCATACATTAGGGGGCATCTGTTATAGCGGATTTCACCACACTAGGTGAATCACACATTGTATGGCCTTCCCCTATCCCACTGCAGACTCATTATTCCCTATGGACCATTTATTGTCTTTTGATGTATCATTGACCATCCCTAAAAACATTAGAAAAATGATATACGCGTCCTTTTCCCCGATAACCGCGTACATACGTGGATATTCCCTCTATAGTCGCGTACATCAGGATGTGTGCATAATCCAAAACTGTTGGACTGTTCCTTGTCTTGAATCTGACTCATATGACTCCTGGCCTTCCATATGCCTTGAGATCGCATGGATTCGACCTTTTAGTATCACTTTGGAAAGCTATATAAGGAACCATTGAGACATTGAAAACAATAAGAGAGAATTGAGAGTACCGAAACTATAGTCCATTGTTGCCAGAACTATACTTGAGTCTGCATCCCTTTGTCCCTTTGGAGCACTGTTGTGTTCTTCCCAAGCTTGTCTTTGTTAGTGGGCTTGCTATCGGAGTGATGGAGGATTGAGGTGGTGGAGGCCCAAGTGGGGGATTCAGTTTCTCCGGTTCGCAGACGTGCCGTCAGAGGTTGTCACTTGTAATCTCTGATTCATATTAATAGAAATATCTTTTCCTATCCAGTAATGTGTATTTGAATGAATGTTGCATCCATTGGAATATGTCAAATGCTTATACATTATTGATTATATATGCTAGAATAGATCTAACACCATGAAATGTAGTATGCTTGTATTGTTTACTTGTTGTTGAGGACGTGCTATAACAATTCAAGCTGAAGATTGGAAAGCTCAACGGGGATCTACTTCAACCATCCGGAATAAGGTACGAGGTTCGATCCTTTAGTGTTAGATGTTTTGAATTTCTATTGCATATTGGGAAAGATTGATTTCTGGAGTCTAGCTATCTATTGTGGTACCCCAAGCCATAGGAATTTCTCTCCGTAACAAACATGGAACTATATTACCAACATCGTCATTATTGATACTAGTACCTGTGGGTAGATTGGCTTCCTCAAGCCCTCTACCCTCTGATTCAATCTCAGGAACATTATTAAACTCAAGCTTAGCAGTGGCCTTCCGTTTCCTACAGGTTTTTGGGGAGGGATTCGGCCAATATTGAGTCGGCCCCAAATGACAGTCAGTTAAAAAATCATCCCATGATTTACCCTTCAAGGACAATTGATGCTGTAATATGATTTTGATTAAACCATGGTGAAATAAATGTCTATTAAGGTTATCAAAACTTTGGATTGCATGCGACATCTTTTTCAAACTTTGCCACAGATAAAATGGTAGATTAAGCCTATAGCCCTTTAATGCTAATAGGAGTCTTAGATGATATTAGTGTAGGTGAGAAAAACGTCCATCGTAGGACACATACCTGACCAAAACTTCGTAGCAGGATCGCCATTCAGGATTCAGGAACTTAATAGAGACTCCTATCTTCAGTTTTACATTATCTGGTAATGGCAAAAGCAAGGATAAACACTTCTTTTTATTAACCCTACTACCTTTGAACCAGTGCTCTCCAACTTGCGGGAGCTTTGTCACCTCTGCAATTATGTCTTCGTTAACGATGAACCTAAAACCCCCGATCTGCACAACGTCATCTTTTAAATTCAAGGCAAACATTTTGGTCACCTCTGCGTTATGGCCATCAAAACACTTAAAAAACTGCCGCCACCCAACTTTCTCAAACAGCAAGGTGACCTTCTCGTCTGCTTCTACGAGCTCTGAACCTGAGATTTCGAAACGGTTCAATGGAGACATAATCTCCTCAACACTACCCTGGTTTCGAAATGGACTGAATGGCAATGTGAAGAGAGAGGGAATAGGTATCCAAGTGTATGACATGATGTGAAAAATTCACATGCTTTGAATCTGACAGATATGAGGTCTCTGGACATGGCCATTTTTAGCCGAACCTAGCAATGATGAGTGCTACAGCCAACATTCTAATGTGATACATGCATGTTTAGCCACGACTAACAGTAAAATTTAACCAATTCGACATATCAGGGATTGTGTGATTGATGGATTGTAAATCAAGGTATTGATTATCCACAGTGGTCATAATGAACTCGTACATTGTTATGAAATGGAATGGCTATCAACATTAAATCCGGATGATACGAATTAACAATATATTCGTATCTATCAGTTAATTATGAGGTGCAAGCCACATCTCCATGCTAACTCAGCGATCCAAGTGACCAGCGTTATTAATTTGACACATGGCTCTCGTAAACTCTGTCAATTAATGGTCTTCTCCAGTTTGAGCGTGAAAGGTGGTAGCGTTCAAGGCGATATAGTATTGAGATCATATACCCTAATGTTTTGCATGACAACTAACTAATGATCTGATATACTATATATAAAACTTCATAGATCTAGTTTTAAAACTTACCAAAAATCCATTGATTAATATCTTACATCGAATTTGATAGGATACTAAGTTATAAAAATATAATATACGAAATTTCCCATATAATACTCATTTATTCACTGACTACATATATACAATGTTTACAAAAACATGGTAAGATATTACATATGAAATATGAACATTAGGTTTAATAAGAATTTTGATTTAATAAGTCACCTTTAGATCTAAGAGTTTAGAACTAAAACTCAAAATGTGTTTCATTGATTCCCATTTAGCATACTATCCCTTTGGGTTTTCTTAAATCATATATAATCAGATAAATTTAATTTAAAAATTGATTATATAAAAATTTATGAAACTAACAGAATAAGTCACCTTTAGTTATAAGAGTTTAGAACTCATAATACCTCATTCAAATCCATCTTCACATAAAATCAAAATGTGTTTCATTGATTCCCATTTAGCATACTATCCCTTTGGGTTTTCTTAAATCATATATAATCAGATAAATTTAATTTTAAAATTGATTATATAAAAATTTATGAAACTGACAGCTGCTAACTACAAAGTTTATGAACATGTTTTCATCAACTTTAAACATATCATTCAGTTTTCTCCAATTAAGAGTACCTTCAGAATCAAATATTTTGAAGGTGCTCTTTTATAATTTTAAATTGGTAGATTATAAGAGAGAAAGCTAATCTCCCTTCATCTTAATGAGACATGAAGGGATTGTTGCTCACTGCCAACAAATGGCGACAACCTGGGCGAACCAGTTATGTCTGCTCATACAAAATGATATAAATGAAATCTTGAAACCTATTAAAAACAATCAAAAATTCTTTATCTAAACAAAACCATTATTTATTCATACTTATAAGTATAACTCAGAAATATTCCATTTTTTGCAACAGAGATTTAGTTAGGGATAAATTCAAAAATATCTTGATCAAAACAAAGTAATTCATAGTAATAATAACTTGTACCATCAGCATAGAAATCTACTTCTCTGAAAACTTTCCATAATTTGTTCCATAAACAAAATAATTTTCTTTTTGTTTGTTTTTCTTTTCTTTAAACAATCATTTTAACTGAAGACTACTATCTAGGTATGGTATCCCAATGTGATAGTATCATTCATGAGAGCTATTCTGAAATAAGCAAGCCAACTCATGATGAGACCTCTTGTCTTTTAATTTTTAAATCAAAATCCATCACCCTGGTGATCAGAAATGAAGTTATCCCAAACAGCACTAATGATCATGATTAGGTCGGCTCATGATGAGACCTCCTATTCTTCAATCAAAATTTATGTTTTTTTTTAATTTCATCTTTTAAATTTCATAAAATGAGAGATCATTACCTAGCATGGTGACCAAATGGTAATGTCATTCATCAATATCACCGCAAAATGAATCAGCTGGCTCGTGATGAGACCCCTTATCTTTTGGTTTTTAAACCAAAATCCATTACTAGTTTCCTAATAATGTCATACTAGTGATATTTGTGATTCTGATCGGACCGGATTATTACTAATACCTTCCGTCTCTCATTTTAGCATTTTATTGACTGGAACAAATCCTAAATAGTTTTCAGATCGTAAATACTTTTGAAGACTGATGATGGGGGTCTGTAAGAATTTTTCAAAAGTACAAGCTTCGAAGAAGATATTTAATAAGCTATCCCCACTTTTATAAAATAAAATAAAAAGGTGAGGAATAATCTGAGAAACACTTACAAATAAAAACAATGATAGGTCTTTAATAGATATAAGAAACCTTGATCATCCTGAACAAATTTCTAAAAGATTTCAGTCAAATATCATAATTTTTCAGTCTCATGAGAAAACTGACTTTTGAACTTTGAAGATTTATTTATTTACATTTATTTCTTTAGCTGCTCACTAAAGATTATTGACTGATTATATACAAAGATTCGATAGTCTGAAATATTTGACTTAACAGAACTAACACTAAAAAAATAATAGAATGATGTTTGAAAGTTATAAAAGTTTTATGAATTTCTCATCATCCTTAATTCTATGGATTATAATTCAGTTTATATACAACAATATAAATTTATTTACAAACAACAAACATGGTTTATGTATAAAAATATAACTTTATTTACAAGCATTGAACAAATTATATACATTTTAAGACAGAAAATATTAACAGAAATATTTTTTCAGAATCAGTCCATTCACAAGGAATGTTTTGGACTGTCCTTCAAGTGTTTGCAATCGAAAGGTACTTGGACCTATTTTCTCAGAAATAACAAAGGGACCTAACCACAGTTTCTGAAACTTAGTATGATCTCCCTTTTCCTCGTGAACTTTATCCCATTTTAAAACTAAGTCTCCCACCTAAAATTCTCGTGTAGAACTGAAGGATTGGTCAAACCATGATTTCACAATCTGTTGATGTTTTGTAAAGTATTGTTTTGATTTTTCTCTTTCTTCTTCAAGCTTTAGCAGAGTATTAATTATCTTTTCCATTGGTGGGCACTCTTCATCTTGAACAGATAGAGCTAACTGTAATGAAGGTAAGAACAAATTTGGTGGTAAAATAGCTTCAGTTCCATATACTAAGAAAAATGGTGAGTTACCTATCGCGACCTTACGAGTTACTCTGTCTGCCCAAAGGGAATTGACCAATTCTGTATGCCAATTACGATGATGAACTGAAATAGTTCTTTTAAGAATTTTCAATAAATTTTTGTTTGTTGATTCAGCTAGACCATTCCCATGGGGATGATAGTTAGCTGAATACCTGATTCTTATTCCTTTCTCTAAAGCAAACTAAGTTAACTCAATTGATGAAAAATATGAAGCATTGTCAAAGACGAGGGAATCTGGAATACCAAATCTTGTTATGATAAAAAATTCCAAAAATAGTACAACCTGATTGGTATTTACAACCCTTAATGGTGCAGCTTCCGCCCAACGAGTAAAATAATCGGTTGCAGTTATTATATATTTGTGTTGCATAGATAAAGGGGGATTTATTGGCCCTACTATATCAATACCCCATTGCTGAAAGGGTCTTTCAGCTGAAACAGGTTGTAAACGAAAAGCAGGTTTTTTAACCCTTCCTGCAGCAAGTTGACATTCTTGGAATTTTCTGACAAGAGTATAGGAATCTTGAAACAAGGTGGGCCAATAATAGCCAGCCCTGAGAATTTTGTGCGCAGTAGTCTCTCCACCAAAATGACCTCCTGCTGGTCTAGAATGTAATTCTTTCAGAATTACTTCTGTTTCATCTTTATCTAAACATCGAAGGTATACCCCGTCTGAATTTCTCCAAAAGAGGATATTATCAATTAATAAATAAGGAGCAGATTTCAATCTAAGTGCTCTTTTCTTCTTTGGTTCTAGTTAATCAGGAGAAGCTCCTGTTTCCAAAAGTATCCGTATGTTTGTATACCAGGAATCTTGAGGTGGTGGATAAAAATAAATTTCCCTAGTAAGTAAAACCTCATCAATGACAGTTTCAGCTTCATCATTAGGTAAATGAGCAGCTTCAGCAGCTAATTTACATAGTCCTTGAACTTTAATTATCATTGAGGGTTTAATCTCTAAGTCATATTCTTGAAGAGCTGTCATCCAAGGTGCCCTCTTTTCACCTAAGTTTTTTTGTACTAACAGGTTTCTAACTGAGGAATAAGAAACAATTATTTTCATTTTAGATTTCAGTAAATATGGACGAAAATGTTTAACAGCCCTAAAAACAACAAAGGCTTGCTTATCAACTTCATGGTAATTAATTTTAGCACTTTTGAAATTTGAACTCATGAAGGAGATTGGGACTTCATTATTTTGCTGATTTAGTTGGGTTAAAACTGCTGCATATGAAATATCAGAAGCGAAAGTATACAATATGAAATCTTTATTAAAATCTGGGCTTAGAAGGCTAGGAGCTTCTGAAATGGCTTCTAAAATAATTCTTTTTCAGTTTGTCCCCAATTAAAAACAACATCTTTCTTAATCATTTTCTGCAAAGGACGTATGATCTCAGAAAAACTGGGAATGAATCTTCTAACAAAATTTATTTTACCGAGAAATGATTGCATTGCTTTCTTGCTAGAAGGATAAGTTATCTTTGAAATGGCTTGGGTTCTTTCAGGATCAATCTGATTCCGTTTTTTGAAACCATGCAACCTAATAAGATACCTTCTGAAACAACAAATATTGTCTTTTTAGGATTTAAGGATATTCTAAATTTTCTGCATCATTCAAATACTTTTCTAAGATGATTAAGATGATCAGGTCGATGTCTAGAATATACAGTAATGTCGTCCAAGCAGACAATGACTGAATGGTTAATTAATCCTCTAAAAGCAATATCCATTTCCCGTTAAAAGGTTTCTCCCGCATTGATTAACCCAAAGGGCATCTTACGGTGGGCATATGTTCCCCATGGAGTTCTAAAAGTAGTTTTCAATTGATCATCTAGGGAAACCAATATTTGGTTGTATCCTGAGAAACCATTAAGAAGAGACAGTATCTCAGATCCAGACACCTTTTGAAGAATTTGTTCCATGGGAGGAACTGGGTAATTATCCTTTTCAAAAGACTTATTCAGATTTATAAAATCTACACATAATCTAATATCCCCGTTTTTATTCCTAACTGAAACTAAGTTTTCTACCCATTGAGTATGTCTAATGGGGAAAATAATCTTGGCAGCTAACAATTTATTTAATTCCTTTTTAATTGTTGGTTCTAATGACGGGTGATATTTCCTTAACTTCTGTTGGAAAGGTTTTGATTCATGTTTAATTGGAATTATATGTTGCATGACTTGTGTGTTGAAGGTTTTCAGGTCATCATATGTCCAAGAAAAGACATCTTTAAATTCCTTAAATGATTTTATAAATGCTATTTTTTCTATAGGGTTGCAATCTTTTCCAATATTTATGGTTTGGAGATTTAGTTCTGTTCCTAAATTTATGGTTTCATACCTCATTTGGGAGCTGCTAGTTTTACAATTAGGAACATACCTAAACTTATCCTATAGATCAAATAAATTTTCTAATCTTGGTAGTGAATTAGGGACTGGTTTTACCTGTTCGAAAGATTTTTCAACTGAACAAAACTCATTTATTACTGAAAAATCCCGCAGATTTTCGTCATGAGTGACTTCGTCTATTGCTGAATCCTTAAAGGTATCCTTGTTCATCAGGAAATTCAGTACCTACATATCATTTTCAAATACACACCAGTTAAAGATATTATCAGGTATGGAAGGTCTAAAAATCAATTCAACATAAAAGAATTCTAGTGTAAGACTTTTTGACGGAATTAACTTTGATGCTATGTTTGCCAACAAATCTGCTTCTTGATTTTGACTTCTAGGAACATAATTTATGTTAAATGCATCAAAATGTGAGATAAGGTTCCATACCTCTCTTTGATAACTCTGTAAATGTTCAGATAAACAGTGAACGGAGTTACGAACATGTCTGACAATGATCTCGGAATCGCTGTATACAATTAATTCCTTGATACCCAAATCAATTGCTTTTTTCAAACCTTGTATTAAAGCTTTTTATTCCATCGTATTGTTTGTACAATTAAATTCCATCCTACAAGCTATACATGTTTTATTTCCCTGTGGGTCCACCAGTAGGCAACCAACTCTTGCTCCTTCTTTAGATTTCGCACCATCAAAATGTAAAGTCCAGATAGAACTATGCACAACCACTTTACTTTCTATGATATTTACAATATTCAGCAGATTATTTACATCATTAATAGTTTCCTTGAATGAAGAGTTAGGAGAAACAGATTTCACATTGCTAATTTCAGATTGCTGTTTGTTTTCAGCAAGAGCAGATTTTTCAGCTTTAAAATTACCAAATCCTAATTCATACATGTAATTCTCCATAATACAATCTGAAAATAAAACAGGTTCACTAGGATCATGCAGTTATATGACAGTATGTTTCATATATCTTTCTCTATTGATCTTTATCTGATTTGACTTTCTGTTCTTAGGTAACCATAATGCTGACCAGTCTGTGGCGAAGAATCCATTTAGTTGTTGAGACCAATCCCTACTTAAAAATAGTCCATAAGCATTTGGAATATCCGCAACAACAATATCTATAATTTGATAAACTGAAGGGTTACAAGCAATCCTGACTAAGACATCTTTCATTTCCCCTACGACCTTTACATTTGTCCTGTCCAATTGAGTTATTTGAGAATTAGATGGAACATATTTCCCATTCAATTTCTTGCATACTGATAAAGGCATCACATTGGAGGATGCTCCGAAGTCTACCATGCAATTATGAACATTCCTATTGAAAATTTCAAAGGTAAGTAAGAATGGAGGTGTGGTTGATTTAGAATTCTTACCTATAAGCGAAGCTTTGTCAGCCGTTGCTTTTCCTTTTTCAGTTGCTGTTGAATCATTATTAGAACTATTTGCAGCAACATTTTGTTTTGCATTAGGAATAATAGAACTCATGGCTGGATTTATAACATGACTATTAGGCACAGGGTATATTTGAAGAAGATCGTACATACTAATGTTTGCACGAGTATTTTTTAAATCTTCAATTATATCATATTGTAAATCTAATTTTGGAGATTTTTGAATAGTTTGGGTACCTTTGGTTGATTGGATTTGTTTTCCAGATTGAGCCTGTTTGTTAGGTTGTGAATTATTGTTGTCATTATTTGTAGTAGAACTTGATGAAGCTCCGGGGGTGTTTGCAAATGTTCTACTATGAGTATTGTAGGCATGTTGTCTTGTAGGTGGACTTTTACTCTCATGTACTTTCATAAGACTGTCCTAGAAATGACCATTAACTTGTTGAGGTTCCTATGATTCTTCATCATTTTCTGATTCCTCTTCTTCTTCGTTTTCAATTATTTCTTGACTAGAAGGTGTTTCAGACAAAGATAAAACAGCTCGAATTGTATTAAAAATCTCTTCATTTGCTGCTATGTCAGGTGGTGTATTTTTATTATTTGTATTCGGGTTTTGTCTAAACTAGTTTCTGAAAAATCCCCTAGAAGGAGAAGCTTCATAATTGGTTTTCTTTAACCCTAGAACTTCATTGGTTAATGTTCGAATAACGTTTTGCAGATGTTCTATATCAAATGCTTTGTCTTTATCTGAATTGAGTTTTTCAATCTTCCTACGAGGAAAGGAATCAGATTTCCCACTTCTATCTAGTTCATAGGACATAGAATCCTTCTCGACTTTAATGGCTTCCTCAAACATTTCTACTAATGTTGTTTTTCCATCTCTCTTAACGAACATCCCAGAATATTTTGGTAAAGCTGATGTATAATTTTCAATAATTATATCCTCAGGAGGTTGAGAAGCAATTGGAATTTTGTTTTTTAATGTCAGAAACCTTTGATTGAAATATTTGATTATTTATTTAGGCTCCATTTTAATCCTAGATAACTCTATATCTAAAAGAGCGGGTGTTTTATCTTCCCCGAATTTATCTAAAAAGGATTTATTAAATTCCCCCCATTTTGTGATTGATCCTTGTACTAATGAAAAATACCAGGTAGAAGCTCTTCCTTCGAAAGTTAGAGGAAACAATCGACAAACTACGTCTTCATGTTGAACATTCAAGGTTTGAACAGCCAACATGAATTTGTCAACATGCACCTCTACAAGTTCTTTGTCATCTGGGTTAAACTTAGGGAGGAGTTTATCTGAGTGTTTAGGCAAAGGATGTTGTATACCAGGGACTGCTACAGCAACTGTTCTTAGCCAAGGGAGTTGTGGGTTTGGTGGATTAGGTGGAGGATTGCCTCCTCCTCCTACAAGTACATTTCCTGCCATTGGAATTCTTTCAGAACTTGAAGAAATTCCTGAGTCAGATGGTCTTGGACTATCAGGTGGTGATTCAGGAGGAGAAGGTGGCTGATCAAAACTGCCTCCTGCAATTAAACACAAGTATAATTAAACACAAGTATAACAAAGCATACTGTATTAATATTAAAGTAGAAGATAATATACTGACATATAGAGTATATCCAAAACAATACTAGTAATGATATCAACCTGGATATTTCCAGTTGCATCCCACATCCAAAGATCCAACTTTAGTTATGAAATAAAACTAGCAACAAAATATATCTCAAGTATGTCTCTCTTCAATCACTCCATCCCCCCCTTTTGTTCATCAAAATTCCTAACTTATATAATACTATCAGTTGTTTTCGATTCAGTTTTTTCATCAATACTACATGCAACATTATAAGGTTTGTATAACTATCAAAGAGAATCGAATCTCTTTTACAAAACACCTGTCACTAATGAAAACGACTAGCCTGAATATTTGCTGGTTTTAAAGGTACTTGGAAAATTCGTGGTCACTATTGCAATTCCAGTCTTCAATGAACAGCCACGTTTCCCAATCAACATATAAAAATCGTCTTGAAACTGTGGAGAAGAGCAATGACATATCCACCTGTGTTTAAACAAACAAAACATCTCATTAAAAACCACAAACAGATATAACAAAATAAACTAACAATTTCAATGTGTGCCTGTAAAATCTGTGATTTTACAGGCATGCATAACAAAAATATTTTAATACCTGTTTGACAGCAAAACAACCCTTGTGCTTTGGAAAGTGAAAATAACCATCAGGTCCTATTTTGAAGATTAACTACTCTTCGAGCTTCAGCTAATTTGGCTTTAAGCCTGATAATTGCTAACTTTTGATTTTCTATTTGTTCAAGCAGAAGCTGATTCGTACCTATTATGGACATTTTTGCTTTTTTATATTGATTCTTTTTGGTATTCATTTCTTTCCACCTGCTAATCCAATTCAACAACTCCTTTCTAAATGTTCTATTTTCTTCCTCTATCAATGCTGCATTAGATTGACACTATTTAAGTTCATCTTTTAATTCTGTAATCTCGGTCTGATATGCCTTGTCCAAAAATTGCTGAAGAGTTTCTTCTTCATTTTCGTGACCTGAATTGGTTGCCTAAGGAGGATCAGGGTCATCAATGTTTTGACCAGATGACTGAGGACTGATATACGATGGTTCAGGATCTAACTTACAAGTATTCATATGTGATGGAGCATCCTCAGCCTTACCCAATTTTGCACTATTATCCTTTACAAGAGTGGGATCATTTATATGAATGATGCCAGGGACCGACGATGGAACGTCGTCGTCAATATGGACGATTGAAGGCTGAGTACCTTGTCGAGTAGCTATAGGAACAGAATTTGTAGATATGTTGTTCATGCTCCTAGTAACCCTCTTTGAAAACACAAGATTGTCTGACTCAAACCCTCCTTTATCGCAGCACACCTGGGCTAGATGATCTAGTTTATAGATAGATTCTTTGCCATGCTTTGTGAGGATTATCTGGCTTGGAGATATTTTTACAATCAACAACGTTAATATTTTTGCTTTCAGTTAACCTGTCCTCTATTTTTGCAGGGGTATTATGACATTTATCAGATGAAGGTCGGTTCAAAGCTGCTTCAGAGCAATAGGGAACTATATTACCAACATCTTCATTATTGATACTAGTACCTGTGGGTAGATTGGCTTCCTCAAGCCCTTTACCCTTTGATTCAATATCAGGAACATTATTAACCTCAGGCTTAGCAGTGGCCTTCCATTTCCTACGGGTTTTTGGGGAGGGATTCGGCCAATATTGAGTCGGCCCCAAATGACAGTCAGTTAAAAAATTATCCCATGATTTACCTTTCAAGGAAAGTTGATGCTATAATATGATTTTGATTAAACCATGGTGAAATAAACTTCTATCAGGGTTATCAAAACTTTGGACTACATGCGACATCTTTTTCAAACTTTGCCACAGATAAAATGGTAGATTAATCATACAACCCTTTAATGCTAATAGGAGTCTTAGATGATAGTAGTGTAGGTGATAAAAACGTCCATCGCAGGACACATACCTGACCAAAATTTCGTAGCAGGATTTCCATTCAGGATTCAAGAACTTGATAGAGACTCCTATCTTCAGTTTTGCATTATCTGGTAATGGCAGAAGCAAGGATAAACACTTCTTTTTATTAACCTTACTACCTTTGAACCAACGCTCTCCAACTTGCAGGAGCTTTGTCACCTCTGCAATTATGTCTTCGTTAACAATGAAACTAAAACCCGCGATCTGCACAACGTCGTCTTTTAAATTCAAGGCAAACATTTTGGTCACCTCTGCGTTATGGCCATCAAAACACTTAAAAAACTGCCCCCACCCAACTTTCTCAAACAGCAAGGCGACCTTCTCGTCTGCTTCTACGAGCTCTGAACCTGATATTTTGAAACAGTTCAATGGTGCCATAATCTCCTCAACACTACCTTGGTTTTGAAATGGACTAAATGACGATGTGAAGAGAGAGGGAATAGGTATCCAAGTGTATGACATGATGTGAAAACTTCACATGTTTCGAATCTGACAGATATGAGGTCTCTGGACATGGCCATTTTTAGCCGAACCTAGCAATGATGAGTGCTATAGCCAACATTCTAATGTGATACATGCATGTTTAGCCATGACTAACAGTAAAATTTAACCAGTTCGACATATCAGGGATCGTGTGATTGATGGATCGTAAATCAAGGTATTGATTATCCACAGTGGTCATAATGAACTCGTACATTGTTATGAAATGGAACGGATATCAACATTAAATCCTAATGATACGAATCAACAATATATTCACAGCTATGAGTTAATTATGCGGTGCAAGCCACATCTCCATGCTAACTCAATGATCCAAGTGACCAACATTATTAATTTGACACATGGCTCTCGTAAACTTTGTCAATTAATGGTCTTCTCCAGTTTGAGCGTGAAAGGTGGTAGCATTCAAGGCGATATAGTATCGAGATCGTATACCCTAATGTTTTGCATGACAACTAACTAATGATCTGATATACTATATATAAAACTTCATAGATCTAGTTTTAAAACTTACCAAAATCCCATTGATTAATATCTTACATCGAATTTGATAGGATACTAAGTTATAAAACTATAATATAAGAAATTTCCCATATAATACTCATTTATTCACTAACTACATATATACAATGTTTACAAAATCATGGTAAGATATTACATATGAAATATGAACATTAGGTTTAATAAGAATTTTGATTTAATAAGTCACCTTTACTTCTAAGAGTTTAGAACTCATAATACGTCATTCAAATCCATATTCACATAAACTCAAAATGTGTTTCATTGATTCCCATTTAGCATACTATCCCTTTGGGTTTTCTTAAATCATATATAATCAGATAAATTTAATTTAAAAATTTATGAAACTGACAGCTGCTAACTGCAAAGTTTATGAACATGTTTTCATCAACTTTAAACATATCATTCAGTTTTCTCCAATTAAGAGTACCTTCAGAATCAAAGATTCTGAAGGTGCTCTTTTATAATTTTAAACTAGTAGATTATAAGAGAGAAATCTAATCTCCCTTCATCTTAATTAGACATGAAGGGGTTGTTGCTGACTGCCAACAGGTGGCTAACTATGGGTTGATTATTATAACACCCCCCCTTAAGCCTGACTTATGAGTAATATATCAGAAAATTATAGGTCCTAGCAATAAGGCTTAGTCACCCTTTACATACTACATGTCCATTTAACCAAGGAAAGAGGAAAAAACCCAGTGGGAAAATCCTCCCTTAAACATGGATTGTAAAAAAAAAATTGGAAATCTTGTCTTCACTCATGCTTCACAGCATGATCAGAAATCCCCAGCAGTGATTTGAGATTGCTAAAGGTCTTCTCACAAAATTCTTTGGTGAAGATATCAACTACTTGTTCTGAAGATGAACAGAAGAGTAGGTGAATGGTGCCATCATGCACAAGCTCTCTGATGTAGTGCATATGGATCTCAATGTGTTTGGTTCTCTGCTTCTAAACTGGATCATTGTAGATTCGAATGGTACTCTGATTATCATAGTATATGGTAGTTGAGTACTATGATTCGAAGCCACACTCTCCAAGTAACCCTTGCAACCATAAACATTGAGTTGCTACATTGACAACTCCTCTATACTCTGCTTCTATAGATGAGAGTGCAATGGCATTTTGTTTCTTTCTTAACCAGCTGATTGGCCCTTCTGCAAGCATGAACACATATCATGATGTGGACTTTCTATCTGTGCTATCACCTGCCCAATCACTGTCAGTAAACCCAATCAAATCAAGATCAGATTTTTCTTTATAGAAGATCCCATGTGTCCTTGTTCCCTGAACAAAGTTAAGGATCTTTTTGGCTGCTTTACAATGGATCTCATGAGGCTGATCCATGTATCTAGAAGCCACACTTACTACATAAGAAATATCAGGTCTAGTATGTGTAAGATACAAAAAACATCCAATCAATTTCCTATACAGTGTATTGTTTACCATAGGTGAAGAATCAACTTCTTCAAGCTTCACTCCTGAAAGGAAAGGAGTCTTGCTTGGCTTGCAATCCTTCATTCTGAATTTGTTCAGAAAATCCAAGGCATACTTGGACTGGTGCACCTTGATTCTAGCTTTGGTTTGAGCAATCTCAAGCCCCAAGAATTGGCTCAAGAGCCCCAAATCTATCATGGAGAAGGCTTGGTTCATTGCACCCTTCAAGGAAGCAATTTCATCCTTTGAGCTTCCTGTAATGAGAAGGTCATCAACATATAACAAAATGATCATTAATGAACCATTAATCAACTTCAAATAGACATTTGGATCTGATTTGCATCAAACAAAACTCAGTGATAGAAGAAAGCTATCAATCTTGGCATACCAAGCCCTAGGGGCTTGCTTTAGCCCATACAATGACTTCTTTAGCCTACACACAAGAGATGGGTTAGTAGCAAATCCTTGAGGCTTTTGCATGTATATCTCTTCAGTGAGATCTCCATTTAGGAAGGCACACTTTACATCCATGTGATGTACCTCCCATTGCTTTGAAGCTGCAATGGCTAAGGCTAGCCTGATGGAGTCCATCTTTGCCACTGGTGCAAAGGTCTCATTGTAATCTATGCCATGAACCTGTGAGTAGCCCTTGGCTACCAATCTGGCATTTTGCTTCAGAGGTGAACCATCAGCATCAAATTTGGTCTTGTAGACCCACTTACACTGAACTAGCTTCCTCCCTGGGGGAAGATCAACCAACTCCCAAGTGTTGCTCTTCTGGAGTGACCTGAACTCTTCCTTCATGGTTGCTTGCCATCTTGGATCTTCTGCTGCATCTTCATATGTCTAAGGATATAATTCCACCATCAGATAGCATTTCTCAGAAAACATAGGATCTTTCATGCATATAGCACTCTCAAATTGAGATCTAGTCCTCCTAGGGTCATTAGGATTTCCAGCTAGCTCTCTAGCTGCATGAATGGTCTTGGCTGCCCATTTTGGCCTTGTAGGGCTGTTAAGATCTGCAATAAAATCATCACTATCAGACATATCAGAATCAGCATGTTCAACTATCTCTTCACTTACATTCAGAGGTTCTGGTGGTGAAGAGGCTTCTCCAATTTCCACTGTTGCTAGGGGTTCTTCTTGAAACTGAACACACCTTTCAATGAAGGATTTGTTTGTTCTCAAATTTATCAGCTTGTACCCTTTTGAATCTTCAGAGTACCCAACAAATAGACACTCTTGGCTTTGGGGCTGCAAGGCCTTTCTCTTTTCTATTGGAATTCTAGCCCAAGCCCTTGAGCCAAAAATCCTGAAATGGGCCACATTTGGCTTGTGCCCACTCCATGCTTCGAAAGGAGTCATACCATCAAGATGTTTATGAGGAAACCTATTCTAGATATAGGCTGCACAGTTTATAGCTTCGGCCTAGTACTTTGGTGGAAAAGTCTTAGCCTCCATCATGCAGGTTACCATCTCCTTCAATGATTTGTTCTTCCTCTCAGCAACACCATTCTGCTGTGGTGTGTAAGGGATAGAATGCTGCATCTGAATACCTGCATCTGCACAATATTGAATAAACTCAGACTTGACATACTCACCACCATTGTCAGATCTAAGGACCTTGAGTTTCCTCCCAGATTGGTTTTCAACCAAATCCTTAAAGACTTTGAAGAGGCCAAAAACTTTAGACTTGTGTTTCAGGAAGTAAACCCAGCAATACCTGGAAAAGTCATCTATGAAAGTCAATGCATATTTTTCCTAACTCATGGACATATGAGGGAATGGGGCAGCAACATCACTGTGGATCAACTCAAGAGGTGCAAAGGTTCTCTCATGACTAGCTCTCTCAAATTTATGCTCTGGGTGTTTTCCTAGGATTTAACCTTGACAAACTCCTTTGGAAAATTTTATCTTGGGTAACCCTATGACCATTTCTTTATCACTAAGATTAGAAAGATACTTGTAATTTAGGTGGCCAAATATTTCATGCCAAATCTTGCTTGCCTCATTAGCATGAATCAGAAGAGCATAGGGGTTTGAGTAGGGTAGGATGTGTGAGAACATGTATAACTTCAAAGTATGATTTGCAACTCCTTTTGCAATGACTTTACTATTAATTCTTGCACATGATCTAGGAACTAGGAATCAAAATCATCAAAGAATAATTAACAAATACTCATGAATTGGAAATAATCGGATCTAGAAATGGATTCCTCTTTGTATATTTAATAAACAATAAAGGGTTACAATTCCAATGTTGAGCAATGGATTAACTCCATGAAGAATTCGAATACCTAAGGAGAATTCGAATTCAGTGAGTGAGTCTAGCTTAACTGACTCTCAACCATACAGTCTCACTCAGTTAACCACTTGACCAAAACCCTAATTGACTCACCAAACCCTAACTAAAGTCAGAGTGCAATAAATGACTAAATCTCACCTGAAGGAGATCAAACACATGTCATAGCAATACAACCATCAAGTGCTAGTACTGCATGACTCCAATGAACCCTGATGTGGTTAACTGAAGCTGAGTTGACCATCAGAAGTTGGTGGAGGTGCCTTGTTGACTCCAGTTCATTAAATAATAATAAATAATCATTAAATAATATATTTAATGAATGGAGGAACCTTAACTGACTGTAACTGATTGGATGAACTGATTGTAACCACCAGTTAGCAGTTAGGTGCATTAATGCCACACAGATCACCCCTGGAGTGCTCCAGTTAGCCTCCTTGACTATAGGTAGGCGTGGGTGTGACTGGATGATAGAAATTAATGCTCCACTAATGTCAATTAAACTTAGGATAGTGGTTTAACTAGGCCAATTTGACCAAAGGAGTGTGTATGATGCTAAATGTCTCCAACACCCCCCTTTAAGCTATACTCAGGAAGAGTTAGAAAACATATATGCATAAAAATGCTAGGGCCCTGGAAACTAAGGCCATAGGTCACCCTATACAATGCTGAAACTGAAAAACAATGCTCAAAACAAACTAAGTGAGGAAAAAAGGGAAAACCCAGTGGGAAAAAAAACCCCCCTGAAGCTGAACACTGAAAGTAGTATGGATCACCCTGATGAACTCACCCCCAATAGTGAACGGAGGTAAGTGAAATTTTGTTGGGGCTCTGACCCTAAGGGTCCTTATTTTTGGGTAACTCCATAGTTTTTGTGGAAGTGTAAGTAGAGTTACAACCTAAAATAGTCTTAGGGGTGTCGCGGGTGGGTCGAAACCCCTGTTTTGTAATCAACCCTTGGGTTAAATCCAGGGTTAGGGTTTTGGGCACCCATGATGTAAATCCATGGTTTTGTAATAGTGCACTATATAAATAGGCACTTATGTAAAGAAGTAGGGTTAGGTCTTGAATGATTATCTTATGAAGCTAATGTAATGCAAAGATAAGAGATTGTATAAGGGTTTTTTTAAGAAGGTTAAGTCCCAGCTGTGTGCATGGACGACCTCTGTAGCTATGTGCGTAGAATGGTTTGGTGAAAAGGAAGATCTACAGCTGTGTGCACAGAGGCCTACTACTTTGTGCATGGATTTGAGGACTGAAAGGATCTGCAGCTGAGTGCACAGATCATAACTGTCGTTTTAGTTGTAAAGAGTTAAATAAAGCGCAGTTCTGTGGACGTAACCCCTACACTGGGGGTGAACCATGTGACATCTGGTGTTGTGGTTCATTTGTGTTGATTTGTTATTATATTTTATGCACTGTTAAGTAAATAACTGATAAAGTAATATTACTATTAATAACTAGCTTCACTGTGAATTCCTAGATAAGGGATGTGCAAGTAACTGTTTGTTTATCTAATCGCGAAGCTACATAATTGATAATACAAGTATTGTGTTACATGATTATTAATAGTTAAAGACTAAAGGTACAGTAAGATCCTCTCTTCTACTTGTAGAAACCTGATTCTACGGTACCCAATAGCTGTTTCGGGTGAGACTGTAGCCTGCTCGCAGGCTGCTGCCGAAAGGGCCAAGACTGTGGGTCTTTTGTTGGTGCGAAGTTAAAGGTAAAACCTGGGTCTGCCCAGTTAGCCCAACAAATTGTTTCCATTGCCGGTTGAACTCGGTATTTGTTGAAGAGAGATCTACGTCGTACCTCTAGGGCTATGTTTTGGCAACCCTCTGTAAAATAAATTGGTGATTGGATCGAAGCGACCTATTTCAAGTTTGCAGAATAGGAAAATAAAGATCCCCGTCGTAGCGCGGAACAATTTTTGCAAAAGTACATCTTTTTTGATGTTCATGAAATTTTCTTTGGTTCTATACACATAGAGTTGCACCAGTGGTTATCCAAGTTAATAGAAAGGAGGAAGAACTTCCAAGAAAACCAGTTTCCTCCCTGGACCCCCGCAAGAATCGCTATCTTGAAAAGAGTGAACAACATGATCTCGCGAGCAGTGGATTTTTGGACTGCGCGAACTCTCGAAGCATTTGTGACGGAGTTCGCCATCGACACAAGTACCTCCTTTAGCGAAGTTGAATGACAATTTTTCAAAGGACCAAGGGGTAAGTACTTGAACCTATTTATTTTGAATATTAAAATACTATTGGCTGAAAAAGGAATCTTGCTTATAGAATCAGATTGTTAGATCTAGTATTGCTAACCTATGATTGGAAGTGACTGGGACTTCGACGAGCAAAGTGGTTTGCTACAAAGTGGAAAAAGATATAAGAGAGATCTTGGTCCCTCTACTGAGTATACCCCTTTAAGCTCTGAAGCCTCTGAGTCTACCGAGGCCCCCCCTGTTAGAAACCCTCTGATAACCCCGCAGCAGAGACCTATTATCCCTGAGAACCTGTCGCAGTCTTAAAGTAACCCTAGCCTGAGTATCCCTGTCACAGGTCAGTCTTCCCCAGCTAGTTCAAACCCTTCTTGCCCCCCTAGATCCCAGATGGCCCATGTTCATGATGACATCAAACTACCAGTTTTTAAAGGAACTAGGTCAAAAGATCCAAAACAGTTCTGGTTTCTATGCGAAGCTGTGTGGACCGCGAAGAACATTATGGACATAGATGTTCAACAAGCGCAGTTGATCACTTCTTTCAGAGACCGAGCCCTAATTTGGTTTATGAAGTTTTCTAGCACATAGAATCCTATCCTAGCTGACATCAAAGCAGCACTGATCCGAGAATTTAAGAAACCTAAATCAGAGTCGCAGTGCATCACTGAGCTAAAAGAGATTCAGCAACGGCGAGGCGAATCTGTGTGGGACTTTGATCAGAGATTCAAAGTTCTGCTTGACCAAGTTAGCTTCATGATTGGACCAACACAACATAAGGAGTGTTTTATTGCAGCATTATTACCTCACATCAGAGCTCCACTCATGCAACAGAAGGTTGCTGATCAGCAAGAGGCCTTAGAGATTTCCATAAAGCTTGAAACCACACCTATCAAAGATAATCCTGGCATAGCTCAAATTCAAGCGCAGCTCACGGAGATGGATTTAGAGCTTCGCGACATGAAAAAAGGGAAATCCACCCGCGAAGAGATATGGTGTATACGTTGTCGAACAGAAGGCCATGAAAAGGACCAGTGTCTGGTGCTGAGAAACTATTTGAATACTGGCGCACCAAACCCGCTGAATCCTAGTGTTCTGTACTATGAGATCTGTCGAACTACTGGCCAGCATCGACCGGAAGACTGCTATCTATTACAGAGGTATGTTCAAGGCCCGAAGAAACCTTACTGTAAATTCTGTAAGTCAGTAGGCCACAATGAAGATGAATGTCACAGCTTTGACCTAATGAGGGAGCGGACCTACAACACTTATAGGATCTACCCGGATGCACAAGGCAATGATGGATATGGTTAGCGAGGTGGTCGAGGCAGTTTTAGAGGCCGTGTTCATGGTATTCCTGGAGGAGGTCGAGGTCAAGTTATTTGCTATAACTGCAATCAGGAAGGACATCTAGCTCGAGACTATCAAAACCCAACCACGACATGCCAATACTGCAGAGCAGTCAATCATGTGAAGCTTGGGTTCGCAAGGCCATATAAAAAACTCCAGCATTTGATGTTCGACAAGAAAAAGAAACTTTTTTGGAAGCCAGACAAGACTTTGCTGATCCAGATTTGCTTGCAGCAAACAATCAGCATCAGCAGCTGAAATCCCAAGAAGACTCACGAGGCCAAGTAAGTCCTCTGTCATCATTTTTACAGAGTTGCATCAAATTGTTAAGAAATCAGAATGCCTTAAATGAATTACAAAAAGTTATTCAGTCTTGTGAACCTCAGCAAAGCCTTGGTAAGGAAAAAGTTGTCAGTAGAATTAGAAGGACTGGAAGAGAGATGAGACTACATGCTCAGATAGGAGAATATGACATGAAGGATATTATTTTAGATCTGGGTTCAGAAGTCAATATATTAACTAAACAAACATGGTAACAAATGGGAAATCCCACCCTTGACTGGTCCCCTATCCAATTGAGATTAGCCAATCAGCAGAGGATTCTGCCTTTAGGAAGATTCCCTAGAGTACCAGTGGATATAGATGGAATCAGCACTGTAGCAGATTTTGAAGTTATTGAGATCATTGATGACAGTAACCCTTATCCAGCTTTGCTAGGAATTGAGTGGGCAATAGATAGTGATGCGGTTATCAATCTTAAAAAGAGACAAATGACTTTTGAAGGGAAGGGATTGAGAGCTATACTACCATTGGATCCTTCTCAAGGAGAAAGATATACAGAGCCAGACAGAGAGGAAGATCAGGATATTCTGGACCACATCTATAATATCATAGCAAAAGAAGAAGATTATGTCAAGCCTAATGCCGAAGTTGTAATGGATTGGCAATGTGATAGCTCCTGCATGTTTGACTCAGATGATGGTCTAGAGAATTGGCAGAATCGACTATACGAGCTACATGGCCATCGGTGCGCACGAATTACCAAATCTCTTAGATGCCTTAGTGCACAGGCTAGAGATTTGCCTACATATGATGGGTTGATAGACCCAGGAAAATTTGTTGCGCAGTTCTCAGAACAAGTGCCATAATCATAGAGAATGCAGACTATGGAAGCAGCATTAAGAGCTACAGCAGCAAGATGGTGGAATGGCCACAGGAAATATATTCACAGTTGGGAATACTGCCAGAAATTTCTACGTCTCATATTCATAGACCAATCTCAAGAGGTGTGAAGCAAGTTCAATGGGCAGGATAGTCCTCAGGAACATTTGAAGCAATGTTATGCAGCATGGGAACATGTACCTCGCGAGGAATGGGTGCATAAGTTTGTGAACACTTTGGAACCTATAGCAAAAAACTGGTATATGGAGGTCGAGCTTCGACACGATATTGTAAGTTGGGATGATCTTGTTGATATTTTTATACTTACATTTTATATTAAATAAGTTTTCCCTACTTTAGATGCAAATGTTAGCATGATCCATGACAAGGCAGTTCATGATCAAGAAAGAACTGAGTACCAAACTAAGGAGCAGAACCAAGAATTTAGTGCACCAAACCTAACAGCTCCATCGCAGATCTTACCAGGACAGACCGCGGCGCAATGTTGTGCCAAGACTGCTCGTTGTGACGAAGCTAAGACAGTGATTTTGCCGGAGCACAAAAACACGGCGAATCTTAAAATCCGGCCGTTGGAAAATAGCCAAATTGGCGGCATGGGCACTTTAATTACCTTAATTGTTTGTACTAATGAGATCATGGAAAATCCAGTACCGGTCGGACAATATTTTTATTGGATTTGGTGCCTTAAATGCATCGTCCTAACAAATTTGATTGATAAAGTGTATAAGAAGATCCCTAAGTTGGCAAAAATCGCATTCTGCATTTCCTTGACACTTACAAGTGAACCCATGATAGACGAGCGAGAGATTCAGGATCTAGTAAGAGATTTCAAATAGAGGGGTCTCCAGAGTCGTTCCAATCCCCCACATACCCTTGTGCCCCGTGAAGAAGCTCACCGAGCCCCGCCGCGGCCGATGCAAACATGGTCCGCCAGGAAAAAGTTTAAACCTGAAGTTCGTTCTAAACGGAATGAAGACCGACACAGGCAATCAGGGAAAACATCAGGGATGCACCAGATGAACCTTCCTAGTTCAGCACAGGTCCCAACTAGAGGAGATGAGCACATTGAACCACTGCGGCCACCGTATCTCCAGCCCGTTCGACCAGGCGTCCAGCCACCCCGGCAGACAAAGCAGTTTACATTAAGCACGCCCTTGCTGCCACCAGGTGTACAGCTGGTTGGAACCATGATAGGAAAAATAGACCGACTTAAGTATGCCAACCATGACACAAATGATCATAGCAAGTTTCCACAGTTCGCACCTGCTCAATACTTGCATCACGTCAAATACCCAGACAATGACGCGACACTATTGGAAGTGCAATAGTGGGCTGCCAGCTTGGTCACAGCTGGCCTACTAAAAATGCTTGATGTTCCTCATTTTGGGTGTAGTACACAGGTGACCATCGTGGTTAAGCAGCTACTAGCATTAGTACATGATGGCCACTTGTGGATAGGAGACAAGCAAATTCCTATCAATGTCGAGCTTATTCATCAGATCATAGGCTTACCAATAGTAGGGCCTGATTCGGGCATTGAATTTCCATCAAAACATGAGGATACGAAGCTCGCGCAAAGCATGAAGGACCGTTTTGGCCTAACCAAGGGGAAACGAGGGTATCACACTTCCATGATTGAGGACAAGAACATCCGCTTCGTAGCTGAGCTCTTAGCATGCAAACTCCTGTGAAAGTGCAGACCCAGTGAAGTGCCTGCCCCAGTTATCAGAATCGCTGTAAACTGCACTGAGGGTTACACTTACAACTGGGCCGCATATCTTGCGAGGGAATTCCTGGAAGATTCCTGTGATGCATAGGAAAAAGGTAGACCTTTTCATTATTCCTGGCTATTAATACTTATTGCACTAATTGGGTGGAAAGAACCCACTGAGGCTCAGTTCATGGAGGCACCCCCAGGCATGCCGAGTGCAGTAAGATATGCATCCCTCTAGATGTCGCCAGACAAAACATCTCAGCAGATGACGAACACTGTGTTCACCTTTTATGGCATGAGTATACACTACGAGATCTTGCAAATACCACAACTTACCAATGAGTTGTTCTCTCAATATGAAGGTGCTGCGAACTTCAGTGCCGACATGCATCATGTTTTCATTCAAGCCCGTGCAGATCCAACACATCAGTGGTTTAAGTTACCATATGTAGTAACCAAAGCAGACATCTTGGGCATAGTTCAACAGTGGCCGGCTAACTAGTTGAAATATGCAGGAAAAAAACCCACCATTCCAGTTCCCCCTGTTACCCAGACAGGTGTAGGTACCAGTCAGGCACAGCAGCAAAGCCCACTAGAGGACAGTGAAGACCTAAGTGACTCGCAGCAAGATGGAAACGACCAAGGTGGGGATGGCGACCATGAAGAAGAGGATGAGGAGTCGGTCAAAATTCTATCAGATCTTAATCGATCAACTAAGTGCAAATCACCAGAAGTAGAGGAGGTAACCAAGCCTCAGTCCCACAAGAAGACAAAAGCATCGAAGGACAAAAATATAGATGAAGGAGTCACTGTGACGCTGGAAGAGCTTGAACAAGCTCTTGACAAATCTACTGAAACACTAACTCAAAAGTGGTCACAGTTCACGGATGTGCTTCTTGCTGTGCTCACGGGCGTAGCAAACAGGGTGTCAGAGATGAAAGAGTTAGCAACAAAATCAGCGACTAGTACGGCGACAAGTAGTACCCCAGCACCCATGCAGCAGGATATGAGGCAATGGCTGGCTAGAGATAACAGGGGCCAAGTGTCGAGCGCAGCTCTAATACTGACTGATGCAGATTCCTAGCCGCAGATGAGTATGATAGTTGGGATCGATTACACCAAGCTATCTATGACAGAATTGCACCTCTGCCAGCTAGCCATCACGAAGGAAATCCACGCACGAGATCACTATTCTCAAATCCAGTTGGAAGACACCATGAAGCAAAGCCAGAATCTCGCAGCAAGGCTAGAAGAAGTTGCACAAAAGAAGAAAGAGGCTGAACATAAAAGAAATACATTGGTACAAGCATTGGATGAGGCATGTTGGAGTCTTCCTGACTTTGACATCCAAGATGAAGAAGAACCAGAGCAGAGAATTGCCAAACTGAGAGACTACACCCAACAATCTCGCAGTGAAATTGAAAAGTTAAAAATAGAACACCAAAATCAGATCGTGGAGCTTCAACTCCGCATCCCTCCAGAAACTCCACCTGAGATCCAAGAACAGCGCCATAGGGACATCCAGGTCTTAGTAGCAAAACTATCAGATATTGTGGGCAGCGTAGCAAAGCTACTGGAAGACATTATTGAAGCATGGGTGAACCTACAGGACAACCCAGATATAGGTAAGGTACAAGAAACCATCAATCTGTGACAGGAAGAATTAGATGCAGTCAGAGCAGAAATTAAGATGCTACCTCCTATGCAGAAAATGGCTAAGGTGAAGCGAAGCAAAGAGATCCAGCAGGAAATCGACTCCTGTAGGACGAAGGTAACACTATTGGAAAATTTGCTGCAGCCACTTGTTGATGAAGCATTGGAATTGAGCAATGCTGTGGAGAGTCAGCTCAAAATTTTGAAGACCTATGATACTTTTGCGCAGGAAAAGGATAATGAAGTATCATCCTCAGTGTTACAGGAATTGGTGGAAAAAGAGAAATCAGCTGATGACATTATACATAACCTCAACAGTCATTTCCATATCCTTACAAAGAATATTCTCTCACCAGAAAAGTCGCAGAGTGTCCCGGGACGGGCCACAAGTGAGTCTTAGGGGCCTGTTGGGGCTCCGACCCTAAGGGTCCTTAGTTTTGGGTAACTCCGTGGTTTTTGTGGAAGTGTAAGTGGAGTTACAACCTAAAATAGTCTTAGGGTTGTCACGGGTGGGTCGAAACCCTTGTTTTGTAATCAACCCTTGGGTTA
Organism: Pseudotsuga menziesii; assembly: GCA_001517045.1. Taxonomy (NCBI): domain Eukaryota; kingdom Viridiplantae; phylum Streptophyta; class Pinopsida; order Pinales; family Pinaceae; genus Pseudotsuga; species Pseudotsuga menziesii. The sequence goes on along the minus strand of LPNX010197724.1, from coordinate 101,429 downwards.
AATCCAGGGTTAGGGTTTTGGGCGCCCATGGTGTAAATCCATGGTTTTGTAATAGTGCGCTATATAAATAGGCACTTATGTAAAGAAGTAGGGTTAGGTATTGAATGATTATCTTATGAAGCTAATGTAATGTGAAGATAAGAGATTGTATAAGGGTTTTTGTAAGAAGGTTAAGTCCCAGCTGTGTGCCTGGACGACCTCTGCAGCTGTGTGCGCAGAGGGGTTTGGTGAAAAGGAATATCTACAGCTGTGTGTGCAGAGGCCTGCTGCTGTGTGCGTGGCTTTGAGGACTAAAAGGATCTGCAGCTAAGTGCGTAGATCAAAACTGTCATTTTAGTTGTAAAGAGTTAAATAAAGCGCAGTTCTGTGGACGTAAACCCTACACTGGGGGTGAACCACGTGACATCTGGTGTTGTGGTTCATTTGTGTTGATTTGTTATTATATTTTATGCATTGTTAAGTAAATAACTGATAAAGTAAGATTGCTGTTAATAACTAGCTTCACTGTGAATTCCTAGATAAGGGCTGTGCAAGTAACTGTTTGTTTATCTAATCGCGAAGATACATAATTGATAATACAAGTATTTTGTTACGTGATTATTAATAGTTAAAGACTAAAGGTATAGTAAGATCCTCTCTTCTTCTTGTAGAAACTTGATTCTGCGGCACCCCATAGCTGTTTCGGGTGAGACTGTAGCCTGCTCGCAGGCTGCTGCCGAAAGGGCCAACACTGTGGGTCTTTTGTTGGTGCGAAGTTAAAGGTAAAACCTGGTTCTACCCAGTTATCCCAACAACTTCTTTTCTGAAAATCTCTTGGTGAAGATGTCTACAATCTGCTCATCAGTCAGGCAGTTTTGCATAATGATGGTCCTGTCATGCACTAGCTCCCTGATGCAGTGCATGTGAATCTCTACATGCTTGCTCCTCTACCTGGTCACTGGATCCGTGGATATCTTAATAGCACTTTGGTTGTCACAAAAGAGGACAGTGGACAAAGTACTACCAAGATCAAACTCTGAAAGAATGCCTTGCAACCAAACTGCTTGGATGCAAGCATTCACCGCTCCTCGATACTCGGCCTCTGCTAAAGATCGTGCTATGGCAGCTTGATTTTTGCTTGAAAATAAAATAGGACCACCACCAAACATGAATACATATCTGGAAGTTGACTTCTGATCAATAGAATCACCCGCCCAATCGGAATCTGTGTATCCAACCAGCTCTAGCTTGGAGTCTGCAGCATAGTGAATGCCGCAGGTCCTGGTTCCCTAAATGTACTGGAGGATCCTCTTGGCTGCCTTCCAATTAAGATCATGAGGTTACTACATGTGTCTTGATACAGCATTCATGGCATAACAAATATCAGGCCTAGAATGTGTCAAGTACAACAAGCTACCAATCAGCTATCGATAGATAGTACAGTCCATGGGAGGTGTGCTTTTTCCTTCTTCAAGGTTGATCCCTGGAAGGAAAGGGAATGGTGCAAGCCTACATTCAGGGATTTTAAACTTGACTAACATGTCTGAAATGTATTTTGACTGAGTGACCATAATCCCATCATAATTTTGCTCGATTTCGAGCCCCAAAAATTGTTTTAGAAGCCCTGAATCACTCATTTCAAAGGCATTGTGGAGAGCAGTTTTGATGGCTGAAATGGAGGCAATTGTGCTACCTGTGATTAGTAAGTCATAAACATATAAAACAATTATAATTATATGACCATCATGCTACTGTAAATACACATTTGGATCTGATCTACAACTCTGAAAGTTTTGCGAGAGAAGGCATCCATCTTGGAATACCACTCTCTTGGGGCTTGTTTTAACCCTTATAGTGACTTCTTTAGCTTGCAAACCAAAGATGGATCAGTGATGTAGCCCTTAGGCTGATTCATGTACATCTCCTCATGAATATCTCCATGTAGAAAGGATTACTTAACATCCATGTGATGCACCTCCCAGTGCTTGGATGCGGAAATAGCCAAAACAAGATGGATGGAGTCCATTTTTGCAACCGATGCAAAGGTCTCATGGTAGTCCACTCCTTGGACCTGAGAGAAACCTTTTGCTACCAGAATTGCATTATATTTTTAGGTGCTTCCATCAGCAGCAACCTTTATCTGAAACACCCACTTGCATTGAACCAATTTCCTTCCCGAAGGAAGAGAAACTAGCTCCCAAGTAGAGTTTTTCTGAAGAGAATTCATCTCTTCATCCATGGAAACTTGCCATCTCGGATCATTTCAAGCATGGTAGTAGGATTTTGGATCAGAACTAATCATCAAATAGCAAGTTTTGGACAGAAAATTATCAGAACAAGAGATTGCAATACCTGCTCTTTGGAAATCAGACCGGGTTCTCCTTGGATCATCCGGATTTCCAATGTTGTCTCCTGCGGAGGAGAGTGTCTGTTGGTCCCATGTAGGAAGATGATTTTAAAATTCAGGTTCTGATTCAGTATATAATTATTGCTGCACACTGATATCAGAAATCAGAGGATCTAAATCAGGGTCATCACCCCCAATTTCATCATCCAAATATTCAGTGGAATAGGAAGGAATTTCAGCAGTTTTCTCCTTCAATAGTTCCACCTCCTGAAGAGGCTCATCGAACTTGACACTTCTCTCGATGATGATCTGTTTGGTCTTGATATACATCTGCTTAAATCCTTTAGATTCATCAGGATACCCAATAAACATACATTCTATGCTCTGCGGTTGCAAAGCCTTTCATTTATCAAGCGAAATTCGGGCCCATGCAGTGGACCCAAACACCCGTAGGTTCGACACATCTGGCTTGTGTCCAAAGTATGATTTGAAAGGATTCTTTCATTTCACTGATGAATGTGGAACCCTATTCTAAATGTATCCTGCAGCATGCATGGCTTCAGCCCACAAATTTGTATCAAGCTTCCTTGACTCCAACATACAGGTGGTCATCTCTTTGAGAGACCGGTTCTTCCTTTCCGCTACTCTGTTCTGCTGGGGAGTGTAGGGAATTGAATGTTGGACCTGAATACCACTTTGGGAGAAAATGTACAGAAAATAATTACTGACATACTCCCCTCCATTATCATATCTCAAGATCTTGATCTTAATCCCAGAGGCATTTTTTATCAAAGCCTTCAATTCAGAAAATTTTTCACATACTTCTGATTTCTTTTTGAGAAAGAAAACCCATGTATACCTTGAAAAATAATCAATAAAGGTAAGGAGGTACCTTGATCCATTCATGGATGTGATAGGAATTGGACCAGTGATATCAGAATGTATCATCCCCAATATGCTTGTAGTTCGGTTTGCCTTCCCTCGATCGAACTTGTGCTCAGGGTGTTTTCCAATCACACAGCCCTTGCAGACTCCCGTGGTTGCCTTGATGACCGGGAGGCCTTCAACCATGGAGTTTTTTTGTAATTTCTATAAATATTTGAAATTAATATGGCCAAACCTTTCATGCCATATCCTACTAACCTCATTTCCATGAGTTAGCAAAGCGGTGGGCTTTGCATCCGCAACAAAGTGAGAGAACTCATAGGCTTTTGCATGATGATTTGCATGGCCTTTTGCAATGAGTTTCCCAGATGCAATTTTTGTTATTTCAACATCATTTGGGCTGAAAGAGACTCTCTTAGGCATTCCTGTATGTGTCATCTAATAGACACTAAGGATATTTGCTGCTAGAGATGGTACATACAAAAGATTAGAAAAAAAACCATTTTCTAGATCTACAATACCTTGTCCTTTGGAAATGATGGTGGAGTCATCTCCCAAGTGGATTGGAATGGATTTTCTGGTCTCCAAGGATGAAAAAGAGTATTCTTCAGCCATCATGTGATTGGAAGCTCCACTGTCAATCAGTAGTGATTTGGACTTTGAAGTGCTTGCCATGAGGGCATGACCTTTCTCATGCTGTGGTTCCCGATCTTGGTGATCTCTCCTCCGAAAGCTCTCCGAAAGATTGATGTGATTCCTCTCAAGGAGAGAGGTTGCTTCATCAAGATTTTTCTTCATGCAGGCATGTTCAGGGTGAAAACCCTTCCCGCAGTAAGAACACCTGACTCTTTCTTTCCCATTGTGCCCTTTTCCTTTGTTCTTCCTTGAGCCGGAAGATTCATCATGCTGCTGATTTTCAACTCTAGGCTTTGGAGCATCAAATTTAGTTTTCTAATTTTTCTGCTGCTTTCCTTTACCCTTCACATCTTTGGGCCCCAAGACATGGAGGGCTTGATCATGGGAAGATTGGATGATCCCCATCTGGACAGGCTTGTCATGTTCACTAGTTAGGGACTCAATGAAGGCATCGACTGTAGGCATCTTCCATTTAGGGGTTGTGAGCTTCCCCAAACGGAATGTAGAAACAAAAATTGAATAATCATCCCTGAGTTTGGAGAGGATGGCTAGGATGAGCTGATCATATTACTTCTCCACTTTGAATTGCTTCAAGAGAAAAATAGTATGCTTGAACTTTGTAAAGAATTCATTCAGAGTCTCAAAATTGGAAGGTTGGAGAGACATGAGTTCATTTTCGAGTTGGTAAACTCTCAAGTCATCATGCTTTTCATATAGAGATTACAATTTGTCCCATATTTCTTTCGGTGTCTTCAGATCCGTAAGATGGAAGAGAAGGTCATCAGAATAGAGAGGCATAAGAAACTGAAGGCTTCATCCTTCTTGTTCAAGAATCTTGATTTTTCTATGGTGGATCCAGGCTCAGGTTCAGTGTCCATGGTGACTCTATGAAGTCCTTTTCATTTCAACTGATTTTTCATTTTGCTTTTCCATGTGTAGAAATTGTATGGAGTTAACAGAGGTACTGAAGAGGCCATCTGGATATGTTGTAGCGAATGCTTCACCTGTAGAAACCTGAAAATCAAAACAGAAAGGGAAAAATAAGGTCGGACAGCCTGCACATTCTAGGCTTTCATCACACCTAGCATAGTCAATCAAGAAAGCTTGATCAACAAGTTCTTTACTTGGGGTATTAAGTGGTAAGCCTTGACTTCTGATGCAGTGCTGGAATTTTGAGCTATTGCTCACTTCTCATGGAGAAATCTGTCAAAAATATTGTTTTTGAGAGATTGTTCTTCGTCCCACCATAAGCTATGATACCATATTAATTCTTGCACATGATATAGGAACTAGGAATCAAATTCATCAAAGAATAATTAACAAATACTCATAAATTGGAAATAATTGGATCCAGAAATGGATTGCTCTCTGTATATTTAATAAACAATAAAGGGTTACAATTCCAATACTGAGCAATGGCTTAACTCCATGAAGAATTCAAATACCTAAGGAGAAAATTCGAATTCAGTGAGTGAGTCTAGATTGACTGACTCTCAACCATACAATCTCACTCAGTTAACCACTTGACCAAAACCCTAATTGACTCACCAAACCCTAACTGAAGTCGGAGTGCAATAAATGACTGAATCTCAACTGAAGGAGATCAAACACATGTTATAGCAATCCAACCATCAAGTGCTAGTACTGCATGACTCCAAAGAACCCTGATGAGGTTAACTGAAGCTGAACTGACCATCAGAAGTTGGTGGAGGCACCTTGTTGACTCCAGTTCATTAAATAATATATTTAATGAATGGAGGCACCTTAACTGACTGTAACTGATTGGTTGAACTGATTGTAACCACCAATTAGCAATTAGGTGCATTAATGTCACACAGATCACCCTTGGAGTGCTCCAGTTAGCCTCCTTGACTGTAGGAGAAGGATAAGTTAGCTTCCTTGATTGTAGGTAGGCGTGGGTGTGACTGGATGATGGCAATTAATGCTCCACTAATGTCAATTAAACTTAGGATAGTGGTTTAACTAGGCCAATTTGACCAAAGGAGTGTGTATGATGGTAAATGTCTCCAACATTTACCACTTGAGATCTCTGTGATCTCAACTTCATCAGGGGAGAATATCACCTTCTTTGGAGACCCAGTGTGAGTCATCTGATACACTGATAAGAGGTTAGAGGCAAGACCTGGAACATACAGCACATTGCTGAACTGACCATGATCAAGATCAATCCTCCCTTTTCCCAAACTTGCAGTGAGAGAGTCATCTCCCAGTAATATTGGTGGACCTTTCGACATGTCAAGTGAGGTGAATGCCTCCTTGGTCGAAACCGTGTCTTGAAGCTCTAGAATCAATGATGAAACTAGGTGAGCTTGATGTGCCAGCAACCAATGCATGAACTCTCTCTCTGTCATCTGAACTTGATCCTCCTTCTCTCTTCTTTGAGCTGTTTGGAAGGGAGATGCCATTCTTCTCTAGGAGTTCGGTCAGCATGTCTATTTTCTTCTTCATGCAGGAACTCTCGATATGATTTCCCTTACTACAGTATGCGCACTTACTCATGTCTCCTTTGTTTTTCTTCTTCTGGTGGTTCTTCTTGGAACCTTGAGGCTCCTCCGGAGACTTGTTCTTATCTCTCTTTTTCTCAGGTGGCTTTTTATATTTCTTTTTTTCTTTTTCAATCCACCCTCAAATCTCCAGCAACCAGAGCTTGGTCTTTGGATGGTTTGATGGTGCCCATCATCACCAGTTTGTCTTGTTCTTGTGTGAGAGATTCCATGAAATCTGCAAGGCTAGGCATCTTCCAGGTTCGAGCTGTCAACTTTGTGGCATAGAAGATCGAAACAAACACTGAATAGTCAGGGCCAAGCTTTGAGAGTATGGCCAAGACCAGCTGATCATCCTTCTTTTCTATCCCACATTGTTTTAGCTGCAAAACAAGTGCTTTGAACTTGGAGAAATAGAGTTGCAAGGATTCAAAGCTATTTGGACTCAGGGAGATTAGTTCATTTTTGATTTGATGTCCCCTCATCTCATCTGTCTTTCCAAAAAGATCAAAAATATTCTCCCATACTTCATTCGGTGATGCCAATCCATCAAGATGGAAAAGGAGGTCTCTGGAAATACTCAGACACAAGAGACCATAGGCCTCATCCCTCCTATTGTGCCATTTTATCTTCTCTGCAGCTGCATTGGGCTCTACTTTTTTTGCCATAGTCACTCTATAGATGCCTTTCTCTCTCAACAGTATCTCCATCTCTGGTTTCCATTCAAATAAGTTAAATGGAGTCAAGATGATCTTCTGAGATTAATCCATAGCTCAGAAATTGTCCCGGCTGTCAGTAGAAGGCTCCCAGTCACTGATGTTGAACCTGCAAAACAAATTGGAAGGAGAGAAATCAATATACAAAGGCTCTAATACCATGTGGAAATTGAACCTAGTGATAGAACAATTACACTCACAACAATTATCAATTGTACATGCAAAATCACTCACAAAAGAGACTGAATATGGAGTTGAACACTAAACTGTATTGAATAAGTGTACAATATCCAACCCTACGAAGTCATAGGCTGCCACAATAAATATTTACATAATGGATTTGAATGCATGAGGAGGCAATTCGAATCTAGTCAAAAGTAGGCTTACTAAATAAAAGCAAATCCCCCATAGGTGCATAAAGCAGTTTCCAAAACTGTCAAGGAGCTCACGAATTGGAAAAAGCACTTAGGCAAGCTAAAAGGTAATGGAAGGAAAAATCATACATGCTTTTCATAGGAGAAAAGAGTGGAGGATGTGGAGGACAAAAAACAAGTTAACCTCACCTAGTCAAACTTTCCCAATTGCCTTAAAGCACTGAAAAAGCAGGCAATAAAGCAGAAAACGCAGAAGGGTGCTAGTGTTGATGTAATTGTAACTTCAGAATGTATTCACTCATATTTCTTATGTATTGTAACCCGATTTTTATTCCAGGATGTATTGTAATGTACTTGAGTCATGTCATGCCCCGATGTTCCGATCGGGAAGTTTCTATAATGTGAAAGTCATGTCAAGTCATTGTGGGTAACCCTCCTATTAGCCAAGGGTTAAAGTCCCCACAGTTGTGGGGCCCTTGGGTTATTAGACTATCCTAGTGAATTTGACCCTAGGTGAGTCATTGTAAGTCGGGCAATAGTCCCCACCATTGTATTACCCTCCTATTGGTCGTCGGAGGCAAAGTCCCCATAAGTGGTGGGGCACTAGGGTTATTAGACACTCCTAGAGATGTCGGCTCTAGTAAGTAATTGTTAAGTGAGGCCGACATGTTGGAGTGCACTTCAAGTGAACGAAAGAATATAAATAGAGATTGATCCTCTCTATTTATCTCACTTGCAACACTCACACTCACTCATTGGGGTGCATGAGTGAGAGAGGAAAAGCTCTCTCAGTGAGAGAGAGAGAGACTGCTGTTGTCGAGAGATCATCTTACTATTTTGGTGCTGATTCTATCTCTGAGGAAGTTGTGGGTTTTTCTCCTTTATGGTTTCCCCAAGGAAAACTCTTTGTGTCTCTTGTCTCTTGTGATGTGCTTATGTTTTATTGCTGTGCTTGTTATTATCTCAGTGAAAAGATCCTAAGATCATAATGCTAGCTTATATGATGAAAAGCTAACATGGTATTAGAGCTAACCTGAGAAGAAGACATTGTGCAGCTGCAGAAGCTAGGGCTTCTTAATTTTTGGGTCTTTCTCCACAATCTATCATCAAAAGCATGCTAGGATAGCTGTCCATTGAAGGGCACATCTTTCTGTCGAAGCAGAATTCGATTCCAAGCATTTTGAGTTTTCGATGCGGAAATTAGGGCTTTCTACAGAAGAGGAATTTTTGAGTGAGACTAGCATAGGATTTTTCTTCTCATAAAAACTGAAGTTTAGATACTTGGATCAAGAAATTTGGTTGGGTGAAACTCCGGGAAAGTCAAACCCTAGTTTGACCCCGAGCTAGAAAAACCCTAAATACTGAAACTGCTATGTTTTGGTACATTCGCTATATTCCTAGGTTGGCGAATTATCAGAAGTTGAAAATTTCAAGGGCTGAATATAAAATCCTTATGTACATTGTGTCCAAAATTCAATGTTAGATTCGCTATATTCTGGGAGATATGATGCCTCCAAGTTAGGGTTCCAGCCTCTTCCATAATTCATCCCTAGACAGGACACCTGGGGATAATTGAAATATATTGGGCTACAGAGGTCCAAATGGAATTATTAAAGACATTCCAGAAAGGGCACGGAATTTAATTTCGGTGGTCCAAATTTCAGACTGAGAAGATGAACCAGTGACACGTGGCATTCTGTACAACTTCACTATTCTGAACAATCCTGTAACAGGTCACCTTGGGAAAAGGATCATAAATCGAAAATGGTGAAACCCATTCTAATGAAACCTGTGGTTTTGGATCAAGGACATACAAGGTTACCTTAGTGAGATATTTCAGACACATAGGAGCTCAAATTTCAGAGATATCATAGAAACAGTAACAGGAATTTCTACAAAAGAAATTGGAAAATTAGGGCTTCCTATTCTGGGAGCTTCCCTCCACTGTTTTCAGAAAAGGAGTACATTGGACAGCTCCATTTGAAGAGATATATCTGTCTATCCAATCAGATATAAAAGAGTCCAAGTTTTGAAAATTAGGGTTTCTATGACAAACCTTAGTTCAGCCAGCTCCGGAACCAGGACGGACACCTCAAATCGGTAAGATCTAATCCTTTGCTATTTTCATTTGAGGTTCTCATTTCAAAATGATCTATCACATCATCTTGATGAAAAGCTTGGGAAATTTGACAAATTCCAAGCCTAGAATTATATGATCTCTCTGAAGAAAATGCATTGGACACCTACATGAGTATAGAGGTTCCAGTTCCAGAGGGAGATGAGGTTAGAAGCCTTTCACAAGAAGAACTTAGTCAAGGCCAAGAAGATCATGGTTGATTCAGTCATGGATCAACTTGTACTACAAGTGTCTTCCTTAAAGACACCAAAGATTTTTTGATTCCTTGACCAAGCTATTTGAAGGGAAGAACATAAATCAGAATATGACCTTAAGAAACCAGTTGAAGAATGTGAAGATCCAGAATGCAGAGACCATGTAGTCATAAGAGTCTCTCAAATCAAGAACAAATTGAAGCGGTAAAAGAAGAAGTGAAGAATGCAGAAGTGATGATGGCTAACTTGAATAGCCTCCCAAAATCATGGGATTCATTCATGCGAGGAATGTGTGCTAGAAGGAATTGATTACTTTCAGCAGACTTCAAGAATAAGAAGAAGCTCGACTCATAAGAAGAGAAGAGAAGATGGGAGCAATTGAAGATCAAGCTCTCACCTTCCAAAGAAGATCCCTCAATCAATGAGGAATATGAAGATCTCAACTCTTGAAGAACTTCTTATCCACCCTAGCACTTGGATAAGAAATGATGCTATCATGAATGAAGAAGACGATAAAGCTGAAGGCTCAAGAAGGAATATAACCACGATTCAAACAAAGATATGTATTCAATTGTCAATTCATAATATTGTTTTGTTATGCATTTGTTTATATTCAGTTGATGTATTATGCATGATAGGATGTTTGCATTAATGATAGTATACTACTAATATGCATGTGATGGGTAAGTAGCTCATGGTGCTATACAACTCTCCATTGCTACTTATCTAGAATGAAACCTCTTTGCTAACATATTGGATTAGTGCACAATCGCAATGTTGTCCTGGTAGAGATGGAAGGAATCTAGAAAGTTTCAGTGAGATATGGATGAATGTTGCATTGGCTAAAGTAGTTGCATGATCATATATTTATGCATAAGTATTTGCCAATATGAATATTCCTTATGAAATGTTCTAACCATATAAATGCATTTGACTTGTAGGAAAGACCGCATACATAATCGCCTACAAGCAAAGAAGAATGAAGACTTGTTCCAAAGAGAAAGTGACGACATTTCAAAATGAAGAATAATATGACGAGTGCAGTGACATCATCGATGCAGAACCTTCCAGCCACCAAGAAGAAAGGAAGACCAGTTCAAGAAGAATGATGTCAGGGTGTAGTATCGAGACCTGAAGAGAAGCTCATAGTTCCATCATGCAGTAGATGGAAACATCGTGGGATACAAAGCAAGATTCATAGCACGAGGCTTCTCATGAAAAGAAGGCCTAGAATATGAAGAGACATTTGTAGCCGCTGGAAGTGAAGTCACATAATCATGTGTGCAAATGAAAGAAGGCCTTGTACGAGTTCAGAAGACACCCATGGGATATCACATACATGGTGAGCTTGATGAATATCTTAACCTTTGCTACAAGGTTGATAAAGGATGACAAGCTCACAGATGAATGTGAGAAGAACTTTTGAAATAGTTCAAAATAGAGGATCTTGGTATACAATGATCCTAGATGGATACTACTTGTCACTCCAGTACAGAATGTTTCAGTGCATAGAGTATGGAAGACAGAGGGAGCATTATGCTTCAGAGGGAGTGACTGCAGAAGATCTAAGGTTCGACATGGTACAACAAGATGGATAGATTACTAATAACTCTAGGATTTACCAAGAGTAAAGCAGATTCCAACCTTTACTACAAGGTCGAGGATGACAACCTAGTGATGCCTCTACTGTATGTAGATGATCTATTTGTGATAGGTACTGATGGGCTGATTACTGATACAAAGAGAAAGTTTGCCGCAAAGTTCGAAATGAAGGACTTAGGGATGATGCATTAATTTCTAGGTATGGAGGTGTGGCAGAGTATAGATGGAATATTCCTTGGACAAAGGAAGTATGCAGTAGATATCCTGAAGAGGTTTAGGATGATGGACTGCAAGGCTATGGCCACACCTATGGCGTTGAACCTGAAGCTATTGAGTGATGCTTCATTAGAGTCGGTTGATGCTACGATGTATCATCAGATGATTGGGTCATTGATGTACCTGACGAACATGAGACCAGACATTTGCTTTGCTGTGAACACCTTGAGCCAGTACTTGACAGATCTGAGGAGTGTACACTTGATAGCTGCAAAGCATATTCTGAGGTACTTGAAGGGTACAATTGATTTTGGGCTCAAGTACAATGCGAAACAAAAGATTAACCTAGAGGGTCATGTTGATTCAGATTGGGCAGGCAGTGCCATCGACAGGAAGAGTACTTCAGGATGTTGCTTCAGTATGGGATTAGGTGTGATCTCTTGGTTTAGCAGGAAGCAGTCCTATGTAGCACTGAGTACAGTTGAAGCAGAGTATGTCGCAGCTTGTTTAGCTAGTTGGGAGGTAGTATGGTTGTGGAAGCTAATATCTGATATATTTGATCTCTAGTTGGATGCTACTTGTATACATTGTGACAACCAGAGTGGCATGAACTTGTCATAGAATCCAGTGTTCCATGACAAGTCGAACCACATCGAGATCAAGTATCACTATATCAGGGATATGGTGCAGAGAGGAGCAGTGAAGCTCCAATATGTTGCGATGGAGGAACAGATAGCTGATGTGTTGATGAAGCCATTAGCCAGATTGAAGTTCGAATACTTCAAGGAGAAGCTTGGTGTTCTCCAGATTGAGGTTTCCTCTAAGGGAAAGTGATGAGATCCATAGCCATTCTGACAAGTAGGTCAGATGTAAGGGCTAAGCCATTATGTCATGGTGAAAGGATTCAGTTCTTTCCATGTTAGATATGAGTTCTAAGGATCCATGGCCATTCTGACGAGCAAGTCAGATGTAAGGGCTGAACCATTCTGTCATGGCTAAAGGATTAGGTTCCTCCCATGTCAGATGTGAGTGTTGGCCATTCTGTCAAGTAGGACAGATGTAAAGGTAACTACCACTCTCCAGGAGAGTGGAGGCACCTGGTCCGTTACTAGGTAGCTCAATCTGGGACTGGGGCCCATTCTGATGAGGGTGTAGTATTCAGTTCCTACCAAGTTAGATGTGAGTGCATGCCCTTCTGATGAGTAGGTTAGATGTAAGTGCATAAATCTTTCATCATTGTGAGCAGGATGTGTTCCCTCCTGGATGAGAGTCTTTCATCATTGTGAGCAGGATGTGGTTTCGGCCTAGGTGGAAGAATAGAGTTCTTCCACCATTGTGAGCAGGATGTGGTTCCGGCCTGGATGAAAGTGAGGAAATCTTCCATCATTGTGAGCAGGATGTGGTTCCAGCCTGGGTGAAAAGAACAGAGTTCTTTCATCATTGTGAGCTGATGTGGTTCCAGCCTTGATGGAAGTGCAAAACTCATCCATCATTGTGAGCAAGATGTGAGTACTATGCCCTTCTGACGAGTAGGTCAGATGTAAGTGCAGAGCCATTTCACAGATGGTAGTAGATGTGCCTACCATGCTGGTGAATGTGAGTACTGGGCCTTTCTGATGTGATTATAGTTTACTACATGATCAGATGTGAGTGTTGGGTGTGCCTTTCTGATGAGTAGGTCAGATATAAGTGCTAGGAAAATACCTACATGATGGCTAGGCCTACAACTAGCATGAAAGAAGGTTGGCTCTGTAGAACTTCCTATGACGAGATAGTACACATATGATGATGACCAGGTGAGATCCAGATTGAGCTATGATCCATATCCAGTTATGATGACTCTGAGAGATCCAGATCCAGCAGTGATGATCCAGATTGAGAGATGATCCAGATCCAGATCGAGTAATGATCCAGATCCAGTCTAGTGAAGTTGATCCAGATCGAGAGATGATCCAGATCCAGTGATGATCGAGAGATGATCTAGACTTGAAGGATGACGATGACTTGAATATGGTGAGGACTTGAAGACTCAGAAGACTCGAGATGTAGATGACGAGATGATCCAGTTGATACAGAGAAGAAGACTTGTGCTAATAAATTGTGTCGAGAGAATACCTTCCTAGTTAAGAGGGAGTGTTGATGTAATTGTAACTTCAGAATGTATTCACTTGTATTTCTTATGTATTGTAACCCAATGTTTATTCCAGGATGTATTGTAATGTACTTGAGTCATGTCATGCCACGATGTTTCGATCAGGAAGTTTCTATAATGTGAAAGTCATGTCAAGTCATTGTGGGTAACCCTCCTATTGGCCAAGGTTTAAAGTCCTCACAGTTGTGGGGCCCTTGGGTTATTAGACTATCCTAGTGAAGTCGACCCTAGGTGAGTCATTGTAAGTCGGGGAAATAGTCCCCACCATTGTATTACCCTCCTATTGGTCGGAGGAGGCAAAGTCCCCACAAGTGGTGGGGCACTAGGGTTATTAGACACTCCTAGAGATGTCATCTCTAGTAAGTAATTGTTAAGTGAGGCCGACATGTTGGAGTGCACTTCAAGTGAACGAAAGAATATAAATAGAGAGTGACCCTCTCTATTTATCTCACTTGCAACACTCACACTCACTCATTGGGGCGCATGAGTGAGAAAGGAGAAGCTCTCTTAGTGAGAGAGAGAGAGACTGCTGCTGTCGGGAGATCATCTTATTGTTTTGGGGATTTTACTGTTTTGGTGCCGATTCTATCTCTAAGGAAGTTGTGGGGTTTTCTCCTTTATGGTTTCCCCAAGGAAAACTCATTTTGTCTCTTGTCTCTTGTGATGTGCTTATGTTTTATTGATGTGCTTGTTATTCTCTTAGTGAAAAGATCCTAAGATCATAATGCTAGCTTATATGATGAAAAACTAACAGCTAGGAAGGCCAGGAATAAAGTAGATTTGATTCCATGAGGTTTCCCAAGCTCTCCATGAGTCAAAATTAGCAATTTTGACCACTATGGATGTGTAGATGACAACTTGCATAAGGTGGGACATAGAAACTAGGAAAATAAGACAAAAATGGATTAATTAATGTCTAAGGTAGCTAACTATGGGTTGATTATTCTAACAACTTCTTCATAGCTAGAAGGTTCTGCATCAATGATGTCGGTGCATTCATCATATTATTCTTCATCTTGAACTATCGTCTGTTGTTCTTCAGAAAAAGTCTCATCCTTCTTTGCTTGTAGGCGATTATGTATGCGATATTTACTACAAGTCAAATGCATTAGTTTTGTGGTTAGAAACATTTCAAAAGGTATATTCATAATGAAAAATTCTTTTTCCTCAAAATATATGATTATGCAACTATTTTTAGCCAATACAAAATTCATCCATATCTCACGGAAACTTTCTAGATGCATTCCATCTATACCAGGACAACATTGAGATTGTGCACTAATCCAATATGTGAGAAAAGAGGTTTCATTCTAGATAATTAGCAATGCAGAGTTGTATAGCACCATGAGCTACTTAACCATCACATGCGTATTAGTAGTATACTATCATTAATGCAAACATTCTATCATGCATAATACATCAACTGAATATAAGCAAATGCATATCATGAAGTGACAATGAATACTTATCTTTATTTGTTTCATGGGTAGACTCCTTCTTGAGCCTTCATCCATCATAGCATCATTTCTTATCCAAATGATAGGATGGATAAGAAGTTATTCAAGAGTTGAGTTCTTCATATTACTCATCACTTGAGGTATCTTCTTTGGATGGTGAGAGCTTGATCTTCCGTTGCTCCCATCTTCTCTTCTCTTATTATGAGTCAAGCTTCTTCTTCTTCCTAGATTCTGCTGAAAGTAATCACTTCCTTCTGTCACACATTCCTTGCATGAATGGATTCCCATGATCTTGGGAGCCCATTCAAGGTGGCTATCACCACTTCTACATTCTCCACTTCTTCTTCTACTTCTACAATTTGTTCTTTGAATTGAGAGACCCTTGTAAAGTATGACTGTATGGTATCTGCATTCTGGATCTTCGCATTCTTCAACTATTTTCTCAAAGTCATATTCTGATTTATGTTCTTCCCTTCAAATAGCTTGGTCAAGGAATCAAAAATATCTTTTAGTGTCTTTAGGAAAGACATGTATGGTACAAGGTGATCCATGATTGAATCAACAATGATCTTCTTGGCCTTGACCAATTTCTTCTTGTGTAAGGCTTTGAGCCTCATCTCCCTCTGGAACTGGAACCTCTCTTCTTATGTAGGTGTCCAATTCATTTTCTTCAGAGAGATCATATACTTCCATGACTAGAGTTTGTCAACTTCACCAAGCTTATCATCAAGCTGATGTGATAGATCACTTTGAAATGAGAACCTCAAATGAGAATATCAAAATATTAGATCTTACTGATTTGAGGTGTCAGTCTTGGTTCCAAAGCTAGCTGATTTAGGGTTTGTCAGAGAAAACCTAATTTTCAAAACTTGGAATATTTCAGATCTGATCAGATAGAAATATATATCTCTTCAATGCAAGCTGTCCAAAGTAATCCTTTTCTGAAAATAGTGGAGGGAAGCTTCTGGAACAGGAAGCCCTAGTTTACCAATTTCTTCTGCAGAAATTCCTGCTACTGTTTCTATGGTATTTCCAAAATTACTGCTCCTATGTGTCTAAAAATTCACACTAAGGTATCCTTTCCTATCCTTGTTTCAACACCTCATGTTTCATCAGAATTGGTTTCACCAATTGGGACTTATGATCATTTTTCCAATGTGACCTCTTTCAGGACTGTTTAGCATAGGAAGGTTGTATGGACTGCCACGTGTCACTGTTTCATATTCTAGGTATGAAAATCAAACAAATGAAAGTATATTCAGTTCCTTTTCTGCAACATTTTCATAAATTTCATTTGGACCTTTGTATCCCGAGATATGGAAATTCTCCCTAGGTCTCTTGTTTATGGATGAATCCTGGAAGAGGCTGGAACCCTAACTTGGAGGGATCATATTTCCTATAATATAGCGAATCGAAGGATAAATTTTGAACAAAATTTAAATAAGGATTTTATCTTTGGCTTGTAAATGTTGCAGCACCTGAGCCTTCTCCAATCCTGCGATATAGAGAATTTACCAAAACGTATCAGTTTTAGTATTTTAGGGTTTTTCTAGCTCGGGGTGAAACTAGGGTTTGACTTTCCTAGAGTTTCACCCAACCAAAAATCTTGACCTAGGTCTCTAAAATTTGATTTTGATTAGGAGAGAAATAATATTCCGGGCTCACTAAAAAATTCCACTTCTGTAAGAATCCCTAATTTCCCGCACCAAAAACTAAAAATGCCTAGAATTGTATTCCGCTTTGACAGAAAGATGGGACCTTCAATGGAGATTCATCCTAGCATAATTTTGCTGATGGATTATGCAGAGAGACCCAAAAAATAAGAATCCCTAGCTTCTACAGCTGCACAATGTCTTCTTCTCAGGTTAGCTCAGATACCATGTTATATTTTTATCATTCTAAGCTAGCATTATCTTAGGATCTTTAACTGAGAGAATAACATGCACAACAATAAACACAAGAGATGAGAGACACAAATAATTTTCCTTGGGGAAACCGTAAATGAGAAAACCATGCAAATTCCTCAGAGATAGAATCAGCACCAAAAGTAAAACCCAAAAACATAAAGATGATCTCCCGATAGCAGTAGTCTCTCTCTTGTCCCAACAACTTCTCTCTCACTCATGCGCCCCAGTGAGTGAGTGTGTGTGTGATAAATAGATAGGATCACTCTTTATTTATATTCGTTCTTCACTTAAGGCCCACTTGAACATGTCAGACCCAATTAACAATTACTTACTAGAGTTGACATCTCTAGGAGAGTCTAATAACCCTAGTGCCCCAGAACAGTGGGGACTTTAACCCTTGATCAATAGGAGGGTTACCCACAATGACTTTACATGACTTGTTTACATTATTGAATCTCTCGATAGGAACATCGGGGCATGACATGACTCAAATACATTACAGACACTTCCCGGTATAAACATCGGGGTAAAATACATAAGATATACAAGTGAATACATTCCAAAGTTACAAATACATCAACATGTGTTAGGATAAATTTCTTCCCCATGAGGTAGTTCCTCCTCATCTTCAAGGTGTGGATAATGGATACTAACTCAAGATAATGGTTGGGATATTTTTTTCCATGTTCCTTTAACTTCCACAATTCATAATAGATTGTGCAAATGTTCTACAAGAGGACTCCTCCCAGCCCTTCCTTGCTCGCATCCGTGCAAACCACAAAATCCCCATCGGGATCCGTAATTCGTAGCATCGGTGCAATCATCAAACATTTTTAAGATTCTGAAAACTTTCCTTGCACTTGGTCATCCCTAAGAATTTGATTTCCTTCTTTTTCAAAGTGGTCATGGGACAAGCTATCCTTGAAATGTTCCCAATGAACTTTCAGTAGTAACTGGCTAATCCCAATAAGGACCTAATGTCTGTGACACTAGTAGGGGTAGTCCAATCCTCTATGGCTTTAATATTTTATGAGTCAATGACTATCCCCTTCCTGGAGATTGTGACCTAAGTACTGTATCTTTGTTTTGTAAAAATCACATTTACTAAACTTGGCTTAGAGCTGGTGTTCCCATAACACCTGTAGTACTATGCGGAGATGCTTCTCATGTTCCTCTTTACTCATAGAGTAAACTAGGATGCTGTCTATAAATACCAATGCAATTTTATCCAGGTATTTACTAAATATATTATTCATCATACACATAATGTTAATGAGCGCATTGGTCAACCCAAATTGAATTACTACAAACTCATAGTGGTCGTATCTTATACGAAAGGCGGTTTTATGAATATCCTCTTCGCAGATTTGTACATGATGGTATTGGAACTGTAGGTCGATCTTCAAAAACATCTTGGCTCCTCCTACTTGACCGAAAAAAGCATCAATCATAGGGAGTGGGTATCAGTTCTTGATGGTAATTTTTTTAAGTTGTTGGTAATCCATGCACATCTGCATCATACTATCCTTCTTGTTTATGACAATTATCGCTACTCCCCAAGGGGACACAGTGGGTCGGATATATCCCTTCTCAATCAACTCTTGCAATTGCAGCTTGAGTTCCACCAACTCTGGTGCACTCATGCGGTAAGGGGATTTTGAAGATGGAATTGACCCTCATGTCAGTTCTATGGAAACATCTAAGCATAGTTTTGGTGGTAATCCTAGTATCTCCTCAATAAATACATCCATAAAGTTTACAAGAACTGGAAAGTCCTTGATGTGTTGTTCTCTTTTAGCTTCTATGTCCTGGATGTTTACTACAAACAGTTTATATCCTTTTCTAATGCACTTCTTTGCTTGTGAGGCAGATATTTTCCTTATGGAAACCTTCTTAGGTATGCCTTGAATGTTTACCTGATTCCCTTGGCTGTCTATACACAAGATTGAATTGTGTAAACAATCGAGCATGACATGGTGTTGTTCCAACCAATCCCTATTGATAAGTATATCATATGGTCCTAAGGGTAAAATGTTAAAATTTATTCTAGCAGGAAAACTATTCAGGTTTACCTCACAATTTCTAACTATTTTGGAAAGCTTTCATTTCGTACCCGTGGTTAATTGCACCAGACAGGGTTTCTCATGTTTAACTTTTTCAAGTTTACATAAATCAACAATTTTAAGTGATACATAGCTTCTACAAGCACTGGGGCCAATCGATATTGAAAGAGGAGTGTTGGAAACCTCACCTTTTATTTCAACCATAGTATCCTGATGGTCTTCCTATCGGCCATATAAGATTTTATAAATCCTCGATGTTCCAACTATGTCCTCTACCATTGGTTATTCCTATAAATTGTGCAATACCCCACTAGTCTTGTTCTTATAGTCTTGGGCATAATGGGTCCCTTGGCATTTCCAACATTTGATTTGCAGCAAGGAAACATTGGCTCCCCTATTTTCTTTCAGTTTGTTAGCATTTGGAGCTGCTACATAGGGCTTTGTACCTATCGTGTTGAAGTTATTATTAGCTAAAAAACTGTTGTTCTGTTTTCTGTAAGGTGGTGAGTTGAAATCTGGTTTGTGGTTATCTGAGAAGGAACTAGAACTGCATCTACCTCTGCTAATTTTTTCCTACCTCATCTTTCCATGCTCATAGAAAATACTACCTTTGTGTAGGGTATCATTTAGATTCTTAGGCATGTCAAAATCAATTCTCTCTCTAAAATTGGGAGGAAGACATCCTAAAAACTATTGTATTTTCACTTTCTTGTCCTTTATATAACGTACGTAGTGTAACAAATCCAAAAATATGTTGATTAAAGCATCCATGGTCATGGAACCCATTCTTAACTCATGAAATTATTTCACCATCATGTTGAAGAATATTTTAGACATGTGTTTTTCCTGAAAAATTCTGTGAAAGTTACTCCATCGCATTTCTTCTACCTCCTGTTTCTTGGTATGCTTTAGGTCTCTCCACCATCTAGTTGATCCTCCATTTAAATTATAGATGGCTAGATGAGATTTCATCTCACTAGAGTAGCTGTGCACTCAGAAGTATTTGCTCATATCGAGAGGCCATTCTTCAATTTTTTCCCCAGCATTCATCTCTCCTTCATAGATTGGGACTCTTATCTTTCTGAACTCTCCTTGGAGGTTGTCATCATTCCTTGGTTTCTTTCTGCAATGAGAAAGATAATTATCACTAAAAAGACTATGATAATCTCTTTCTATAGGTTTGAGGGTGTATTCTTCTTTTCCTTCTCCCTTTGGGCTGCTGGTCCATTTATGACAAAACTACTTCTTGAACTTGTTGGTTGAATGAGTGGGTTGTCCATGCGGGCTTCCTCCCATCATGTTCTGTAGTAAATATTCATTAATTTCTTGCTGATATTTTCTTTATCATAGCAGGATCTCCACCCCTTCATCATATTTGATGGGGAGTTGGAAATATTGTAGGAACATGAAAGCTAGGGAGTTGAAATCTGGGTACTTGGCTTGCGGTAGCTCAGTGTACCATTTGGGTGCAACACCTGTAAGGGTGCACCGAGAATAGCCTCAGTCTGGTGGAATTGTCTACAATGTTGTTTGATGAGCACCATAGATGGAATTTCATGATATGATTTTGAGGACATTCCCATGCCTTGCCTTCAAACTTGGGAATGTTTGATGGCAGCTTGGTTGGCATGGGTGGCCAGAATGCTTGGTGATAGATGGGGTTTTTTATTAATCGAGCCAAATCAGGCAGGTTAAGATGAGCCATGAAAGGCAGATTGGACCCTAGGTTGATGTGATATGGGGCATTGATGGTAGTGGGGTTTACAGGTGCATAATTCATATGCACGGCTGGGGGTACTTGCGATGGCACCATTGTGGATGGGCCAATGCCCCCAAGTGTTGTGGGAGGGACTGTGTGGGTGGAAGGGACATTGAACCCATGTATGATAGTAGGGGAAATGTAAGTGGATGGTCCACTTCCCCCCAGTGTGGTAGGAGGGGTAGTGTGTGTGGAGGGGCCACTACCCCTATGTGTTGCAAGTGGGCCAGCTTGGCTGTTCACTATAGGTGGTGGTAGCTGACTGATGACAGTTTGTATGACTATGCTTGGGCCACCTGCAAGGTTATTGGTGACAGGTTGTGGTGTAGACATGGGTCCACTTTCTATGGAGATTCTGAAAAATGGATCTGGGTTGGCACTAGCCATGGGGCTTGATGGTGTAGTATGGAGGTTTGGTTCAGACTAATATGGGTCTGAATCCGAATCAGAGGCTGTGTGGCCTTCTGATGGTGTGGGAGATCGCTGAGAACGGTTTTGACGATGTCGATTGAGTGTTCCAAATTATGATGGTTCGCCTCTTAGCCGTGAGGAAGAGCGTGAGGGATCAATTGTGTTAGATGTTTATCAAACTGATGGGAATGATGTATGGACCTCGGTTTTAGTGGCTTCCTATTGGCTATAGGTGGTCACTTGGCCACCAAGACTACCAGAAGACAGTGCTTGGATTTTTCCTCATAGGTGTTTCTACTCAATTGGAAGGGGTCGTTGCCCATTTTTCTTGGCAATTCCTCTCAGCGGCCAGCTACTTTGGGGTTCCCATGGTACTCCTCACAATGAGTTTCTGGGTAGAGCCCAAGTACTTCCCACAGTTGAAGCATTCAAGGACTTATGTCCTCAAAGACTATAGATTTGTTTGTACTTAGTGTAAATTGGTAAATTTTAAGGCTCACTCAGCGTCATGAACTAAGTTGGGTTAATTACTTGGTATGGTGTATTTGGTTGTTTATTTTTCTGGTATTTGGTTGTTGCAACATGGTTTATGAATTCATCATATTGTGGTTGTGTATGCAAGCATTGAATAATTAGAAATTGTGAACAAAGACAGTTACTAACCCTAAATGTTTGATTGCCTAACTAGATGACTATCTCACACTAATATTCCTCTTCAATCAAGAGAAGGTGTTGGGCTCCCAACACAATGGGACTAAGCCCATTCGTAGATACACAGGTCACCTCCCAGATGCAAGGTTGGTCAATAGGGAGGATGCTTAGCACCATGAGAATCCCTCCTTGTCTACCCCCCTTACCTTCCAGGTCATCCGATTTTAATGGTTTGGAACAATATTAGTGGAGTGCCAGGATCTATACGAGCTTTCCCTTTGTCGTATCCCAGAATACCCTAGAGGGCAATGAATGGGTAGAGGAGGAATGGTAAGAAATACAGTTAGTTTTAGGTTAATTTTAGTTAAGCTACATTCAATTGATTAATCCATTAACATTTAGTTGGAATTTACACATTGTTTGTAAAAGAAATTGCAAAAAAACTGAAACTGAAACTGAAATTGACTTGTAGTGTTGGAAAGAGGTGGCTGAGCCACACTGAAAGTCCCTATAAAAATGAAATTTAACCTCTATTAAACTTAAATTGAAGTTTTGTTTGACAGGCCACACATTTCTGATCAAATCTAGCGAGGGAGCCGCAAGATTTTTTCAGAAACAGGCGAGGGGGTCGCATAAATTTCACAGACAGTCGTGGTTTGTGTTTCTAAGTGAAGTCACACTTATTAGGAGATTAATTGCACCCTGGGCACACTTTTTTGGCCATTAAGTGTGCCCTCACCTCACTTTCAGGCCCAATAAGAGTGACCTACCCTGGATTTGTGTTTTTTTGAGATCCAGAGTCAGATCCGACCGACAGTAACTTGTACTATGGCCAAACTGACTCAGATTTGCCTAGCAGAGGCTTCGGCAGTACTAAGAACTGAAAATAAACTGGATTTTAAGTGAATTTAACATGAAATTTGAAAAATTAGGGAAAATTTGAAAAACTTGAAATTTTTAAAAATTTGGCCCAGGGATCTTGTGGGATCGACCTGGTATGGTCGCCAGTTCTGTAGCAGGGATTTCTCCCTTGCTACAGGGTAGGAATGGCTACCTTCCATCTATAGGATGGAAGGATAGGCTCCTGGTGGTGAATGGAAAGAAAAATAAACAGAATTGAAATACATAACAGAAATCAAAGAAAAATGAAACCCCTCTGCACACAAGGTTATGGGTTAAAGACCTCCAAGACCCTGCATACAACAATGGAGACCTGCAAGAACATTTTAGGCCATAAACATGTAAGCAAATATATGTTAGGAAAACTTAAATAAATGAAATAAAACAAAAATTATACCTCTTGGTGGAAATGGGCCACCATGCCCTAGCTTGGAGAAGCACCTCTCTCTTGGCAATGGGGGAGCTATGGCTCAAAGGGAAGATAGATGAGAGGGAGTGTGGGTGGATTGAGAGGCAAATGGTGTCAAGGCATCCACTTGGGAAGCATAACAATATTCAAGGGAGGAGTATTTTGAGAGTGATCCCCCGCCCTCCTTTTATAGCTTTTTTGGGGTTTTAGGGTTTTAAGCCCTTGGTTCAGGCTATAGCCCCTTTTTTGGGATTTTAGCCCCTTCCTCCCCAACTTTATCTCCTTTTAGGGTTTTAGGATCCTTTGAGGGGTTTTAGCCCATTTTTGGAGGCTTCAGTCCCTAGGAGAGTTACTTAGGCTCATTTTTGGGGCTTTTAAGCCCTTTTCTTCATCCTTCAGCCTTTTTGAGGGTGTGGGGGTCTAATGGAGGGTCGTGAAGTGGTGTCCTTGGGTGGTATAGGTTATGGAGAGCTTAGTGAGGGATTTTTTTGGTTAACAATTATCATCCTTCAAACTCTGTAAGTATTCTTGTAGAGTTTGTATGGTTTTCAGTATATCAGAATTTCGTTCAACCATCAGTTCTTCTTCCCGTGTGGGGGTATTCAGTTTTCCTTGTCGGTTGTTGTCTTCTTTTGTGTTCATGATCAGAACTGTTCTTTCAATCTTGTAATGTAAAAATTTTAATAATAATAAATTTTCCATTAGTTAACAAACTTTCAAATACTTAATTTATTTTCTGCAACGAATGTTTGGTATGCCCATTAGGTCACTTAGTATTGAAACCGTGCTTTGATACCACTTGTAGGTCCCCAAAATTTGAAAAAAATAATTGTAAGCTAGTTAAATACTACCTTTATTGGACATTAGTTATGTTTTGCAGAATATATTTGTCATGTGTTCACTAGATCTAGGTGTCGCAATGGGCCTTTCCCTTTTTATGTATTTTCCTATGTAATTCTAATATGGTTATGTACTAGGGTTAAGTTACTTGGATTTGTTTATACGATTACTCTATTGATATTTACTATTAACATACATTTGCATAAGCTAGTTTACTTATGTCTTAATTTCTATTTATATGTCTTGTACTTTGTGTAGGAATATATTAAACCCACTCACAACTTAGGATAAAATAATTAATCATTATTTGATTAATTATTCACCCATTAGCTTAATTAGTTGGCATCCACTTGCACCTTAAAGTCAATACATGCCATCTATATCCTAGGAATGATTTATTTCCAATTCTAGGTTGATCTTGACCACCTTTTGACCATCCAGAATTAGTATACAGGGCTTTACAGCAGATTCTGCTTTATTCTACTTTTTCTACTTTTCCTGCTTTTCTATGGATAAGATAAAAGCTAGTCAACTAGGAAACTGGGAGCTTTTGTTTCCAACCCATCCTCCATTATTTTTTCTCCATTTTCTAGGATTAGCATGTTATTTCCATCTCCTTGAAAAATCACTCATGCTTTTTCAAACTCGTGAGGTCCTTGATAGATTTAGTAAGTGCTTTATCCACCTATGGGGGTTTTGCTATATTGTGGTACGTCAACCTTTTTGAGCTTTATGAGTTGTTTCCATACAATTCGATTTTCCTATGAGGGATGTACTATTTATGTACACTATTATTCATCATTATTCAATGGAAGGATACACACCAATATTCATCTCTTCATTCATGTGATTCAGTCTCTTTTCTTCTCTCTATTTTTCCTGTGTATGCTTGTGAGAATTCTTAGTAGCAAGATCTATTTCCTATGCTTCTTCTTAGAATCATTGCTCATAGCATTGATCTATTATTTCTACACTTTTTTTATAGTTTTATTTATTAAAATTTTTATTTTCCTTTAACATTCGAGGGGTGAAGTGGTGGGGTTTTTATCTCTTGAGGGACCTACTCGGAGAGGTAAAAGGGTTCCTCCTGCTTTTATGGGGATTACTTAGTTCATTGAAAAGTAATGCAAACTTCCACTTTTGTGCAGGTTAGTTTGTTGACATAATCTATCGACAACATTGAGAAGTAGAAACATTCTACAGCATGATAACTATGCTACACTATCCTATTCATAACTGGCATTAGGAGGACTAAATTCGTGACCTACCGGTGCCTACGTTCTACATTTATGTGGATTTGATAGTGTGGGGTTGAAATGATTATGGTTGTCATTATTGATATGCTTAAGGTTATACAACCTTATCCATTTTGATATTCAATTTATAGCATGTAATTTTTAAGGTGTAAATCCTAATGCATGGTCCTATACTATGGAACAATCTTATGAAAATACCTTTGGGAGACTATGGTATATGCATAAATTATTTATGGTATATTTCATATGGAATAAAACTTTGGTATAACAATGCAAAGGAGTGTTTTGATATGGGTTTAGTATGCGGGTGGTGGAAAATTGCAATTTCATTGTGGGATTGATTATGGAGATGTGGGTATGAATTTCGTTGATAGTAGAGACTAGGGTGGCACATTTATGGCTCCTTGGAAAGTGTGGGAAATGAACCTCATACGCTGGTCTTCTTGTGGATGTGATTCATTTGGTTTTGTTCCTAGTTGTCTATGTGGTTTTGGCTCTTAGGTATTTATTATGTGTGAAGTAACAAGATTCCCCTATGTTGCTAGGTATGCTCTCAACATGGTTTTGCAGTGATGTTTTGTTTGTTTTCTTCAGTTGAGGTTCAACATATTCCTCATAAATCCGCGTGTTTGGTTTTGTAGGTGACATGGGTGGCTTGGACTCATGGATTGACGATGGCTCTCTGGATTGTATGCGAAACCCTTTAAGCGGGTAAGCCCTGCAAAATGCTTAGGCCCTTACCTCTGTGTGTATGTGTGATAGATTGTTGCACTCTCATTTGGGAGGATTTATATTTGTGTAATTTTGGTTAATATACTTGATAGTTTGTTTGGGGCCCTTGTATGGTTTCGGGAATCCAAGAGATGCTACTGTATCTATCTTTTCCTTTGAAGTTTTAAATGTAAATACTTTGGGGGAGTCATGTATGTCCAGACAAGGACTCGAATCTATAAATAAATTCTGATTTGTATTATAATCGTGTGGGTTTAATGTTTTAATGGAATATTTCTATGTTTTATTTTAAATGATGTGAATACTATGGCATGACAATGCCATAACTTGCAATGGCACTATGTGAATCATGACTGCGTGTATTTTACTTCATAAGCATTATACTTATCAAATGTATGGTTTATTATCAGGGATGGGGTTTATTATCACCACCTTTAGCTGAGGATACTGCTGCACATATGGTTTCTATGTTTTATAAAGGTCATGACTATATATGCATTGACAGTAGGGTTTAAAGGAATTATATTCATTGGGTTTGATTTAATGTTTATTATGGGCTAGGGTTTCACCTCATGACCATGAGCATGGCTCGGCCTTTAGGTGAATATGCAGCATGTTCATTTTGTTTTTATGTCTATTCTAGTTATGTGACTGTGTAGAAATGTAAAATAATGTATAAGGTTGGGGTTACAGTCAAGAGCTTGGAAGTTGTCTCTCAACCCTTAGCAAATACGCAACCAGTGATTACAGTGTTTGATGTATATAATTGTGTCTTTGGTTATGCTAGTTTATCTCGTATTGAGTCTGAACTATAGGTTTATGTTGAAGCTTTTTAGGGGATCATGTAATGCAAACCCTTCACTGTGTGGTTTACAGTGCTAATATGTTGTTGTTTATTACCAATACCTACAGGATTCGATCATGGGAATGTAATTGATTTCATTTTGTTTTTTAATAGTGCAAGCCTACAAGATTTGAGTATGGGATATCCTAATGCTTGGACAGCTGTTAACGCAGCGCTAATTTTTTTTTGGCAACGATGCCGACATGATTCGATCCTGGGTTTTTTAATGGATTATGTTGGTTTAAGAATTGGTTTATAATATTTATATATTTGATTCTTGGTTTTTTATTAGAATATTTTAGATCATTGTAATGATATTTATGCCTACGACCAAACCTTAATAGGTTTCGATGGATGGCTTTTATGTAGAGGTTTTTATACTGGAAAATGTATGGGTTTTGTTTAATACTTTATCATCGTTTATGTTTTATTATAGTGTTAATATTTAAACTATGTTTAAGTATGTGAACTGTGTTTATGATATAGTTATTTATAATGGATTTGTTAGCTGAAATAGTAATAAACATGCTGGCAATATGAAATCTTCCAGCAGTGGAAAAGTAGAGTTGGATTTTAATATAAATAGTTTGTATTTAATTAGTTCCTTTTGGTTGATAGTTTATTAGTTATTTTAAATATGATCTAATCCTAGTTTGAATTTATTCCACTTAGATATTTGACCTCTGGTCTGTGGGTTTTATAAATTTGTTTATCGGTATGTAAACTTTGTTTTAATTTTTCATTTAAGATTGGAACACTATGCAGAAAATCTAGTTATATTGATGAATCTAGAGTTTTAATCCTAAGACAAAATCTGTTAGAAA
Organism: Pseudotsuga menziesii; assembly: GCA_001517045.1. Classification (NCBI taxonomy): domain Eukaryota; kingdom Viridiplantae; phylum Streptophyta; class Pinopsida; order Pinales; family Pinaceae; genus Pseudotsuga; species Pseudotsuga menziesii. The sequence goes on along the minus strand of LPNX010197724.1, from coordinate 73,634 downwards.
TTTACATAATTATAGAGAAAGATAAATTTAAAATATGAATGATATAAGAGTAATGCAAAAATAATAGAGACCATATTTTTCCTATGGTTTTGAAAACTGATAAAAGCATGTGTGACAGTCTTAATCCATAGTAAGAAATATAATCTATATTTTCCCAACTAGGCAACCATGGTTAAGAAAGAAAAACACTCCTGTAGCATAATCTTTATTTCTAGGGTTTGCATGAACATGTAAACTAAATAAACCTAGATTCTCTTTAAGGTTGTTTAAACAAAATAACCTAGCTACAAGAGGAATATAATACACATATTTTCATTCAATATTTTCATACCTTTATTTAATAAGGAAACTGTATGAAATGTAAGGAAGATAAAGAAACCTCATACCTGGAATTTGAAGCTATTTTAATGGTTGAAACCTTGCACACTCAAACACGCAACATTAATAAGGACATAGACAGTTCTGACCTCTATTCAGTTAACCGAATAACTTGAGAACTACCATGTTCCACCCAACCATGACCTAGAACCATTCCTGGTTTCAATCTGAATCCCCCCGAGCTGGTTCCAACATGAAAGTAGATTAGGGTTCCTAAGGTAAGGCTTCCCTATCTGGGATAACAGGTTCTGTACCAATTGTATTTTTCTCTTGGGAAAAATACTCTCCAAGAACTCTCTTGAGAAAATAATGAGGTAGCGTAGATGGAAAAAACAGAAGATACCCAAGCTTCTCTTTGGCATGGGTATTTATAGAAATACTTTTAGGAAAAGCGGTAGTTAAATCAAGAAACATTTGTTTTCTTGAAATAACTCTTTTTACTTAATTTAGTTGAATTTCATATTTACTTAATTTAACTTAGGAACTCTTTTACTAGTTCCTATTTTGACTCTTTTAGGTATTTAATATTTAATTAATATTATTAATAAATAATAATACATAGATCCTTTCATTATTATTCATAGTTACTGGTATTAATACATATGCTTACACTTTTATTCACATTATATATAAACTATATATACCTATACCATTGTTAACATTTTTTACTTTAGGTATCATATCACTACAACAAATCCTGGAATAAGTGTCCCATTTAGCGTCCCTTTTTAGTGTAATTTTTTTTACATTAAGTAGTCAAACTAGACCCTAAATGGGATGTGTCACATACAAAACTTAAAATGTCTCTTTTTTCTTCTTAGATAGCATCCTTTATGACGTCCAAAATAGAGACTATTTTTTTGCTTCCAGAATAGCATCCAACTTTTCTTCCCAAACAACATCATCGTTTTCTTCCTAAATAACGTCATATTTTCCTTCCTAGCTAGTGTCCAGTTTTGCTTCTTAAATGATATCCCCATTAGTGCCATATTTACATCCTTAATAGCACCATGTTAGCATCTAAATCAGCATCCAATATTGCATCCATTTTTCTACCTCTTTAGAATCCATTTTTGTACCATGTTTTACTTCTAATTATGTGCCAATTTTTGCTTCCAAATTTGCACCATTTTTTGCTTCCTTTTTTGCATCGTGTTTTTCTACCAAAACAACGCCAAATATTTCTTTTATTGTTGCACCATATTTTTCTTCCTATGTAGCGCCATGTTTTTCATCCAAAGTAATGTCTTATTTTTCTACCATATCAACGCCATGTGTTTCATCCGTTTTAATGCCTAGTGTCGCATCTCTCATTTTTTGGTCACTAATTTATTAGTTTTTAGTAAATTTATATACTAATTTTGTTCATTTTTATTGGTCATCTATCTATTATATTTTTCTTACTAATTTATTTGTTTTTAATAGATATTATAATATCATTAGGGCATGGAGGAATCAAACCACCAACTTCCTTCTTGTAAGGCATATGCTCTTCCATTGAGCTAGCACCCTTTAAGAATTTGAGAAACTAAATTACAGAGTCCTGTATCATGGTAAAAAGGATAAATACACAACTTTGAGTATCTAATGGTCAGAAAAGGATGATATATTGTATAAGTTCACAACATATGATCAAGCAAGTTATGAAATCCATAAACCTTTTCTATGAATTTTGAACAAACCTCAAGAAATTTGCTTAATAGGATTGCAAAAACCAATATTCCCTAGCAACCATAAGTGTACCACTATATGAGACCTATCAAAAACAATTATCTTAGTGTGGATTCCAATGATATAGTAGATAAGAATGATCATCATAGAGCCATGTATAAGTGGAGCAATAAGGAGAATCAAAAGAAGATAATCAACCCAATAGTTGGTGCTTCACATGGATACTAGCCACCATGGGATGAGAAAAGTTCCTTCTTCCATCAAGCTAATGAATATCCACAAGGAGAAATGGTTAGGATATATTGTTATGCCAATTCATAATATGTATTCGCTTCCCAGGGTGATGTTGCAGCTTGCACTGGTAGATCTACATGATCCCCAACAACATTGGATATGCGAATATTCATGGGACCATAAAGTATAGGATGAGGATGTCTTTTTATCTTTTTTGTTTACAAAATTGGGCATGATTTAGAAGTATAATCGGATATACTTAACAAACTACAATCATGATAGGGCATAGGACTATACTCTATAGTCATTGTGGAGATGTTGGAAATGGGTATAGATTCCTAAGGACTATGAACAACATCCATTTAAATATGAATGCAAAACCTTCCATGTCAGAGGAATACTCGGTGGTAGTGAGTTCACTATTTCTAACATAAAGAAACAAAGAAGCCAGAAATGGAATCTCCAAGGGGATACACATAACATTAGAATGCAAAATCAACACCATAAAGAAGTTCCATCTAGATTTTGCATTGTAAACAAGAAAGCATTCATAAAATAGAAGAAGTTGACCACGACCATAAAATAGGTCATATTTCACTTACCAATATCACAATGTCATTACTCTATTGGTCAGGTTCCCATTTTGGTCACTACAAAAAGATCTTGTCATGAAAAAATCCATAATATTTAGAATCCCATTATTATAAATTGGCAGATAATATCATATTTAAAGCATAAAATACCATGTTCAAACACTTTTTTCAATAATCATATCTCATAATGAAAGAAAGAGAAGAAAAAAGATTGATAAAATCAAGAAATTACCTTTTATCTCCGAATGTGCTAACTGACCTGCAAATCTTCCACCATATATGTGCTCTCCCCTGGTTCCTACATACAAAACAAGAGACATTAACTGTAGCATTGATATTTATATGTCCAAGCAATATTTACCAATATTTCAATTAAATTATAGGAGGAATAAGTAATTTGACCTATTAAATTACCATCATGCTAGCAATAGATAGCCAAATTCCCAATCTATTCATCTTATTTTACCTAGATGTAGAGTACCATGTCTGATTGAGAATTGGAGTTTGCACAGAAACTAGGTAAGTAGTTACAAAAAACAATTGTCTCATAATCCAAAAAATCTATTTTTTAGAATACCACTACAATTAAGGTTTGACAAAATGTCTTAAAATTAAAATACACCTTGAAATACCTACAAACAAGAGTAATTTCCATAACACATATATCATATATAGCACCCATCTATGACTGGACACTGCTTTACTAAGAGTATTTAATGCATGAAACAATTCAATGCAAGAGTTTTCATCATTCCATACTAGTTAATCCAACCAATGAAACCAATCACTTCAAGTTGGTTACTAGCAAAAATAATTGCCACATACTAGAATCCCTATTATCAATAAATGCTTTGGAGGATGATGAACACATGACCAGTAAGTCAATTCATTGCTAGAAACTGTGTTCATGGCATATACAAGTGAATAACTCTTGTGGACAATTTAGATTGCGATAAGTGATTTGTCATCTCAATGATATTACTAGATATCTAATATGTTGAAAGGGCAATTTTCCTAAGACTATTTATTTTGTATACTCCAAAGGGAAGTGTTTTCTTAAAGCACAAATTTAAAAATTAAATATATGTCAACTGTTTGGTGAAAAACATTCACTCGTTACACAAAATTTGAACTTACGGGTAACCAAATAAGAAAACATCCAATACTTTTGATAACATCACACTTAATACAATACTTTGTACTGCATTTTAATATTCATGATGAGTCAAGACACCATGCACCAAATAGAAAAAAAGCTAACCTCCAACAATGAGTCGAATACTTCCATAAGTCATCATCAATAGCACATAAGGATCCACAATAGACAGAGCTATAACCACTTCATTATCAGAACTTGAACTTGTATCAGCATTTGGAACTTCAATGCACAATTCCAGTGTCATGTATCCACCATCAAGGAAATGAATTCCTCATGCACATACTTGTACAACTCGTTGTCTAGAAAATGACATCGTTATTCATTCATGACAACATAAAATGTCAACCTATTTCCCACTATCTAGAAAAATCCTTGAAATGAAAATGAATAAGGAAAATGACCATTTATGAAAACTCTGGTCCTACAATTTTAAACCGTCATTCAATACAAATTGTGTAATTTGAGATTTTTTTAAAGCACTTTTGCAAATCAGCCAATTTCCAAACAACAACCCATAGTTATGGAAGCAGTGAAATCAACTATAGGACTTCAAAATTAGCTTATGGTGCACCTCTATTAACCTTTTGGATTATCTTTGTAGTTGAATAACTAATCCAATGTTGATACCCTTCAGCATGGAATCAAAGACTCACAAGCCTCTTGAACATCCATTTCTCCAAAGAGATCAACCACCTAGGCTTTAGGACATTCAAGTTGGATGCCAATATAGTTGGATTTAAATGTGTTTATTGTCAACATTTTCATATAGTTATGCAACAATTTTTTAGGAGAAAACAACGATCTTCAATACTAATGTCAATATTAAATAAGCGACCAAGTTAGTAATAATGTCAATAAAAAAAAATAGTGTTAAGGGAAGCTAGGTGGTCAAACCACCATTACCATATCCAGATATTAAAAATGATATAACGAAAGATGGTGTGGGTTAGATAGATAGGTGTAATGGGTACATTTATATGATCCGAGTAATGACAATACAAAATATACCCACATACAAGTAAACAAAAGAGGAAAGTATGCAAAGCCAAGAAGCTAATTGTGAGAACAATACACATTTTATACACACACAAACATATATATATATATACATAACCATAGGAGAGTGCTCATGTTTTAACAAGACTCCAACAAAATCAAATAAAGTATATGAGATATCATTTTGGACCTACTATCACACAAACTAGAACCCTTTAGTGCAAAGGCACAAGGTTCTAAGCTGAAGTGTATCTTAGAAGAGTTGCCGGTGTCACCTAAGCAACTACTTCCCTCACTTTAGGTTGGATAATCCAACACATGAGGAACTTCCCTGAGAGAAACTAAGTTTTAAAGATAGATGAAATTTCAGAATGACTTAGGTTGCTAGATCCACTATGAGTAAATTCTTGAAGTAAATTGAGTTGATATTAAATGTTGAAGTTCAGATATGTTTTTGATGATCTTTAGTAATGCAGATTCCAGAATAAAAGGTTGAATATAGATTAATGTATATGAAATTCCCTCAAATTTCAGATCCAAGTCAATAAATAAAATTCTGTTATAAATTTGCAAATAATATCATTTTTTCCAACCAGTGATTAAGGTTTATAACAACAGAGAATATTAAACTTTAAATAGATGTGAGATGAGGTACACATGAGGATAAAACATAGGTTAGATATGGAAACCCCAATCACTTATTAATCTGAAACTTTCAAACCAAGAAACCAGCCTTCAAGTGACACCTTTAATTCTATTTTTAAAGCAAGTTTTAGTAGTGAATCAGAACAGATTTATAAAGGTTATTTCCAACCATGAATCTACCATAGAATTTACTATTCTAGAGTTGGTTTTAATGCATGTAAGTTACAGAAACTTTCAGATCTATTAATATAGTAAAAGAAAGATGAACTGAGATTTTATAGGGACATAAAAGTTGTGTCTAGTCCCTACCAAATACAAGTGGACAATGAGGTCAACTGAGGATCTTAAATCTCTTGGCTAAGACCAGTTCCTTATGGAATAAAAACAACGAAGCATTTATATGACACTAGAAGGAGGTAGGAGTAAGTACTTTATAATAAATTTTGGAATAGATAACCACAATATATTACTTCTATTATGAAATTACAACAGTCAATAACACTTCAGAAATAGATGAAAAAATAGCCAAAACAATGCCAACATACCATATAAGATGTACCCCGAGGATTAGGGTAAGGGACATACCTCAAGAGCGTAAGAGAAGCCACTAAATTAGTAAATTATATATGGAAATAACTAACTAGATATGTTTTAAGCCCTTATCAGCCCTCAAAATAGATGGCGAACCCGCCTAAAAAATTCCAACAAATGTCCAACCCCACAAGGGTCAATCCTAGGTCTTTTCCTTGCCTTTTTAGATTTTCAAAGCTTGCTGATTTGACTGATGTACCTTTTGTATCTATTATACCAGATCTAAAAAATTTCCTAGAAAACACAAAACATGACATATTTTCAATAAAACCACAGGAAAGATGCACCCTTGGGAATTCACCAAGACACCTACGAGGGCACACTTTTCCAATGGAGCACAATTCCAAAATTCATGATATTTTTTTAAATATGATTTATGGATTTTTAGGGGTTTTCCAAATATTTTTTTCGTATTTTTGAAATATGTACAACAGAGTTTTGATCAAATTTAAGAAGAGAAGGGGTTTATTCCTTAACCCTAGGGAAATAAGAGATCAAGGTTAATGTCCCTTTTCAATTTGGCTTTCAATATTTACCAATTAGAGCAAAGACTAATAACCCAATATAGGTCAAAGTGGCCTTAATCCTAATTAAGACAAACAATGAACTTCTAGGCCCTATTATGGAGATCTCCTTCAAGAGGAAAGTCTCCTCACATAAGATTGAGAAGATGCAAATAAGATTGACAAGATGAAAGCAAAGCCCTAACTTGCCTTGCTTAAGGTGCAAAATAATGACATCAAATAAGAAACTTAAAATATCTGACCAACATCCACTAAGAAAAGAGCAAGAGAAACCTTAGATCCTTAGTCGTGACTCGTGAGTTATATCAACCATTCTTTTAATCAACCTTGAGAGATAGAAAAACCCTAAAAAATAATCACAGTCTGTTCTTACCTACAAAATAAGTTGCCTGCTGAAATTATACACCCATCAACATAGTAATCAACACTTTCTGTAACTTCACCTAGTGTACCAGTAGTCTCTAGAACCTGCACAAACAACAAGAGTATAATTTCTAGGCAATGAAATGAAAGTATGCCACATATGATATATATATATATAAAAACAGCTTCCAAACAATGAAAACAGATTATATATTAATGCACAATTTTTTCCATTGGCATTCATGTGCTTATTTTTCGATGTCAAGAAACCCAGTTGCTTGGTCCTAGAAAACATAACTATATCTCTTGAAATACATGTAGGAAACCTTAGAAACATGTGAAAATTTTACTTTAAGAGAAGCGTTTTTGAGTGGTGGACTAAGGAATGATAGCTTGAAAAAAACACTGCCTCTGATAACAAAAGACGCATTCTTCTATATTGTACAAGTCATTCTTCCAGATAAAGTAAATATAAATTTTTCATCTAATGTTGCTAACAATATGACCAACATGTAATTAATAGTGTTGTTCATTAACATTTCTACTAAAGGACAAGGTTGTTTTAGAGGGTCTCAAGCACATGATTCTAGCAAGTTGTCCATATGGACTAGAGATCCATCCTAACAACCCCGTATGTAGGATTTGGAGATGGAGGTGTGAAAATCTTGTTTATATCTACGAGAAAGGGGATCTTTATGATCTGATTGGAATTTCCACTTGTTTAAGTAAAACATGGGGACTTGGAGATCCGATCATTCAATGGCAGAGGTATCAAATAATTTGGAAATCTCATTGTGCATTCAAACATAAAGTTAGCAGTTGTATTTTTCATCATCAAGGTTTTAGATGTCAAAAACAAGATTCACAAACTTGGAATTTCTAATTCAGCATATGCATTAGCATGCATCATATTTAATTCATATTGTCTTACGTGAGTTCTAAAAGTAGTGTTTTAATACCTTCAAAACAAATACAGATTTGATAATACCTTGAATGTAAATTTTATTAGTTTTTAAATTTTAATTATGTGGAGGATCAAGACAATCATTTTCTAGATGGAAAATGACCATCAACAACTACCAAATTAAGAATATAGCATACAATATATAAAATAAAAATTTGAATTGATTTGAAGAAAAATATTTTAAAAAACTGCTTTAAAAACTTACAATGGCTATTTATTTTTTCCTAAACACAACAAACATGTGTATTTGAAGGTATATACAGTGAGAGATTGCAGTTTCTTTTATGCCTAATAGGTATACCTATTAATGTTTTGCATTCTCCAGTTCAAGCCATATAAACCTTCTATACAAGTAAAGATGAAAATACAAAACATGTATGCTTGTTCAGATCAACATGTTAATGCGATTGAATAAAGATTGTGTATTGAAAATAATTACACAATGACTATATTACTAATAAGATGAATGTCTATTGAAAAGTAAGTAATTTGTTTGAAAATAGTTATTAAGCACAATACATACAAGAAACTAAATACTTGTTATATTCTTAGGCACAATTAATTTTTAAATAGTAAAAGTAACATATGTAATAAGACATGTGTAATAAGACCTTAGGTGGTTCCCTTACCAATTACTTGTGTGTCTCCAGATTGGTAATCCATAAAAGATGCCATTATTTGCACAAGAACAGTAGGTTTTTTACACCTCCATGAAAACCTACAAAATATAATGTATCATAATCAGGAAGAGTGACTCTCTTGATAAATTGATATCAAATTTGACTAGTAATATTCAACTTTTGGTGAATCTAATACTATATTCTATATTTTAATGTATACCCCTTACATTTTACTTGTTGGGTACACCATCTCAAAAATAGGCATATATTCTTTATATAAAAATGTGCCATGGTGCCAGGTTGTTGCACCCCCCTCCTTAAATTAAAGGTAGGATCCTTAAATTAAAGGTAAGATCCTAAATGCAACTTATGTTGACTCTACCTCTCAAAATTAGTGAGTTGTCCAATTAATACAAAGAAACACTTAATGTGCTTGTTTCTCTGACTTGTTTTCACAGAAAAAACCAATAGAGTCAAAGACCAGTCAAGTGTCAAGAATACATGAGACTTATAATATGCAATATCATCTATGTGCTTTGTAAAGAGGTATGATTGAAATGTTGCATATGAATATTGCAAACTTTCGTATTAATAACTACCTTTTCTTTTGAAAAATAGTGTATTTTTTATTCATTGAACATTATGAAATTAGACCCAATCTTTCAGAAAGGGTATTCACCAAAGTAATGGAAATAAATAAATCACTCCATGAAAATAGGAAAATATAATATGAGCTCCATGTGACTTTATCACATGTATTATAAATCAAAGATTTAATATTTTAGAACATAATTTGCAGTGAAACTATGCCTTCTCTGATTCAGGACAGCGAGACTACTTTACATCTCAAGAATCAACGATAGAATAATACCATGGAGTGCATTCTATTTTCTATAAAATAATAAGCTAAATACCCAGTAGCTACAAAGTACACATAGCCCAAGAGGCTAGCCCATCTAGTTCTCAGTGGTCACCAGTGTATGGTATTGGGAATTTGGCTAGTCCCATGCCATCAGGAACCCTGCTTGAATCCCGTTGGGAGAGGAACTCTAGTCTATTCCTATAGGATTACTATGTAAGCCATCCTTAAAAGTGGGAAAACATCCCTTGGGTTCCCTACGAGGATTTCCTTGGAGGAAAAAACGTACAAATTACACTAAATGTTTCAAATGATACAACTATATCATAAATAGCATAGATGCATCTTAACTTCAGATCTATTAGGCACCGAGAGGGATCCAAAAACTAAAATGCAAATCTATGAATATTGAGGTGGAAGGAGACTAAAAGTATTAGCAATTTGATGCAAGGTTATTTTGTAGCTTCAGATTGGAGTTTATGCCCCAAAACAGAACCAACAAAAGTACGCCATTCCAGTGTAAACATGGCAACCAAGAAACATGAAAAAGTCCAATAGAAGTAAGGTAAAGAAAACCAACATTTTGAATTCTTAAAATAATATCATCGAAAATAAGAGCTATCTGGTCAGCCATTAATGAGTACAATTATGTAGTGAGGACATGTGGCTTCTAGTGTCCATCTTTTCTTCCTTTTCAGGACGGTTTCTTCTATTGCATACAATATTAATTATATTTGTTCCTCTTATATTTGATGATAGTCTAATGTAAGTAGTTGACTTGAAGTATGTTTCTAACTTTTTGATGTAGTTTTCTACCATTATCAATATGAATAATTGTGACCAGACACCTCTTCCTACTGCAGTGAATATCAAGGTGCATAAATGTTCACGTTGGTTTGTTATGTAGGATACATAATTAATTTATTTGTTCTAAAATTCTATGATATTTTTTGAATAGTTTTCTACATGAAAAATTCAAACCTCATGTAGTACACAGAAATATTCGGGCCAACAATGTGCTCTTAGATGAAGAGTTTGGGGCACACATATTGGTTGTGGGCCTGTCCAAATTTGTTCCATGGGAGGGATTGTACGAGAGGATAGAAATGGCTGGCACTCATGGATATCTCGCTCCTGAATTTGTTTACCAAAATGAACTCACAACCAAAATTGATGTCTACATCTTTGGAGTTTTGCTACTTGAACTTATAAGTGGACACAATCCTACTCAAACAGGGGAATGCATTGAGTGGCATAGTACATTTTAATGTGCTACACCTCTTGTCCAATCCCATCGATGTAAAAAATTATTATAAATTATTATACCAAGTCATTACTGACATTCCCAATGTAGGACAAATTCAAAAAGTGGTTGACCTTATTTACACATGTACACAACATGTTCCTTTTATTAGGCCATGCATATCTTATGTAGTCGATCAACTACAACAGTTAGAACTCAAAGTTGCGTCAGAGGCTATCAGAGGAGTTGTGGGAAGTTCCTCGGTCATGTCATTAGGTGTAGAGTCAGCTGGATGATTTGAAGTAACTTAACATAAGATGTAACATCTCTAACAAAAGAAGCACATCCTTTTTGTATTAAGCTCCTCTAAGACATTTTAACTTTCAGTAGATAGAAATAGTGTCTAATGATGCAATTTTATGATAGTTATGTTCGCTACAGATCAAAACCAGAAGTTTTGATCATTGATCAAAATTATTTTGTTGTGTAATTTTTTTCTAGTCTACAAGTTCATCTTGTTCCACGGACCATTTGAAAAGGAGTAATGTTATTTATCCATGTTTCCAAATTTGGGGTCAATGGATTTCTTATCTGGAAAAATTCAAAAGAATATTTAATTCTGATGGAGGATGGACCTCATTGAATGCCAATTTTTGTCCTTTAAGAAGCTCAAAGGCCTGTAGAAAAACCAGCCTTAAATATTCGATTTGCAAGAAAAAAATGACCAACAAATTGCAGGTAAAAAAAGACCAACATACAAAAAACAAGTAGCAGAGAACCAAAGTGGAGTCAAAAATTGGATTTTTCTATTTGATCTATTTCTATTAGTGGGAAAGACATGTTTCAACAAAATAAAACATTTTTTTGGTGAAAAACACGGGTCTTTGTAGTCAGACAACATATTCTGAACCAATCGAGACCTATGTCAAGAGCGAGACATTAGGAAAAACACAATTATTTTTCAATTGGGATCTATAATTAAAAATGCAGATGGATTCTTTAAAATTGGCTATGTAATCGAAGGATGTTAGGAGGCTGCTGAAGAAGAAAAATTCATTTGGAAGTGCGGTGCTGAGTGCTCTGGGATTTTTTATCTTCTTGGCAATGCTTATGGAATTGGTTTTCCCCATTTATGCCCACAGGCATCGTTGCAGATGACCAAGACTTGAAGGGAAGATGGGCCTTCACCATTTCCTTGGGATATTTTTGGAACCCAAAAAAATGGGATTTTTTCGATTCTAAACATTTCTAAGACCTCTCTAAGACTCAAAAACATAGTCTTTGCAATATAGAGCTCCTCCAAACTATGGCCACATAGGAAGGGTTTTTTAAAACTATGGTTTTGTTAGTTCTAGAAATTGTTCTTAGACTACTAAAGAACAAGCCAACACTATCTCATAAAATAAAACTAAGTAAAACAAGTTTTTTAAGGTTTTGGTTTTACAATTTATTAACAAGAGGGTAAAATCTAATTAGGCTAAGACAAACACTAAATCATGTAAGAGTGATAGACTGAGATGCTTTATATATGAAATATAAACCAGGACAATATAAACTCAATACTGAGTTTCATCCATAGTTCACAAGCATTTCATGAATAATAACCTCAAACAAGAAATGATTCTGCCAACTGAGTGATTACACAGATCAGAAATAAAACCAGCAAATAGGACTAAATGAACATATAGTTTGCATATATATCATAATCAGTCATCAAAATACATAAGATTTTCTAAACTTAGCTTATACACAATAGCTTGAAATCCTCCCCTTGTACAAAAATTTGAACACGTTTTCTGTCAAGACCCCAAATTTTCACAAAAATTTTAAATTCTGAGATAACATAAAATGTTTACAGTTGCAGTTAGATAACTGTTAGCAGCTTATAGAAGAAATGAAACAGAGAATTAAAAGTAACCATTAACTTTAACACATAAAGATTAATGCTATTTTAATTTTGATATGTGATGTGAATAATCTGCATCCAAATATTTAGCTCTACTGATGGTTTGAATGTCAAGTAGGTGAGGAGTTACTTTCTAGCTGGGGCTTACTTAGCGATTGCTAATGTATCTGGATATCTAGATCTTTACAGGATTGACAGGTAAATTTTTGACCCAGTAAAATTTTATTAAGGCATTAAACCAAATATACTTCTTTTAACATAAAAGTACTCCTAGAGTAAAAGTTTGCTTAGAAGACTCAAGGTCCTACAAGGTAAAGTAATGTTTCTTTTCTTGATTCACACATATGCTATTACCTAATATTTGTGTCGTAAGGGTTATTAACGTCACACTACTATTTGTCTTTTAACAGATATATCTTTAAGATAGATAAAACCTCCTTCTCACTTTACTCTAAGTTATTCTCAGTTCTTAATAGAGCTCATGATTTTGTATCATAACTCTTTCTATGACATAAGAGTCTATTTCTATTATTATTTAATAATTAAACCACTGCCTATCATTATAGAAATAGACCTAATCCTTTCAGAACATAAGCCTACTATGTTCTTTTCAGCTCTATCTTAATTAGGCTTCAGTATAGTAAATTTATCAGCTTAACATCGCTTGTAATTATAAAGTATCTTCTACATAAAAATCGTCAAGTTGTGACTTGAATTCCCATTTTCTTCATGATCAACATAATACGACAACTTTACATTACCCTACTATTTACTTCTATGTAAAGGTGATGCAATAAAATCCTAGATAGTTTACTATCCTAAACTCCAAATTCCAACCTAACCTTGGTTCAATTCATATTAGAGCTTGGTAACAAATTATGGAGACCAAAAATCATGTACTTATAAGATATCTTATCCTATATCAAGTATTGTAGGTTACTTAAAGAGTAGGAGCTATTCTAGCGTCAAATGTTAAATATATCAATATACACCTTATTGGTTTAAATCTAGTTCTCCAAGCTTATACATTCATAGTTCATGAATATAAGAAAAATGTCAAAATAAGGCATTAACACACTTGCTCAAAACTTCTATTAATCTCTTGTTCTTTTTATTATAAGCTTGATTAGGAAAGGTCATATGATCTTTAAGAAACAAGGGTATTGATTCCAATTAACAAAATGGTTATTTTCCAAGATAATTTCAAGGTTTAAAATAATAGGTTAAACTATAATACACTCCTTGTTCATTATCAAGGGTGGACTCCATTGAAACAAATACGATATTGACTTCATGTATATAATACATTATCGTTATGTGCATAGTGTAAATGATTAACAATTATTTGTTCCGAAATGTGGCAGTGGAGACTATACAAATGAACCCACCGTGAAGTGGATAAATTTGTGGGCATGTGGAACTCTCCTCGCCATGCATTACGTGACTTATAAGCTTTACCTTGCAACCCTATTTCTCATTGTTTAGTGAGGGTTTCGGTCTCTGCATTGTTGGGTTCATTGTGGCCATGAGGGCTCGCAGTTGCTCGCCTCCAGCTCCACTATCTATGCATTTTGAAGAGCCATTGCTTAGGGTGAAAGTTGTGAAGTTCAAAGCTCATGAATGAATTGATTCCTGCAACTCAACTTTGTTGTGTGTGAGGGTAGTGTTGTACACAGTCAGTAGTTTAGTGTTGAAGTCGTGGTGTGGCCACTGTCATTGCTTGCTCTTGCTTCAGTTGTCGATGTGGTTAGTAACTCGAATCCAGCTGCCTCCTTCTCAAGTTAAAATGAGGGATTCATTATTCGAGTTGTTGGTCTTCCTTCTTCGTGACCTCGGTTATCGACATTACAAGTATGAATTATTTTTACGAAGTTGTAAGCTATCAAAATATACAGTTACAAATCTACATTCAGGTTTTTAACTGATGATATGGTTTCCAAATGCAGATGATGGTTCACCTTATCATTGGAAGGAATCCACTTCATATTTGGACCAGTGTTCACTCTACGGGTAAGACCCAGTTACAAAGTGGCTCTTCCTGCTTGTTCATACCTTAGGGGAAAAGTTTGCAGTTGAAAGAAATTACGGCAATGGTTTTTTTTTTCCAGTCTTGGATTGTTACTCTTTAGTTTATAAGTTTTGTTTTTGTTTTAAACCCTCACTTACAACAGGGTCACTTCGGCTCAATGCCGTGACTTGTAAATGCTATTTTCTTGTTTTTAAACCATTTTACCATGATGTAGGTTTTGATAAAAAGTCTATTAGTTTTGTTTATTAAACCCATACCACGATATGGGTGCACTGGCTTAGAGCTGGTTTTTGTACACGGTTTAAGTTTATAGCCTTTTGGCATATCAAGTAATACATTGGGTTTAATTCTAAAAGGTTTCCTTTGAGCTCGGACTCGTTTTGCAAAATACTTTGAGACTCTGTGTAACTTAGGGTTTTTACCCTCTTTGACTATGAAATAATAATTTACTGTTTATTATATTTTGAGTTAGATTCTTGTTAATATTTTAAGACTGTAATTGAGTCATAAATTTATTTGTTGGCTCAAGAAATATGAGCTAGGGTTTTCCTGAATGAACCCTTGTTTAAAATAAATATTTTGGTTTGTCTATTATTTATTAGGTTCTATTACTTGTTAAATTTGTTTTAAATAATGTTACAAGTGTGTGTTATGAAAACTTTAAATGATATTTATATATTTTATATTTTATCTGTCCTTAAGGACTGTAATCAATCTCTCGTAATTTAATTGTTTATTTATAAGAAAATAATCCAAATAATTGGATTGTAGCTTATATATTTTTATTTATAATAATGATTTCTAAATTAGGGTTTCGACCCCGTAGATTATCCTTACAGGTATAACCCATTGTTGAATTTAAAACAGTTCTTTCTTAAATAGGTATTTATTTTTATGTTAGTTATTATCATATTCTTATTATTTTTACTGAAATGTTAGAAAAAATTTTAGTAGAGTTATTTGTAAACATCAATTCAGTAACTAGTCTATTCTTGAAAATTTAAAATACTTTCCACAAAACCCTTCTTGTTTATAGTAACTGTTAGCTGAAAAGCTGCACTAGATCACTTAGCAGTTAACCCCTCAAACTCTTTCCACATTTCCCTTCCATTGAATTTATCTAAAGTACATTCACCTGAATGATCACTTCTCTTGAATGAGCAGCCTCAGCTCTCTTCAATGGGTATTTTTATAAAGATTGCCTAGGTCTTTTGGGTCAGTTTTCATTAATTGAGCCACCTGCTCTGATTCCACTTTCATGGGGAATCATAACCCCAAATGTAGGGAGGTTTCCACCTACAATAGTTGAAAGTGGTTTGAGGATGATGCCACATGTCTATTTGCTCTCCACCCAGTCTCCTCCACCAATTTGACCAGTGAACACTCTTTTAACAGCTCTCTTAAGCTGTTGTCTCCACCTTTATTTATTTATAATTAAAATATTTAGAATTACATTAAATATCCTTGACTCTGTTGAGTCATCAATTACAACTTAGCATAAAATTTAACATATTGTCCTCAAATAAAATCAAATAAGATAATAATGTTTTTGCAAAAATTGGGGCATGTGACATACACACCCCCTTAGAACATAACATCGTCCTCGATGTTATTTATTCTTCATCCTCAGAATTCCCATGGAACATAATTGGATATGTATCTCCCATATTACTTTCCAATTCTTAGGTGGCTTACTTTGGACTAAGGTGCTTCCATTGCACCTTCACCTATCCAATGGTGTGGTTACGAAGTTTGATCTCCCTCCGCTTGAGGATACAGTCTGGTTCAACTAGAAAAATTTCCTTCTGGTTCCACCTGTACAACATTCTAGTTAACAACATGAGTAGCATCATGAACATATTTCTTTAATATAGAAATGTGAAAAACATTATGTACTCTTAAATTGCGTGGTAATGCTAATAGATAAGCTACTTGTCCAATCCTGGACAGAATTTCAAATGGACAACAGTAACAAGGTTTTAGTTTTGCATAACTCCCCAATCTCATAGAGCTCTTTTTGGGCCTCACCTTGATGAACACATGTTCACCGACCTAAAAATCCTCTAGAGTTCTTTTAAGGTCTGCTTGACTTTTCTGTCAATCTTGTGCAACTTTCAGATTACCTTGTACCTGATTTACAATTTCTTCCATTTCCTTTAACAGTTGAGGAACTAATACCAATCTATCCACTGAATTACTCCAAGAGATAGGAGTGTTACATTTCCTTCCATACAAAATTTCAAAAGGACTAAATCTGGCTGATGCCTGGTAATTATTATTATAAGCAAATTCTACCAGATGCAAATAATCCTCCCATTTACCTGGCTGGTCTTTCACATACATTCTTAATAAATCTTCCAGTACTTGGTTTACTCTTTCAGTTTGTCCATTTGTTTGAGGATGGAAAGAAGTACTAAAATTTAATGTAGTGTTTATCCCTTTAAACAGAGATTTCCAAAAGTTTCCTATAAATTTAGGATCTCTATCTGAGATTATGACTTTCGGTATTCCATGCAATCAAAAAATATGTTTTAGAAAGATATCAACTATATTTGCAGCTTTATATGCAGTTTTAACAGGTATAAAGTGAGCTGCTTTACATAACTTATCGACTACTACCATGATAGAATCATTTAAATTCTGGTTTCTAGGCAATCCAGTAACAAAATCAAGACTAATTATCTCCCATTTCCATCTAGGGATGGGTAATGGCTGAAGTAATCCAGCTGGGTGTTGATGTTCAGTTTTCACCTGCTGATATTCAAAACACCTAGCGATATATTCTACTAATTTAGTCTTCATATTTGGCCAAAAATATTATTTTCTTAACATAGTTATAGTCTTTTGATAGCTTGGATGACCTGAGTATGGAGTTTTATTAATTTCATCCAAAATTAACAGCTTAACTTTAGGTACATTAGGTACATACATTCTGTCTTTATACAGTAAAAATTATTTTGCATTCAAACTGTACCCTTTACTTAAGTTTTATGTTGGATTATCTTTAGTTTTGGCTTGTAAATTTTGGTAAATTTCATCTTGTTCTATTCCTACTTTAAGCTGTTTATCCAAATATGTCATATAAGTGCTGATAACTGCTGCAAAATTCAGCCTTGCATTCCTACTTAATGCATCAACAAATTTATTTTCTTTACCTTTAATGTGCTGGATTTTGAAATCATACTCGCTTAGAAAAGGTAGCCACCTAGCTTGTCTGGCATTTAGATTAGGTTGATCTAACAAATACTTTAATCTTTTATTATCAGTCATTAAAATAAATTTTCTGCTAATTAAGTGATGTCACCACATCTTTAGAGCATGTATAACAGCTGCTAATTCCAGATCATAAGTTGCATAATTCTTTTCATGAATTTTTAATTTTCTAGACTCATAGGCAATAACATGCCCTTCTTGAGTTAGAACACCACCTAAGCCATCATTGCATGCATCTGTGCACACTACAAATTCTTTATTTGGATCAGCTATTCTTAAAATAGGTGCACTGGTTAATAAAGTTTTTAACTTTTTAAAGCTTTCCTCGCATTTTTTGTTCCAATCAAACTTATTTCCTTTCTTCTGCAAAGAAGTTATCGGATTCACGATCCTCGAAAAACCTTCAATGAACCTTTGGTAGTAACCAATAATTCTCATGAAAGATCTAACATCAGATACATCCTTAGGAACCGACCAATCTTTGATCGCCTTTACTTTTTCAGGATCTACTGAAATCCCTTCCTTGGTCACCACATGACCTAAGTACTGTATCTTATCCTTGAAGAAATCACATTTACTAAACTTTGCAAACAGTTGATGATCTTGTAACTCTTGCAAAACAATTTTTAAATGTTCTTTATGTTCTTCTTCAGTTTTTGAATAGATTAATATATCATCGATGAACACGACTACAAAGTTATCTAGATACTTATGCATAACATTGTTCTAGATACAAACTCGTAATGGCAATCTCGAGTTCTAAAAGTTGTCTTAAATATGTCTTCATCTTTAATCCTAACTTGATGATATCCATACCTTAAATCTATTTTTGAAAACATCGTGGCTTCACGTAGTTGATCAAATAGATCATCTATACGGGGAAATGGGTATCAATTTTTAATGGTCATCTTATTCAACTGATGGTAATCTATGCAAAGTCGCATGGTTCCATCCTTTTTCTTAACAAAGATGATAGGTTCCCCCTAGGGAGACACGCTAGATCGAATATACTTTTTATCAATTAGTTCTTTTAATTGGGACTTTAATTCATTACGTTCAAGTATTTTAATTCGATAAGGGGCCTTTGAGCTAGGTAGAGCTAGGTACTACACCAGGTACCATCTCAATGGTAAAATCCAATTCCCTTTTCGGAGGCAGTCCTGAAATTTCTTCCGAAAATGCATCAACATATTCTCTTAAGACTGGTATGTCTTCCAAATTTAATTTATCTATTTTATTTAGATTCTCCTCATCAATTATTGTTACTGCATAAGATTTACAACCCTTCCTAACAACTCTCGTAAATTGTAGAGCAGAAATATGCCTTATAGTGGTTTTTCTATGGATTCCTTTTACACTTACGAGTTTTCCATCACTGTTTATACATGTAAAGGTTTTATCAAAATAGTTCAAAATTCCCTATGTTGTTCTAACCAATCCATACCGATAAGTAAATCATAAGAACTAAGAGGAAATACATTAAGCTTCACAACAGTTTCAAAATGATCCATAACTACTGCACATTCTTTTACAAAACAAGTTACCTTCCTTTTAGCACCAGTGGCTAATTGAACTAACCAAGAATTTTCAAATTTTTCAACAGGTAACTTACATTTTTCTACCATTTTAGGTGCAATATAACTGAGACTAGCTCCAGGATCAATTAAAATAGTTATAGGGGTGTGGTTTATCATACCTTATACTTCCACCATGGAATTTTGATATTCTGCTTGTCTTTTCTCCAAGGCTGCAATGATTCTAGGCATAGTCCTCACTAAATCTCCAAGAGTCATCTTCTCCTGTATGGTATGAATATTGCTGACAGTCTTTTTCCGATTAGGACAGACTGAAGCATAGTGTGGGCCATTACACTCCCAGCACTTTATAGGTTCTTTGTGCTCAAAGTTCTTGGTATAATTACTATGGTTATTGGCAAATTCTTTACCTTTAGAATTATTCTGATTGCTTCGTGAATTATTCTTATTTCCTAGAAAAATATTGTTAGGAAAATTTCTAGCCTTATTGTTCTTAGAATTTCTGTTGGGCACAAAATATTTCTTCTTTTGATCATATTGGTTATTATTCTTCTTGGCCTTCCAGTTGGCCATGCTTTCTTTCTTTTGATTCTGTTCATAACAGAAGTTGGCTTTCCTCATGGATTCTTCCAAAGTCTTTGGATTGTCATACTCAATCCTATTCTTAATATGGTAAGGTAGACAGCTGAGAAATCATTGTACCTTTGGTTTCTCATCTACAAGGTATGGGACATACCTAAGTAGACTCAAAAACTTGTTGTTTAGATCTTTCATTGCCATTGATCCTAATTTAACCTCATAAAACTCTTTTTCTCTCTCTTCATAGTATTGCCCATACATAAATTTCTTTTTAAAGTACCTCTTGAAGGTACTCCAATTTACATTCTTCTCTTTTATTCCCTTAACTCTCTTCAAGTCCTGCCACCAAATGTTAGCCTTTCCTGAGAGATTGTAGATAGCCATTCTAGCCTTTAATTGGTTAGAATAGTTATATATCTGGAAGTACTTCTTCATCCCAGATAACCAGGATTCTGCTTCTTCCCCTTTCTCAGTCTCTCCATTGAATGTTGGTGGTTTTATCGTTTTGAATTCCCTAGAGATTTTCTCATAAGGTTTGTATTTCCTCTTTTTAGTATAATGATTGTCATCACTACTATCACTAGTAGAATACAATTTACGTTGTTCAGCAAACACCTCTAAAGATGAACTACTTTCATTTTTAGTATGTTTCATCTTTTTAAATTTATGTTGATGACTTGTATCTTCTGATTCAGTTCTTCTACCCCTACCCTCCATTTGAAACCTTTCTGTTAGGATTTGATTCAGCTCCTCCTAAGCCCTCAGAATCCTTTCATTCTCTCGTTTTATAGATTCCATTTCAGATTTTAGGTCTTTTACAGTTTGTAACAGTTTTGAAAAATTGGTGGTTAAATATTCTGGTATAGGATCTCTTGGCAAGTTTTCTGGTTCAGTAAATGGAGATTCCTCCTCTGCATACTCCTCCATCCTTTCCATACCTGTTTGTTAAACTTCAGAAACAATTTCTCTGTTGAATAACATTTAAAAGAAAATACATCAGCATAATAATTCAAATAATTGTTTCATAAAAACTAGTTGGGCTTCATCAAGGCCTATTGTTTGAACGCTGTGCTCTGATACCACATGTCACAACCCCAAATTTTCACAAAAATTTAAAATTTTGAGATAACATAAAATGTTTACAGTTGCAGTTAGATAACTGCTAGAAGCTAATAGAAGAAATGAAATAGATAATTAAAAGTAACCATTAACTTTAACACATAAATATTAATGTTGTTTTAATTTTGATATGTGATGTGAATAATATGCATCCAAATATTTAGCTGTACGAATGGTTTGAATGTCAAGTAGGTGAGGAGTTACTTTCTAGCTGGGGCTTACTTAGCGATTACTAACGTAGCTAGATTTCTGGATCTTTATAGGCTTGACAAGTAAATTTTTGACCCAGTAAAAGTTTATTAAGGCGTTAAACCAGATATACTTCTTTTAACATAAAAGTACTGCTAGAGTAAAAGTTTGCTTAGAAGGCTCAAGGTCCTGCAAGGTAAAGCAATGTTTCTTTTCTTGATTCACACATATGATATTACCTAATCTTTGTGTTGTAAGGGTTATTAACGTCGCCCTACTATTTGTCTTTTAACAGATAGATCTTTAAGATAGATAAAGACTCCTTCTAACTTTACTCTAAGCTATTCTCAGTTCTTAATAGAGCTCATGATTTTGTATCATAACTCTTTCTCTGACATAAGAGTCTATTGCTATTATTATTTAATAATTAAACCACTGCTTATCATTATAGAAATATACCTAAGCCTTTCAAAACATAAGCCTACTATGTACTTTCAGCTCTGTCTTAATTAGGCTTCAGTATAGTAAATTTATCAACTTAACATGGCTTGTAATTATAAAGTATCTTATGCATAAAAATTGTCAAGTTGTGACTTGAATTCCCATTTTCTTCATGATCAACATAATGCGAAAACTTTACATTACCCTACTGTTTACTTCTATGTAAAGGTGATGCAATAAAATCCTAGATAGTTTGCTATCCTAAACTCCAAGTTCCAACCTAACCTTGGTTCAATTCATCTTAGAGCTTGGTAGCAAATTATGGAGACCAAAGATAATGTACTTATAAGATATCTTATGCTACATCCAGTACTCTAGGTTACTTAAAGAGTAGGAGCTATTCTAGTGTCAAATGTTAAATATATCAATATACACCTTATTGATTTAAATCCAGTTCTCCAAGCTTATACATTCATAGTTCATGAATATAAGAAAAATGTCAAAATAAGGCATTAACGCACTTGCTCAAAACTTCTATTAATAGCTTGATCTTTTTCTTATAAGCTTGATTAGGAAAGGTCATATGATCTTTAAGAAACAAGGGTATTGATTCCAATTAACAAAATGGTTCTTTTCCAATATAATTTCAAGGTTTAAAATAATAGGTTAAACTATAATGCACTCCTCGTTCATTATCAAGGGTTGAATCCATTGAAACAAATACGATATTGACTTCATGTATATAATACATTATCATTATGTGCATAGTGTAAATGATTAACAATTATTCATTTCGAAATGTGGCAGTGGAGACTATACCAAATGAACCCACCGTGAAGTGGATAAATTTGTGGTCACGTGGAACTCTCATCGCCATGCATTACGTGACTTATAAGATTTACCTCGCAACCCTATTTCTCATTGTTCAGCAAGGGTTTCAGTCTCTCCATTGTTGGGTTCACTGCGGCCATGAGAGCTCGCAGTTGCTCGCCTCCAGCTCCACTGTCTGTGCATTTTGAAGAGCCGTAGCTTAGGGTGAAATTTGTGAAGTTCACAGCTTGTGAATGAATTGATTCCTGCAACTCAACTTTGCTATGTGTGAGGGTAGTGTTGTACACAGTCAGTAGTTTAGTGTTGAAGTCATGGTGTGGCGACTGTCATTGCTTTCTCTTGCTTCAAATGTCGATGTGGTTAGTAACTCGAATCCAGATGCCTTCTTCTCAGGTTAAAACGAGGGCTTCACTATTCGAGGTGTTGGTCTGCCTTCTTCGTGTCCTTGGTTATCGACATTACAAGTATAAATTATTTTTACGAAGTTGTAAGCTATCAAAATTTATAGTTACGAATCTACATTCAGGTTTTTAACTGATGATTTGGTTTCCAAATGCAAGTGATGGTTTTCCTTATCGTTGGAAGGAATCGACTTCATATTTGGACCAGTGTTCAATCTATGGGTAAGCCTCGATTACAAAGTGGCTCTTCTTGCTTGTTCACACCTTAGGGGAAAATTTTGCAGTTGAAAGAAATTACGGCAATGGTTTTTTTTTCCAGTCTTGGATTGTTAGTCTTCAGTTTATAAGTTTTGTTTTTGTTTTAAACCCTTGCTTACAGCAAGGTGACTTTGGCTCAATGATGTGACTTATAAATTCTCTTTTCTTGTTTTTAAATGATTTTATCATGATGTAGGTTTTGATATAAAGTCTGTTAGTTTCACTTATTAAACCCATACCACGATATGGGTGCATCGTCTCAGATCTAGTCTTTGTACATGATTTAAGTTTATAGCCTTTCGGCCTGTCAAGCAATACATTGGGTTTAATTTTAAAAGGTTTCCTTCGAGCTCAGACTCGTTTTGCAGAATACTTTGAGACTCTGTGTAACTTAGTGTTTTTACCCTCTTCAACTGTGAGATAATGATTTACTGTTTATTATATTTTTAGTTAGATTCTTGTTAATATTTTAAAATTGTAACTCAGTCATAAATTTATTTGTTGGCTTAGGAAATATGAGCTAGGGTTTTCCTGAATGAACCCTTGTTTAAAATAAATCTTTCGATTTGTCTATTATTATTAGGTTCTATTACTTGTTAAATTTGTTTTAAATAATGTTACAGGTGTGTGTTATGAAAACTTCAAATGATATTTATATATTTGATCTTTTATCTGTCCTTAAGGACTGTAATCAGTCTCTCGTAATTTAATTGTTTATTTATAAGAAAATAATCCAAATAATTGGATTGTAGCTTATATATTTTTATTTATAATAATGATTTCTAAATTAGGGTTTTGACCCTGTAGATTATCCTTACAAATATAACCTGTTGTTGAATTTAAAACAGTTCTTTCTTAAATAGGTTTTTATTTTTATGTTAGTTATTATCATATTGTTATTGTTTTTACTGAAATGTTAGAAAGAATTTTATTAGAGTTATTTGTAAACATCAACTCGGTAACTAGTTTGTTCTTGATAATTTAAAATACTTTCCATAAAACCCTTCTCGTTTATAGTAACTATTAGTCTTAGTTTAGTTAATATTATAAGTAAATGAAATTGCATTTGCAGATAGTTATTAAATAAAACACAAAGGAATATATTGATAACATAACACAGTTTATTCTCATGCATATTTTAACTTGAATAAAAATAATACGTCATTTATCTACTAAGGTATTTTCTTAACATAATAATCCTTCTACATGTACTAAGCTACTACTATTTGTTTTCCAATATATTTACATACATCAGTTTGTAAAACAATAACATAGATAACTAGATTATTGTTCCTTTTGATAATAACCTACATACTGAAATAAATTACTTGCTGTTGTAAAATGCATAACACATCTAATCATTTATGTTTCTTATAATTTCCTTCATCTACTTTAAATACACTGCCTGTGCTGGAGTATGATCTAGTCCTTTTAGACGTGGAAAAACACAAATTAGAATTATTTTCCATCTATTTCAGATTCATTCCTTCAATAATCTAAAAGATTACTAACTCTGACATTTTACAACTAAATATTTAACATTCATTTAACAGCCAGATTCACATTTAACTATCTAACACAGTAAAAGAAAAGAATGTAGAACCTTATTAGGATGGATAGCACAGTGTTAGGAGGTCATTCCTCCCTACCAAACTCCTATAGAGCACTCAAACACCGATTCCTCAGGACCCCCGAGCCTGTTCCTGGTCTTCTTGGCTGCGAACTGGTGGAGCAAGCAAACAATAGACTAGTCCAATGACTTATTAAACACTCTACACTCAGCAATAAGATCCTTTAGCTGAAAATCTACACTAGATCACTTACCAGTTAACCCCTCAAACTCTTTCCATAATTCCCTTCCATTGAATTTCTCTAAAGTACATTCACCTGAATGATCACTTCTCTACAATGAGCACCTCATCTCTCTTCAATGGGTATTTTTATAAATATTGCCTAGGTCTTTTGGGTCATTTGTCATTAATTGAGCCACCTAATCTGATTCCACTTTCTTGGGGAATCATGACCCCAAATGTAGGGAGGTTGCCACCTGCAACAGTTGGAAGTGGTTTGAGGATGATGCCACATGTCTATTTGCTCTCCACCTAGTCTCCTCCACCAATTTGACCAGTGAACACTCTTTTAACAGCTCTCCTAAGCTGTTGTCTCCACCTTTATTTATTTATAATTAAAATATTCAAAATTACATTAAATATCCTTGAATCTGCTGAGTCATCAATTACAACTTAGCATAAAATTTAACATATTGTACTCAAATAAAATCAAATAAGATAATATTGTTTTTGCAAAAATTGGGGCATGTGACATTTTCCTTCTAATGTCTTACTTTTATCTTGGTTACATCCAAAAAATAGTTATCTAACTAAATAACTACCTTCTAGGTCAAACTATAGATCAATAGTAAAGTAAAAGATTTCCAAAATAAACTAAAGTCTTTACAAAAGTTAACTAAAGACATATGTCATCACTAGCCTTTTAAAGATCTTTGGAAGCTTCACCTAAAAGGGATATTCCTTCTAAAGCTTGATTTTTTCTTCTGGTTCTCTGCTGCCCAGCTTCTAGGTCTTCAAATCTCTTTTATAATTCTTGATTTGCTGAGTTACTTCTTGGATAGTCTGGTTCAGCTCTGCACATAAGCTTTGTGTCTGCATTGTCCTCTTCAATGGTTCTTTCGAAACTACAATCAATTATTGATAATGGCTGTTAATATCCTCCATATCCTCTCTTGATATTGTATTTTCCACTCCTAATCTCTCATTTGTTTCATGCAGAAAGTATATTTGGTACTTGTACTGGTTGATACTTTTTCAAATATTTTCATTCTCAGAATCTATACAATTCCCTTCTTGAAATGAAGACACTCCTTCTGGCATCCAAGGGATATTTAATTTCTTAAAAATTTCCTCATCATATTTTTTCTATTTCTCTGTCACTGTTACAGGAAAATCTGGAGACTTAGCACCTTCAAATTTGCACTGGATTGATGGCTCTGCAATTTTTCCTTCACCTGTACATGCTGCTAACATCACTGAATGATGTTTCATAGAATCATCCTGTTGAGGGATGAGATTTTCTTTCTTTTTAAAATCATCTAACTATTTAGGAATTTTGATCCTTACTGAGGATGAATTAACCATCAAGGAATCTTTCTTCTTACTCTTGACCTTTTCACATTAGGGATTTCATCCTCTTCTAAATCCTCTTAAGAAGAAGAATCTTATAATATTGTAATTTTGTCTTGAGCTAGCTTGGGATTTAAATTTTTTTTAATGTTTAAACTTAATTTGTTCTTAGGTCTGGTTTTAGGTCTCCAGCCTACTCCTACTTCTCCCAACATACTCAAAGTTTTTCCTTGATGTTTAATATATGCAAGCTGAACAACCTCTCTTTTAACTCCTTGTATGGCCAGCTTTTCTTCGAACCCTTCTTTCGAGCTTTGTGTATTGTCAACCTTCAATTTATCAAGCACTGGTCTTTCCCTTCTTTCTTCATGTACCTCTGTAGGAGT
The DNA here is from genome assembly GCA_001517045.1 of Pseudotsuga menziesii. Classification (NCBI taxonomy): domain Eukaryota; kingdom Viridiplantae; phylum Streptophyta; class Pinopsida; order Pinales; family Pinaceae; genus Pseudotsuga; species Pseudotsuga menziesii. The sequence continues at coordinate 46,767 of LPNX010197724.1, read as the reverse complement.
TTGTTCTTATTCTAAAATACATTTACCTTCTTCCTGGTTTGGATCTTCATTAAGGGTATTTACTACATCATCTCCATTGATTTCTGCTACATCTTCTAAATTATGGATTTGAAATTTCAATAGATCATCTTCATCAGTCTTCTTTTGTTGTCCACCTTCAGGCTCTTCAACCTTCTGTGTCGAAGATCTCACTTGTGTATTTTCTTCTTCTACTTCAATTATGACTTATTTCTTTAATTTTTTAACAAATATCTAGGATTTATGCACCTGTCTCGTTTTTTACTGTTCTTCCTTTTCACTTTGAAACCCTGACCAGAACAAAAAATAATCCCAATTCTTTCCTTTCTTCTGGAGCATAGTACTGATAATCAATTTTATTAAACCATGATGAAAAATAGACTGCTTAGTGTGATCCTAATTCTCCCTTACTTAGCTTAACATCTTCTGCAAACTTTTAAGGAAGAATAAAGGGAGATTCACCTTTGACTACTCGCATAAGTGTTGTAAAAACCTGATGTGATATTTAAATAAAGAGGCTTATCTTCCCTCACAGGTCATATAACTCTGCAAGATCTTGATTGGATCTCTTGATTCTGGTTTAAAATTGTGTATATGTACCCCCTTACCCCAATCTGCAACAACATTGGGTAGCATAAAATTCTCTAAATTAAAAGAAAAAGGCACTTTCTTGAACCAAAACTCACCCTCATCAGTAATGTCTGTAGCCTCTGTTATTAATTCTCTATTCAATTCAATTTTTAGGGTATTAAGTAAGACCGTGTCTTTTTCTAATCCTTGAGCAAATCCATATGTAACATCTGAATGATAGCCATTAATTTTATCAAAATATTGAAACCAACCTACTTCTTGAAACAATTTTGCACATTCAGGGAAAGTTTTATCCCATGTCATGTCTGAAGGCTCATCCCTATTCATCTTCCCACTTCTCTTCATTCTCTATATTGAACCTTAACTATTTCTCTTTCAGCAAATAGCTCAAACTATTTTGAAAGTATGTTACTTTAATAGTAAACCAGAAGTTGAGAAAATTTAGAACCCTAGATATGAATTTTCCTTAAAAAAATGATAAGTATTTCGGAGTAATTCAACTGGCAAAATAGATTATAAATTAAGCAAAATTCAGGTTTGTAAACTTGATGCACTTCTTAATCAACAGCCATCACAAATTTCCTATCAATGCAAGCCCGAATTCATGGATGATGTCAGGAATCAGTTGCCTACCTGTCGCAATAATGGTTTCAATAGCTAAAAATATGTTATCTTTTATTCCCAGGTGTCCAATAACCTTCGTAGCTCTGTCTTCAGCTGCCATGACTACGCCTGTCAATTACTCTACAAACCCTAAACTCCTAACAACCTTCATCACAATCTCTTTTAATCATGGACTTCCAAGTATTAATGCAGTATCTATAAGCTTTCATACCCTCAAGAAATTCGTAACTAACATCAAATTACTCCCATTGTGCACCATCATTGATGTTTGAGGATCTATATTTCCCATCTTCTGGATAGCTGCAACTCACCTAAATCATTCTTTCTTTAACTCAAACACTTGTAAAAATGATTAATAATGCTTAAAAACGTATCATTCTCCTTTACAAATGTGAACAAACTCCTCTCATTTGCAAATTTTAAAACTCATGAGCAAACTTACAATTTTTTGAAGGCCACAACTTTCTTGTAGCACTCTAGTTCATGCTTTATGTCTTTGCACTACAAGAATATCTGATTAATGATTTTTTAACAAAAACCTTAAAAACAATGGGCTAAATTGTGTAGTCAACCTTTGATAAAACCTTATGATATCTCTTTACAACCTTTCATAAATACATACACCCTATAATCCCATTAAAACTATGAACTCGACTAAGTAAAGTAAATTTAAAAAGAAAACTTATAAAAATAAAATAAAATAAGAGTGATATCAAAAGACTTTAAAAACCAAACTCAAAATTTTAAAGCAAGAAGAAAAACCATGTTTTGAAAATAAGCATATGTTCTAAAAATAGAAAACAAAAACTAGCTATAACAGGTTCAATCCTGGTTTTATGCGAGGATTTGTTTGGGTCGAGGATAGCATTCTATATGATGCAGAGGACAAGCAATCTCTTCCTCCCATCATCCTTTCTGATGAATATAATCCTTTGGGTACTTGTCCTTCCATGATTTTATTTAACACCTTTAGGTTACGCCCTCCAGATTCACACTACTAATAGTAATGTTGTTTGAATAATTGATTTTGTTAGTTATTATGTTTTCCTTGAGTATTTGATGTTTGGATACTAAGCCAATATCTCAACATGAATAGCCATTGAAATATACAAATCTACTATGCAACTGGATTCTTTATAAAAGGCACTTAACAGTGACTATGCCATTGAAATAATAGATGAACTTTGATAAATTTAAAAATTAGCAGATACCGATTTCCTGTCAGCTACCGGAGTGTGGTTCAAATAAAATTTATGATTGGAGCTAAGAGAACAAACCTTGGAAATTTAATTTCCCAAAGTTCTTACTAATTCTTGTATGGAAAAATCTATTACAGTAATTTGAAGATTGTAGGTTTCAGAGATCCTAAATCTTGTTATAAAATACAGATTAAATAATTAAGTATTGTTATAACAATCAACCCATAGTTACCTACCTTGGACATTAATTTAATTAGTTTTGTCTTGTTACCTAGGTTCCTAGATTCCATTATATGCTATTTTCCTTCTACAAGTCCTAGAAGTCAACACATGCTAAAACTGAGTCATGGAGCACTTGGTAAACATCCTGGAAAAATAATTTAGCATGTCTAATTTACTCCAGATCCTCCAAAGTGCATATCTTCTTTTTCTGAAAAGATTTCTTGTTTTATTCTGATTTAAGGCAAAAGGAAAAGCTAGACTAAGTGTAGTTGACTTTTTTTTTTCCCACATCACCCTCCCTCCTTCTCCAAATAAAAGCATGTATGATTTTTATTTCCATACCTCTTTTGCTTTCCCACTTGACTTAGCAAATTTGTGATCATCTTCATAGATTTGGAAACTGCTTTATGCACCTATGGGGGATTTTACTAGATTTAGTAAGCCTACTTTTTTACTATTTTGAATGGCATATGTATGCATTCAATTCTCTCATGTAATTATATATTATAGTAGCCTGTTAATTCACAAGGTTGGCTATCATACACTTGTTGAATACATATTAGTGTTATGCTCCAATTTCAGTCTCCTTTGGTGTGAATTTTGCATGTTTGATTAGCAATTTTGTGAGTGTAATTGTTATATATCTCAGGTTCAATTTCCACATGGTATCAGAGCCTTTGTAGATCAATTTCTCTCCTTCCTTATTGCTATTACATGTTCAACATATTGACTAGGACCGCATTCTGCTGACTGGAGGCCACAGTTTTTGAGCTATGGACCAATTTTAGAAGATCATCTTAGCTCCATTCAATTTCTTTGAGTGGAAAGTTGAGATGGAGATATTGTGGAGATCAAAAGGTATCTATAGGTTGACTATGGAAACTTAGGTAGAACCCAATCATTAGAGAAAATTTCAACTCAAAATGGGCCTCCTAAAATGAACTAATAAAATAATAGTTAAAATAATAAAATAATATTTATTAATTTTGAAGTAAGAAAAGAAAAAAACTACTTTTTTGTTTGTATTTTTGACATATCTCCCTGTGTTTTTACTCAAATTTCGATCGGGAGAGCTCGTTGGATGCGGAATTAAATTCCACATCCAACGAGTACCCACTCGACATACTTTTGATGGACCTCGCTACCCCAAAAACAAGAAATATTTAAAAAAATGGAATGATGATGTACTCGTGGGTATGCCGAGTGGGTACTCATTGGATGCGGAATTTAATTCCGCATCCAACGAGCTCTCCCGATCGAAATTTGAGTAAAAACACAGGGAGATATGTCAAAAATACAAACAAAAAAAGTAGTTTTTTTTTATGATACCTATCCCCAAATTTATATTGAAAAAGTGTTTAAGACCTATACGGTATTTCAAATTTAAATCAATTTCATTGGCTAACACATGATGACATGGAATTTGAATAAAAGTTAAAAGGCCCATTTTGAGTTGAAATTTCCTCTAATGGCAGCTGCAGAGAAAATTAAATGGCACAACAGGAGGGATGAGGCCTATGGTATTTTGTGTCTGAGCATTTCAAGAGACCTCCTCTTCCATCTTGAAGGATTGACATCACCAAATGAAGTGTGGGAGAAGCTAGAATATATTTTTGGAAATACAGATGAGATGAGAGGACATGAAATCGAGAATGAGATGATCTCCTTGATTCCCAATAGCTTTGAATCATTACAACTCTACTTGTCCAAGTTTAAGGACCTTGTTTTGCAGTTGAAACAGTGTGGGATAGAAAATAAGACATAGAAACTAGTTTTGTCCATATTCTCTAAGCTTGGTCCTGACTACTCAGTGTTTGTTTCGACCTTCCATGCCACCAAGTTGATAGCTCAAGCCTACAAGATGCCTAAGCTTGCAGATTTCATGGAATCCCTCACACGGGAGCAAGATAAGTTGGTGATGATGGGCACCATCAAACCTTCCAAAGGCCAATATTTGGTTGTTGGTGATTCAAGGATGGATTCAAAAAGCAAGAAAAAATCTAAAAAGTCACTTGATAAAAAGAGAGACAAGAACAAGTCTCAAGAGGAGCCCCAAGGTTCCAAGAAGAACTCCGAGAAGAAGAAGAACAAAGGAGAAATGAGCAAGTGCACATACTGCAGTAAGAGCTATCATCCTGAGATCTCTTGTATGAATAAGCAAATTGACATGGTCACCCAACTCCTAGAGAAAAATAAGATCTCCCTTCCCGATTGCTCAAAGAAGAGGGAAGGAGGATCAAATTCAGAGGATAGAGAGAGAGTTCATGCCTTGGTTGCTGGCACATCAATCTAACCTAGATTCAACATATACTATGGAGATTCTAGACATATGGTTTTGACAAAAGATACATTCTCCTCTCTTGACATGTTGAAAGGTCCACCAATAGTTTTGGGAGATGACTCTCTCACCAACAGTTTGGGGAAGGGAAGGATTGATCTTGACCATGGTAAGTTCAATAATGTGTTGTATGTTCCAGGTTTTGCCTCTAATCTCTTGTCAGTGTATCAGATGAATCATACTGGGTCTCCAAAGGAGGTCATATTCTCCCATGATGATGTTGAAATCGCTGAGATTTTGAATGGTAAATTCATAGCAAAAGGTGTTGTAGATCACACTTCGAAGGCATACAAGTTTTCCCATTTTATACCCTACTCAAACCCCTCTGCTCTTCTGATTCATGCTAATGAATCAAGCAATATTTGGCCATATTAACTACAAGTATCTTTCTGATTTGAGTGAAAAGAATATGGTCATAGGGTTACCAAAGATCAAGTTTTCTAAGGGATTCTGTCAAGGTTGTATCCTAGGAAAACACCCAGAGCACAAGTATAAGAAATCTAGTCATGAGAGAACCTCTACACCTCTTGAGCTGATCCATAGTGACATTGCTGGTCCATTTCCTCATATGTAGATGAGTCAAGCCAAATATGCACTGACCTTCATATATTACTTTTCCAGGTATTGTTGGGTTCACTTCCAAAAGCATAAGTCTGAAGTTTTTGACCTCTTCAAAGTCTTTAGAGCCTTGGTTGAAAACCAGTCTAGGAGGAAACTCAAGATCCTCAGATATGACAATGGTGGTGAGTATGTCAAGTTTGATTTCATTTAGTATTGTAAAGATGCAAGTATTCACATGCATCATTCAACCCTTACACACCACAACAAAATGGTGTTACTGAGAGAAAGAATAGATCACTGAAGGAGATGGCAACCTGCATGACGAAGGCTAAGACTTTGCCACCAAATTTTTGGGTCGAGGCTATAAATTGTGCATCCTACATTCAGAATAGGGTCCATAATAAGCATCTTGATGGTATGACTTTTTTCAAATCTTGGAGTGGGCACAAGCCAGATGTGACTCATTTCAGGATTTTTGGCTCAAAGGCTTGGGCTAGAATTCCAACTGAAAAGAGGAAGGCTTTGCAGCCCCAAATACAAGAGTGCCTATTTGTTGGGTATTCTGAAGATTCAAAAGGGTACAAGCTGATCAACTTGAGCACTAACAATTTTTTCATTGAAATAAGTGTTCAGTTCCAAGAAGAGCGTTTAGTAGCAGTTGAAGTTGGAGATTCTTCTTCACCACCAAATCCATTGATTGTAAGTGAAGAGACTAATGAGTTTGCTGATTCTGATATTTCTGATAATTATTAATTGATTGCATATCCTAATAGTCCTACAAGACTGAAATGGGCAGCAAACACCATTCATGCAGCTGGGGAACTAGCTAGAAATCCTAGTGACACTAGGAGGACTAGATCTCAGTTTGAGAGTGCCCTTTGTGTGAAAGATCCTCTATTTGTTGAGAAGTGCTATCTGATGGTTGAATCAGATCCAAATACATATGAATATGCAACAAATGATCCAATATGGAAAACAATCATGAAAGAAGAATTCAGCTTGGTCCAAAAGAACAACACTTGGGAACTAGTTGATCTTTCCCTATGGAGGAAGCTAGTTCAATGTAAGTGGGTTTTCAAGACTAAGTTTGCTGCTGATGGTTCACCTTTGAAATATAAGGAAAGATTGGTATCCAAGTGCTACTCACAATTACATGGTATTGAATACAATGAAGCCTTTGCACCAGTGTCAAATATGGACTCCATAAGGCTAGCTCTAGCCATTGCAGCTTCGAAGCAGTGGGAGGTACATCACATGGATGTGAAGTGTGCATTCCTAAATGGAGATCTAACTGAAGAGATTTACATGCAAAAACTTGAATGGTTTGTTTCTAATCCATATTTACTGTGCAGGTTAAATAAATCATTGTATGGGTTCAAGCAATCCCCCAGGGCTTGGTATGCCAAGATTGATGGATTTTTGCTATCACTAAGTTTTGTTCGATGCAAGTCTGATTGTAATGTATATTTAAATTTGATTCATGGTTCTTTGATTATTATTGTCTTGTATGTGGATGACCTTCTGATTATAGGAAGTTCAAAGAAAGAGATTGCCTCCTTGAAGGATGCAATGAACCATGCATTTTCTATGACAGATTTGGGATTGTTGAGCCAATTCTTGGGTCTCGAAATTGCTCAATCCCAACATGGAATAAAATTAAATCAATCCAAGTATGATTTGTATTTTCTAAACAAGTTCAAGATGAAATATTGCAAGCCAAGCAAGAATCCTTTCCTTTCAGGAGTTAAGCTTGAAGAAGCAGGTTCTTCTCCTATGGTAAGTAATACACTGTATAGGCAGTTGATTGGGTGTTTGATTTATCTTACACACACTCAACCTGATCTATAGTATGCAGTTAGGTTGGCTTCAAGATACATGGATAAGCCTCATGAGATCCACTGGAGGGCATCCAAAAGGATCCTAAACTTTGTTCAAGGAACAAGAACTCATGGGATCTTCTACAAAGAAAAATTTGATATTGATTTGATTGGGTTTACTGACAGTGATTGAACAGGTGACAACACAGATTGAAAGTCTACATCAGGATATGTGTTCATGCTTGTAGAAGGACCAATTAGCTGGTCAATCAAGAAGAAAAATTCCATACCACTCTAATCTACAGAAGCAAAGTATAGAGCAGTTGTAAATGCAATTACTCAATGTTTGTGGTTGCAGGGGATACTTGGAGAATGTGACTTTGAATCAGATTTTTCAACTATTATATACTATGATAATCAGAGAACCATTCAAATCTATAATGATCTAGTTCAGAGACAACGAACCAAGCACATTGAGATCCATATGCACTACATCAGACAGCTTGTGCATGATGGCACTATTTGTAGAAATAATAGATCAATGCTATGCACAATGATGCTAAAAAGAAGCATAGGAAATAGATCTTGCTACTAAGAATTCTCACAAGCATACACAGGAAAAATAGAGAGAATAAAAGAGACTAAATCACATGAATGAAGAGATGAATATTGGTGTGTATCCTTCCATTGAATAATTATGAATAATAGTGTACATAAATAGTACATCCCTCATAGGAAAGTAGAATTGTATGGAAACAACTCATAAAGCTCAAAAAGGCTGACTTACCAAAATATAGCAAACCTCCATAGGTGGATAAAGCACTTGATAAATCTATCAAGGACCTCACAAGTTGGCAAAAGCATGAGTGAGTTGTCAAGGAGATGGAAATAACATGCTAATCCTAGAAAATGGAGAAAAACTAATGGAGGATGGGTTGGAAACAAAAGCTCCCAGTTTCCTAGTTGACTAGCTTTTATCTTATCCATAGAAAAGCAGGAAAAAGCAGAAAGAGCAGAAAAAGCAGAAAAATGCAGAATCTGCTGTAAAGTCCTGTATACTAATTCTAGATCAACCTAGAATCAGAAATAAATCATTCCTAGGATATGGATGGCATGTATTGACTTTAAGGTGCAAGTGGATGCCAACTAATTAAGCTAGTGGGTGAATAATTAATCAAATAATGATTAATTATTTTATCCTAAGTTGTGAGTGGGTTTAATATATTCCAACACCCCCCTATAAGTCTGACTTTATGATGGTATGACAAAAAAATATGGATGCATATAGGGCCCAGCAACAAGGCTATGGTCACCCTTTAACAATTATTATGTCCAGAAAAGTGAGGAAAGAGGCAAAACCACATCGGGAAAATCCTCCCTCAAGATAGGACAAGGCACAAAATTTGAAATATGTCTTCAACATATCTTCATCTTCACTTTAATGAGCTGGCTGAACTGCTTCTGGATGAAGGACTTGCTGAAGAGATCATGAACTCCATGATCATGCGCTAGAGTGTAGAACCTGCAAGAAGGAAGAGGAGAGACTCCTTGTATCTCATCAACTGATGAAGTAGGAGCATTATCTGAATGCTTCTTTCTACTGTCAAACTCTGATCTGCAAACATAATCTGAAATGGAAAATATATTTGTGCATACTCCTTTCCAAAGAGTACAAAAAATAAGGCAATTTATTTCACACCCAATTCCCTGAATAGCTGCAAAATTGTGATGTGAGTCACATGTCAATATTCCAATCTGATGTAGCACCTATATAGATCTGATATGAGGCTGATAAAAATCTGATATATCAGAAATATTAGCATATGGAACAGCAAATACAAAGGCTTCAGTGGCTCCATGAGGATATAGGGCTAGACTAGGAAAATTATGAACAACTGGGGAAAACTGATAGGTGTAAAAATATGAATGATGGATGGGCATAAGATCTGAACCATAAGTGTTTAGAAAAGATCCAAACATGTCTAATATTAGTCCATATATGAATAAGTTCATGGATAACCATCCACTGAAAGTTAATAAAGACTTCAAATCATGTAAGATAAATATCACTGCATAAGAGACCAATGAGGAACCAACTAGTGATCTTTGGATTTGTATAGTCTTTGGATTATTCATAGGTATGGTAGATGGTATGGATGGTGGTATTATATGTGTATCAACCTGCAAATATGATTCTAAATCAGAATCCAAAGGATCACATATAATCATATCAATAGACTCATGGGAATACACTGGTAATGAATCCTCTGTATGAAAGGAGGAAAGAATGAGATGTTCACAATCTTCAAGAAGGCTCTGAGTATTGATGCCAAGAAAAAAGGAGGATATGCTGAAGCACATGAGATCAAGTAAGGTAAGTGTTATGACACAAATAAGGCTTGATGTGGCTAAGCAAACATCTTGTAAGTCACTGGGTTGCGCACCATCAATGAGAGAGGAATGCAAGAGGTGTAAAGAATATGGCACATAGATCTCAGAATATAAGATAGGAGATTGAGAGAAAAATGAATGGTTTATAGGATCATAATAAATATCAGCATCATCTCCATATGTTACTTCTTTTTCATCAATAGTATCACAAGAAGAAAAATCACCTTCAAGAGACACAGAAAAAGATGGCTCTTCAATATTTGCTTCTTCATTGAAGGAGGAAGCATTCGAATGAAAGAGGGAAGCAGCAACATGAACTTTATGAGAAACTTCTTCATCATGATCAACTTCATCAGAGAATTTAGAGGCCAAGAAATCTTGAGAAAGAGAACAAGAGGAGATACTAGGTTCACTCCATGCTTCATCTTCAATTTCCTGCAAACCAAAAGCTTTGTCCAAAATTTTCCAAAGCTCAAATGGAAATTCAGCAGAATCTATGAGATGATATATATTTGGATACATTCCCAAACACATAATTCCATAATATCTATCACAATTATTTAGCCAATCAATCTTCTCTTCATAAGACTCAGGTTCACTCAATGCACCAATGGAGACATCAAAGAGACATTGCCTCTTCAAGTATGCACTCATATTTGGCTTCCAATCAGCATAGTTGAAAGGAGATAGTAGAGGAACTTTTGAATCTATATTGAAGTTATTGATATGCTCTAATAGATACTCTCTGCAACCTGCAAAACAAACTAGGAGAAAATCTTGTAAGCTAGACAAGCTCTTCTTCAAAGAGGGATAGGAGACTGGAAGCGCTCCTCAACTTTGTAGAACTTGATCAAACTTGTAGCTCTGATACCATGTATAAATAATAGATCAATGATATGTGCAATGATTCTAAAAATAATCACAAGAAATAGATCTTGCTACTAAGAATTCTCACAAGCATACACAGGAAAAATAGAGAGAAGAAAAGAGACTAAATCACATGAATGAAGAGATGAATATTGGTGTGTATCCTTCCATTGAATAATTATAAATAATAGTGTACATAAATAGTACATCCCTCATAGGAAAGTCGAATTGTATGGAAACAACTCATAAATCTCAGAAAGGCTGACTTACCAAAATATAGCAAACCCCCATAGGTGGATAAAGCACTTGCTAAATCTATCAAGGACCTCACGAGTTGGCAAAAGCATGAGTGAGTTGTCAAGGAGATGGAAATAACATGTTAATACTAGAAAATGGAGAAAAAATAATGGAGGATGGGTTGGAAACAAAAGCTCCCAATTTCCTAGTTGACTAGCTTTTATCTTATCCATAGAAAAGCAGGAAAAAGCAGAAAAAGCAGAAAAAAGCAGAATCTGTTGTAAAGTCCTGTATACTAATTCTAGATCAACCCAGAATCAGAAATAAATCATTCCTAGGATATGGATGGCATGTATTGACTTTAAGGTGCAAGTGGATTCCAACTAATTAAGCTAGTGGGTGAATAATTAATCAAATAATGATTAATTATTTTATCCTAAGTTGTGAGTGGTTTTAATATATTCCAACACTATTGATCTACGCTTCTGTGCATATTCAAAACAAGTAGTAGACATCTTCACCAAAGGTTTTTGTGAGAATACCTTCAGCAATCTCAAATCACTGCTAGGGATTGCTGATCATGCCATGAAGCATGATTGATGACAAGATTTCCAAAATTTTATTTTTCTTGTTCATGTTTAAGGGAGGATTTTCCCACTAGGTTTTTGCCTCTTTCCTCTATTCTATGGACAAGCAGTATGTAAAGGGTGACTAATCCTTGTTTCTAGGCCCTATAGTTTTATTATATTTACTCATAAATCTATTCTTAAGGGGGGGTGTTAGAATAATAAACCCATAGTTACCTACCTTAGAAATTAACTTAGTTATTTTTGTCTTATTACCTGGGTTCCTAGATTCCATTCTATGCTAGTTGCCTTCTACAAGTCCTAGAAGTTAACACATTCTAAAATTGAGTCATGGAGCAGTTGGGAAACATCCTAGAAACCAAATTTAGTATGTATTATTTATTCCATATCCTCCAAAGTGCATATCTGCTTTTTCTAAAAAGCTGTCTTGTTTTATTCTGATTTAAGGCAAAAGGAAAAGCTAGACTAGGTTTAGTTGACTTTTTTTTTCCCACGCCATCCTCCCTCCTTTTCAACAAATAAAAGCATGTATGAGTTGTCTTTCCATCCCCCTTTATATTTTCCACTTGACTTAGCAAATTCATGAGCATCTTCATAGATTTGGAAACTTCTTTATGCATATATGGGGGATTTGACTAGATTTAGTAAGCCTTATTTTTGACTATTTTGAATGGCATCTTTATGCATTCGATTCTATCATGTAATTATATATTGTAGCAGCCTATTACTTCACAAGGTTGGCTATTGTAAAATTATTGAATACAGATTAGTGTTATGCTCCAATTTCAGTCTCCTTTGGTGTGAACTTTGCATGTTTGATTAGCAATTTTGTGAGTGTAATTGTTCTATCTCTTGGGTTCAATTTCCACGAGTATTGTGTACCTTTTGGAAGGGACCATCCCTTTTTTCTCCACCATAGGACTTAAATTTCTCCACAAATGTTTCTCTAATGAAAAGCCTTGACTAGCTCAACCTACTCTTTCCATTGTTTTGGTTATAGTCCTTGGCAATTGAATTCTCAAGAAATATCCTACACATGTCCCATTATTCTCATTTGTTTAGTTGAATATTGGTGAAATATCCTCAGATTAGAATCAATTTTGATCCCACAAAAGATTAGGTCAGGGATTGATGTTTGTTGAGTTATTCTGATGAAGATATTTACCAATGACATTTCGGTCTATGGGGACATGAGGGTTTGTATGCTTTGGTAGTACTTTTTGAGGTTTCGCCGAGAAAACAATATGGCTTTTTGAATTGAGATTCTGGTGACAATGAGTCATATTGTGTTATTTTATTATCATTCTTTTATTGTAGAGTGCGGTTCTACGTGTCCAAGGTTATATTTAAAAAAAAAAACTTATATGGACCACTTATAAGGTGATATTTGAATTAATATTGTTGATTCTAGTTATTTGGTTATAGTTTGTCTAATGAGTTAATATAGCTCGTATCAAGGTTTAATTTTGAGTAAGTTATATGTTTCAATTTATAGATGTGTGGCATTAAATGTAACCATATTTGTAATTAAGTGATCCAATTACAAAGTGATATTTATATTAATATTTTTAGTTATAGCTAACTATTATTTGTCATGTGGGTAAAAGTGTAGTTAGTATAGCTCACACTAAGTTTTAATCCTCACTAAATGATATGTTCAATTTTGTGGATGTATGGCATGAAATGCAACAAGGTATAAGGCCAAGTATAAATCCTATGCAAGTTGGTGGATTAGAAATTGCTCACTCTCATTATCATGATAATACTATGTATTAATATTATCAATATATCACTGTCAGCTTTTTGGGTATTATTTAATATGTAGTTGTTATTTATATATTGGTATCTGTGAGTTTCGTGACATGGAATAACCGCCTCCCAAGATCCTAACTCTGCTGATTGTGGAAAAGATTAACTCCTATAGGTTTTCGTCTAATGACAATCGTAATTCCAACAGGATGGATTTGGATTAGCAACAAGAATTTCTTAACTGGTCCAAATAAATTATTTAAGATCGAGAGGGATTAAATCTATTTAGATGTAAATCTTTTCATTGTGAGGACTACAATTTATTGAGCTATCAATTTTTTTTATGTGTCGTATATCATAACATTAGTTTTCAAGGTTCAAAGGCCATGCATAAGGCTTGAATACACAACTAATCCTTGCATAGAGTATATTTATCATGTAAGGGAGATATTTTTTAAGGTATAACAATCCGCAAATGGTTCTGAATTCCTAGGACATTGTATAAGGAAAATAGCTCATGTCTTAGGCCATATGGGTTCTCTATGAAATTGATGGGGACATATGGAACCCAATGGAGACGTCCCTACATAAAGATTTTTCCAAGTGATTAATGAAGACATTTCAAATGAAAAAATGGATTTTAAAGAAAAACAATATTTCATCACCCTTTAACTATAGGTTTCTCAAATATTGACCATATGAATTTCAATCATTAGGGATTCTATGAAATACAATATAAAACAATATCATAAGTGAATGTATAAATTTCAATCCTTACAAATCCAAAATTTTAATAAATCAATGAGAAATGATTCCAAAGTGTTTCAATAATTTTCATCCCTCCACCTACTTTCGCACCTAGACAACCTAGCATAAGGAGAATATAAATGTAATTGATTTAGGGTGCTAAAGTGGACACAATAAATGTAATTGATTCAATGATAATGGCATTCACAATGATGTGATTATATAATGATGATGACAATGTTGATTTTTATGATGGCAATGACAATGATGAAGATGATGACGATGATGATGATATAAATAATGATGATGAAGACGATGGAAATGGCGATGAAGTTGACAATATTGATGCAATTATATGATGATGATGATGATTATGATGATGATGACAATGATGATGATAATGAGAATAACATGAATGATGATGATGATCCTTATAAGAAAGTGTTGGTAGAGGTAAATAAACCCATTTTCACTACAAGATCCAAGATTAAAATGTGGTCACTCACAGTTATAAGTTATGAATGCTTAAAATTGTAACCATATCCCACTTTTTATGCATGCTTTAAATGGTAACCATATCCCATATGCTTTAAATGATGACGATGATGAACTAGATGACAATGACAGTGATGACTGTTTTTGTGATGATGACGATGGAAATGATGATGATGATGATGATCATCATCATCATCATCATCATCATCATTATCATCGTTGTCATCTTGATTATCACAATAGTTATCATCATCGTCATACTAATCATTCATGTCATAATCATCTCCATTGTCCTTGAAATCATCATCATCATCATGATTATTGACATTGTCATCAGTTATTCATCATTACATTTGGCATAAGATATAGCTGTTATAGCTGATTTTACCACACATGGTCGATCATACCTTTATGGCCTTCTGTGTCCCTCTGCAGACTCTTTAGACCCCATGGACTATTTTTTTACCTTTGATGTTTCAAATATCATCCCTAAAAACATGCATTATTTGTTATACATGACTTTTAAACCTATTCTCATGTATATATACGGATATGACCCTCAAACCTGCATACATCAGGATGTGTGCAAAAGACTAAATAGTTTTGGAGTTTTCCTTGATGTGGATCCGAGTCACTTGTCTCTTGGCCTTCAATATGCCTTGAGATTGCTTGGATTTGACCTTCCATTACCCCATTGAAGCACTATATGAGGAACCCTTTGGATACATTGAAGAAGGAGGAATTGAAGAGCAAGAAAATTATACTCCATTGTTGTCAAAGCTTATACTTGAGTCTACATCCCTTTGTCCCTTGGAGTACTTTGTGTTCTTCCCAGGATTGCATTTTCTTGTGAGCTTGCTATCAAGAGATGAAGGATTGAAGTGGTGGAGGCCCAGGTGGAGGACTCAGTTTCTCTGATTCGCAGATGTGCTGATAGAGGTTGTCACTATTGTAATATCTGATTTATATTAATAGAAATATCTTTTCTTGTCCAATAATGTGTATTTAAATGAGTATTGAATCCATGGATGCTTTTAAATGCTTATATGTTATCAATTATATATGATAGAGTAGGTATAACACAATTATATAGCATCATTGTCTTGTTTGCTGAATGTTGAGAGAGCAAATTGTTAATACAAGCGAGAGTGGAAAAGCTCAACGGGGATCTACATCAACCGTCTAGAACAAGGTATGTTTCGAGATCCTTTAGTGTTAGATGTTTTGTTTCTCTTTCATATGGGAAAGGATTGATTTCTATGGTTAATATGTCTATTGTGGTACCCCAATCCATAGGAAGTTTTCTCCGTAACTGAATTGGCGACCCTACTGGGAGTTCCTAGTCATTTCCTTTGAGGGTTTTTATTGGCATTCAATGTTCTTTAATTTCTCTGATTTCTCTGTTTTTGAGTCGGGTCTGGGGGCATGTTTTCCTAGTAATGTCTGATAGGAGTAATTTTTGTATCATCTTGTCTATTTACCTTCTTTCTTATCTCTTTTTCTTCCTGTATGCGATTTTTGTCTTCACAGTCGCGTGTACACGCGGTATTTAGTGGGATATCCACGTATATACATGGGTTTTCTGTACACAGTCGCATATGCCCTGAGTTTTTCCTTTGTGGGGAAAATTAATTGTTGTTGGGTGAGTTTTAATGATTTTGAGTCTTCTTGGATGCTTCTAGAGTCTGTATACACCTCTATTTCTGACCAGACATGCTTTTTAGTTTGAAATTTTTTGAAAATGTTCTTGTCATTGCATTTTCTATTTTTTGTTTTGGGATTAGTGCATTAGGTATATTTTACCTTAGTGATTTGCATGGGTGTTTTTTAATAGTGCTTGCAGAGTCTGGGGGTGGTAGATTCATTATTTTTCTTTATTATCTCATTTTAATTCAAAAAATACAAAAATATTTGCTTTTTTGCATCATAATGCATTATTGCATTTTGCATTTTGCATGGTACTTGCACTAGGTTTTCTTGAAGAAGTATTAGTTAGATTTTCATATAGGAATGATTGCATTTTTATTTGAAGGAAAATTTTGCATTTCATGTAGTAGCATACCCCATTTTTCATTCGATACGGTGCATTTGCATTGATTGTTAGGTGTGCATTTTACTTCTTGTTGCGTCATAAGACCATTACTTGCATAATCATTTGCCCTTTTGACTAATAATCCAATTAAAATCAAAGCATAATAAAATGAATTACACTCTTTTCTTTTATAGGGTGCACCAACAAGATTAGGTTTTAGGGTCTTGGAATAGTTCATTGTGAGTAAATTCACAAAGACCACTAAATGAAACATGTATGTGTCTGTCTAGGTGAGAGTGTGAAATTCCTTGGTATAATTAGTGTTTCTCAAGATCCTCCTCTTACAAGGGAGTTAAGCACAAGGCAATGCGAGTGGTTAATGATTGGGATGACCCTTGGTCATAACTGAGTAGCACCGGAGATATTTCCAAGATTGTATTCATAGTTGGGGGCTCTTTCGGGAGTTTCAGGTTTTTCTACCCTGTTGATATGGTCAATCCCACCTGCGACTGTCCACCTAAGCATTGATTATATTGAGGTGACCTTAGTTTCCTTACCTAGGTTATCCAAGGGGTACTTCGCAGAGGTTATTCTATAGGTGTCCTGGCCAGGTAGGGGTCGGACAGCACAATCGCTATATGCGTTGAAGATGAGGGCCACTATAATTGGTTACGAACCTCCACTTGTTGTGTATGGGAGTCTCAAGGCTCTCCTAGGTGAGACATACCTGCTTCATTCGGGAGCTCACATATCCTACCATTGTTTGCTTGTTATTTGGCTTTACATTGTATAGGTGTATGCTCGATGCACGTTAGTTTTCCTAGGTTTTGCGTAATTAGAAAGAGTCTTTTTCATTTTTTGAGTCATTGTGGATTCAGGTGCATCACTTCAACGTTCTCTTCGTCTAGCAGGACTTTCTCCTTCCACATCTCCTCCTCCTTTGGGAGAGAGAAACAGACAGTCCGAGCGGACTACTTCTCACATTGATTTACACATGATGGGAGATCACGAGGATGAGATTCCTGAGATGTCTTCTCCACCTCAAGAGGTTGGGGAGGAAGATCCTACTCCTAGATATGATCCTTCACTTTCTGGTTATGATCCCTCATTCACAGGTCATCGGTATTGGCTTTCGGGTGACGAGACTCATCATGAACCCACAAGCACTAGTCATGTTCGTTATGGCATGCTTGATATCCTTACACATGATCCAACACATCATGCTGAGTAAAAAATTGAACCTAGCACTACGGCTAGGGGCACTCCTATTCCTTTCCCTGTGGGTCAAGCATACAAATTTTGTGTGGATGCTTTGGAGCATATGCTCCACATCCACACCCATGATGTCATCTCCTCTTCCCCACCATCTCTGACGAGGGAAACCATCAGGCCGTCGTGGTCCAACATCTGCATACACATGATAGATTGTCACTATGTGTCGTCACACCAAAACATGTCTTTTGAGTCCATATATCAAAAAACAAAAAAAATTAATAATTCAAAAAATTTAAAAAAGAGGCTTTGGGATTCATTACCTATATCAGCGTATGCTACTCTTGGTGGTAGGGGCATGTCCAGGTCTCCCCAGAAATCTATTCCTGCATAGGGATAATCATCGATGGCAATAATCTGCCACCACCACCATGGAAAGAAGTCAACTGGGTAGGGGTTAGACACCCTACCTCTGCCCAGGCTACACATAACATCTACCCAACATCATTGGGCCATATCTCAAACCTCGTGTGGAGGAACGTTAACTCTAGGGCTTAGCCCCAGTACACACTCAAAGAAGAATGTGCTCAGTATGCTGCCAAAACTGAAGTTTCACACCCTACCCATCTTGCAGTCACTGAGCTGCTGCTTCATGTTACTCAACAATGTAGTGCTCTAGTCATACAATGTGGGTCTCATGCACTCCACTGCATAGAACATCAATGGCCACGAGGCCTAGTGAAGTGATGCTATACCAGCTATCATGTCGAGTGCCAATAGTATGGCCTTCAGTCCTACTACCTAGATGGAGTTTGTTGGGATTTGACTCCCAACCTTTTCTATGTTCGAAAAAAAGTATACTGCAATATACTCATCAATGGTAAGGCCACCTCCAGGCTCGCAAGAGCGTAGGTTCACCACCTCTCCTCGTCTGGAAAATCCAATAATGAAATATATGTCCTCCACCTTTATAGTGACGGACATCCCGTCAATATGAAAGGACTCTAAGTCTGGAGCCCAATAGTCTACTAGCATCTGCAGGAATCTTAGTTTGGCCCTCAGGATACCAAGACACCAAAACTTATATAGCCCACATGAACATAGAGCTTGTTGAGCCATTAAATCACCCCGAATAGCCTCTTCTACATCTCCATGTTCCCTCTCCCTCCATTCTAGAACCATCCTGCACATTAAAAGTAGTTTTTGGTCAATATTTACCTTAAAAAACCTTGTGCGCGGCCACATATGTGACTGTTTGCAGAACAGGCGCGTATGTACACAGTTTTGGGAGGTTTTTCCACGTATAGCCAATCCTATATGGGGAAAAATCCCTGAGATCCGCGTGGCCCGAAATGACTATTTTAGATTGGCCTAAAAATCAAAATTGACCATGGAAATTGAAAAAAATTACACGAAAATGGAAGAGGAGGACATGAGAAGTTACCTGGAACAAACAGTGTCGAATTTTGCCGAACGAAGCTCCCAGAATTCATGTTGGAAGTTTTGAGCTCAAATAGGTAAAAATTTCAAATGATATGTAATTTTTGAATTTTTTACTATTTATAGAAATTTTTTGAAGATTTTGAAATTTTTTACCCCCTTTCTATAGTTTTGAACCATTTCTAACCGTTTTGGACCGTTTTGGACTAATTTGATGATGTAGGAGTCCATTTTGAGCATCGTTTCAACCATAGTTTTGACCCATTCGTACTTCTTTCAGTTATTATGTCTAAACTAGCATATAGGTTATATTTCACATCCATTTGCACTTTCCATGACCTTATGACCATTTCATTATAACCTTAGCTACGAACCCATTCTATCTTGTCACGGAACCTTCTTGTTGTTTTAGAAGTGACATGATGTGAATGGTAGAGCTTGACCATACATGGGTGCCCTAGTTAACTCCTTTGTTGCATTTGGTTCCCATGTCAATATTTTCTTCCTTTAGGGTGTGAGAGTCCTTTGTATAGTATCACCATGTCTTTGCGCAAGAGCCTCATACTCCTCTTGATCTTTTTGCTAGCCTTTTTCCCCAGGACTCCCTCATGTCAAATTGTAATTGCATTATCATGAGTTTTTCCTACCTCATTGAGCCTTATGCCGGCTTCCTTGACTTTGATTATCAGCTAGCTATATAGCTTGAGCTTGTCTCATGTCTAGCCACGCAGAGCCATTTTATATATCCTTTGCAGCTCGATTCCCCATTTTTACCGGGAGGGTACTTTCCCCCGTGTGTCATTATCCTACACATGTGTCCTTGCATTGAGAATAGGTATGTTCCACTGCTTGGAACTAGTTTGGTTTCCCATTGACACTCGTCTCCTCCTAGTCTGTAATTATAAAGCACTTTTTTTTTTCAAGCTTTTCAAAATATTTGAAAAAGTCCAAAAAAATCAAAAAACCAAAAATCCAGACAAGAAAAGATGTTATCTTTGGCAGCAGTCAAGTCATGTCACCTTCAAACAGAGTACTGTATATCACATCCGTTGGTTAGGTTAATAGTTTAACTTGAGGAGCTATACTCGTTTCTTTGAGTTTACCTCCACTGATTGGTTAAGCTTCCAGTCCCTATGGAGCCTCTGTCGATTCCTCCTATTTCATAGAGATGTCCCAGTATTGTATATTGAGTCTATGCTACCTATATTCAGTCACCATTCACCTTTATGCTCTTGTTCGAAGGAAGTTAAAACCTAATTCAGACATTCCTCAGTTCTCTTGACTTTGCATGTCGGTCATTCCCAGTACTGATACTAGTTCGTGCACTTTATGATCGAGTCCTTCCACATTATACAGCCTTGTTGAGTACCTCGTGTTGGATGATGAGGGATGCATTAATTCCCTCCTTCCAGTGGATTTCATCCCATCGACTTCAGATCATTTATTCTGGGATAGGAATCTAGAGTCATTTTTGAATGCCCTGAGACTTGCAGTCATCAGTGGCAGAATCTCTCGCCATTGACAGTTTTGGGAAACATCAATGTCCCCTGATCAATGGATCCTCTCAAGTGTTCTACCTCAACACATTTATTCAAACTTGTTAGTTTGCACTCTAGTACCTTCATTCCCATTTTCATTGTTGGTGGGTGATCTTGCGTCTGTTAACGGTATACATCAATGACCGGTAATCAAAAGATGGACTACTATGTTCGACCTCGACACCTCTATTCACATAGTAGGACATGTACTCATAGTGGATTGTGTAGAAGACCTTCCATATTGGTGGCATTTCATATATGCTACCTCCTTGATCGTGCCAGTGTTCATGAGATTTTAGCTCTCGTGACTCGATTCCAGTGTATGTCAGATATTTCCATCCATTATGGAGATATTGATCCATTATAAATCTTCAGCTTTCATGGAGATCATGATCCTTGGTATATCTTCATCATGAAGATTAATATCTATCTATATTGTACGTGGAAATGACCACACATGTCATGTTTTGTATCATGCCTATTCATGGCCAATGTATGCTTATGTATCCAGGACTGCTATATATACTTGCAGTTATGTGTAGAGTTTGATCATTTTATTATACGATTGGATGGATGGTTCTTCCACCTGGTTCTTCATCACTCCACTTCTGAGATGGAATTATAATGTATTTTGGCCATCGTATCACCCCTCTGACCTCACACATTAGGGGGCATTTGTTACAGCTGATTTTACCACACATGGTGGATCATACCTTTATTTCCTTCCATGTCTCTTTGAAGACTCTTTAGACCCCATGGACCATTTTTGTACCTTTGATGTTTCCAAGATCATCCCTAAAAACATGCATTATTTTCTATACGTGACTTTTAAACCTATTCTCGCATATATACGCGGATATGACCCTCAACCCCGCATACATCAGGATGTGTGCAAAAGGCCAAATAGTTTTGGACTTTTCCTTGATGTGGATCTGAGTCACTTGTCTCTTGGACTTCCATATGCCTTGAGATTGCTCATATTTGACCTTCCATTACCCCATTGAAGCACTATATAAGGAACCCTTTGGATACATTGAAGAAGGAGGAATTGAAGAGCAAGACAATTATAGTCCATTGTTGCCGGAGCTTATACTTGAGTCTGCATCCCTTTGTCCCTTGGAACACTTTTTGTTCTTCCCAATCCTAACTTTGTTTGTGAGCTTGCTATCAAGAGATGGAGGATTGAAGTGGTGGAGGCCCAGGTGGAGGACTCAGTTTCTCCAATTCATAGACATGCCGACATAGGTTGTCACTATTGTAATCTCTGATTTATATTAATAGAAATAGCTTTTCCTGTCCAATAATGTGTATTTAAATGAGCTTATAGTTATTGATTATATATGGTAGCATAGCTTTAACATAATTATATAGCATTCTTGTCTTGTTTGCTGAATGTTGAGAGAGAAAATTGTTAATACAAGCGAGAGTGGAAAAGCTCAATGGGGATCTACATCAACTATCTGGAATAACGAATGTTTTGAGATCCTTTAGTGTTAGATGTTTGGTTTCTCTTGAATATGGGAAAGGATTGATTTCTATGGTTACTCTGTCTGTTGTGGTACCCCAATCCATAGGAATTTTTCTCCATAACAATAGCATCTACCGAAAATATGTGATTAGTGGAAAAGGGTCATGGAGGACACATATGATCTATGCATGAGAAATAACAACTTTACTTTTTAATATGATAAAATTCATAATTCTCATTTATTCATCATCATTGTCATTGTCATCATCACCATCATCATCATTCATTTCATTTCCATTGTAATCATCGTCAACATCGCCATTGCCACTATCACCATTATCATCATCATCATCGTTGTCATCAATCTCCTCATTATCAACAACATTATCATCGTCGTCATAGCCATCCTTGACATTATCACATGAATCATGATTATTGACATTGACATTTCTATATCTAACATTATGTCAGACATTTTTTGAACACGATTCTTAGCTCTAAACCTAGTGAAATTCCTAGCTTGGTTCCTTTCAAAACTTTTGGTACTATTCCAGGCATATACCTCGATCTATACCTAGAATTATGTTAGATGTTTTCTAGGCACAATTGCTAGCTCTATACTCGGTACTATGTTGGTTGTTTTTCCTGTCGAAATTCATGGCACAATTCCTGTCGCTAAACCTAGATTAATATATGGTTCTATGCTATTCATGACATTTTTTTGGAGGCTATTATGGGCGTTATATGGGATGCTTTTTTGGACGTTATTTAGGATGTTAATTGGGATTCTAATTGGGATGATAATTGTGATGCTAATTGAGAGACTGATTGGGACATTAATCGGAATGCTAATTATTGTCCAAAATAAGGCCAACTTGTAAAAAGGGATGCTAATTGGGATGCTAATTGGGATGCTAATTGGGACACTAATTGGAACGCTAATTGGGACGATAATTGTGATGCTAATTGGGATGCTAATTAGCATCCAAAATAGTGCCATGTTTTAAAAAGGGATGCAAATAACGCCATTAAAAGCTCCATCCCATGGAAAAGCATCCACTTTGTCCAAAAAATGATGAAAAATACACTAAAAATGATAGTGGACGCTAAAAAGGAAGCTAAAAGAGATGTTAATCATAGGGTTTTGTTGTAGTGTATAGCATGATCCATAATCACATGGTACTTTTATTTTTAGCTTATAGTCACTTCTTATTAAGGCCTTCAAGTAGGGGTTAGGTCAACTAGGTTAGGAAACTCTAAACCTCCTTGCATGTTGATTACCTCATATAACATGGTAGTTCTTCAGTACTTGATGAGATACAGAAATTCAAAATTTTACTTAAGAACTTAAAAATAGGTAAGATGGGATCAATGTTTTATTAGAGTCCTGTTACCACCTAAGTTGTACTTAGTGGTTTTTATCAAGTGAGCCCGGTGAACCAGACAGGGTTAACTTGTTCAGACTTTAGAAGGTCTTTGGAAGTACTTCTGGGAAGTGCTTGTTGTACTATATCACATGTTCATACCCCATGGGGGAATTGTAATAAATGTTCTATCATGATAGTGTCTGTAAAAGACTCATCCTCTTAGACTTCATTTGTCAATCCGATCAGCCCAGTGTGTTTTTTTCCCTTGGTAATTATTGGTTGTTTAATAAACGATTGATAATTTCTAAGTTTTTCACTCCATACCTCCAAAGTTGGGGTGGTCGGCTTGGAATTTAGGCCTATTGAGGTTATTAGAGTCTATGTGTCAATGTATAAGCATGCTAGACATCATTTTTGAGTCATATGAACATTTCTAAGTCCCCCTAGGTGTTTTTCAATTTTTCAATATTTTAGTTTTTTCAGTGTTTTTTATTAAATTTTAATTTTTCCAAAACTTAGGCTATTTTTTAATAGTTTAATTGGAAAAATTGATTTTGTAATAAAAGTGGGCCAAATAATCGGTTTCAATCATGTAGGTGCTCATTTTCAAGCTAAGAGCACCATGTAAACCCATGGACCCATTATTTCCTAGTTTTGAGTGATTTTCCATCACTCAGGTCAGAAAGCCCCAAAAATCAATTATTGATTATTTTAATTAATAAACTAATGAATAATAGAGCAAATCCAAAATCATAGATCAATGGATTCTCGACCGATTTGATTGAAATCAGTCAGATCTGAAGCAGATTGACTGGATCTGACAAATCCTTGACTGAAGGAGGTGATCAAATCAGATCCAGAGTTGATCTTCAGCATCCTTTATGAGGATTTTCACCCTCCCTCTCTCCTCAACACCTTTTGGCTCATCTGGATGAGTTTTGGTGGATGCTTCAGTCAACAGGTTGAGGTGTCAGTCAGATCAGCTCTCCAATTAACAATTGCACTCAGTGAGACTTAGATCTGGCTTAGTTAGACACAAATCAGGCATTAATGGACTCTCCATCAGCATATTTATTCTATCCCCTTGGGATTTGCACCCCCCTAGGTTTGTTGGCCTGTAATTTGTATATATCCAGGTACAGCCTCCTCTTCCAAGCTAGTTAGAACTGGGATTGAGGTGCTACTGCTATTGTAACTCTGTAATTCTTCATTTGAAATAAAGAAAAGCTTTGGAGGCAATACGGTGTGGTGCCATTACATGTGTGGATGATTATTTCCATTGTTTTACTGAGGTAACCTGTATCTGTGGTCATTTTCTGCTAATTTCTTGTAGATCTGTGGTTAAGATTGGTAATTAGCTTATTACAATCTTGATAGGAAAGGTGTTGTTCAATAAATTTGTTGACTTTCACTCTCCTTTGATGCATGTTTAGAGATCTAGATCTAGAATTTCCTATAAGCTTATATGCATATTATCTTGAATCTCTTTGTATGTACTAATCGGATCTCACAAGTTTCTTGGCAAGTTCTTTGATTTCAGCTGAGTTGCAGGTTCATACTTTGGAGAGGATGCTGATATAGTTTGTTTCTTCATTGTCTTAAAAACATTCCAAAAGGCATAGTCCCTTGACATTCCACCTGAAAGCTCCACTGTGGATCTTCAAGGAAAACAACACTTTCCTCCTCTTCTTCCTCCCTCAAAATCAACACTTTACCCGGTTACTTGGTTCAGTTCATAGCTGTGATTTCATTTGGATCTGTTTCATCAAATTAAAATATACGTAGATCTGATTTTTCATAGCTCATATCCTAGATCTTGCACTTAAAAAATTTTCATAAGCATCCTAGATCTAGTGGTAGGGAAATCGTCTTTTTTGCATGAAAATTTAAAGGAAACTTGTAGATTGCATGCATTAGATTTCCTTTCGCTGTTATAAAATTAAATATTCTACAATATCAGTGCATTTTTGTTGGCTGCACAAACAGAAATCCAATATCCCAAGGAAATATTGCTTTCCTTGGTTCCCTTTTTGCCTGTTTAGCTAGTTTTAACTTCATTTTTTGTGAGATAAGGTAGCCTGATCCAAAGGTACTCCTAAAGTTATTTTGGGAATTTTTTATTCTAATATGCTCACTATATTTTAGCAGGTATGACATAAAATAAAGGAATCTTCCATCCGAAGTGGCCTCTGGAGCGTTCAAATCCCCCTAGGGGTCTCCCTTTTCACCAAAAAACTCAAAATTTTTCCAAAGTTGTAAAATATTGGTTTCAGCCTGTATAAGGACCAATAAATTTCTGATATATCAGTCCTATGATACTGTAACCATTAATAAACAAAGTCATTTTTGGAATAGGCTCTTTCGAGCCCATTCCCCATCCCCCCTGGGGGGATTTGCGTCGGTGCCCCTTTCGTCGGTCTCTATTTATTTCCTTTTTACTAGCATTGATCTAAATTTTAGGGTACTATACTTGATTTTGTTATTAATTCCATACTCCATATATTACATTTCAAAGTAATCGAAATACTTACCCCACAATTTCCTGATTGACCCGAAAGGGGAAAGAGATTCATGGTAGGATTAATTAAGAAACTAGAAATGTGTATCTGTTTCCTTTTTCTATCATTTGTTTATCAACAAATTTAAAATTAATCCCTCCTCGATTCCCTGATTGATATCCACTTGGATTGAAAGAGGTTCTTGGAGGCTTTTCTTTTAAACAAGAACATCCAATTTAAAACTTATTAAAATTAATAAGACTCCAGTGTGTATAGTCTACACTTGGCTGCGGTTCCTCCGATCAGCCAAGATATATCAAAAGAACTTGGGTGACTAGCATAATTAGGACTCACTCTCCCCAACTGACAAACCATCAGGTGAAAATCCAACACCTAGATCAAACCTTTACGGTGGCAAAATACCCAAAGGAAGTGGGAACTTACTGAAAAGTGACCTTGAGGCACCGATCTCTGTCACACCCTAATGGGTGCGTTATGAACAATAGCCCCAGAGACTCCATTTCAGCCCACATATTCCTTGCGGGTAGCCGTGAAGGTTTATTTTTGGACATACTCCAAGTACTCTCGGGTATATCTGGAGTCCCCCCTATGCCTAATTTAATCAACTCATACTTCAATTTTAACTTAAAACATACCAAGATGCAATCACAAAAAATTCACTCCAAGCACATGCAAGCACATTGATCTTATTGATTTGACTCCATTTTAAGGCACTGGTCATTTTTGCTTCATATATATATTGTGTATCGACTTTGTGCTTTCGTGTGTTTATTTTCGTATCTTGTCATCTTTAGTTGTCTATAGTTAAAATATTCAAACTCCTAAGTAACTGATTCAGTTTAACATCATCACACTAAGAAATCATCCTTAGTAACTTAATAGGGTCTACCCCCCTTGGCTTCGTTAGGAGTTGAGCCTAAACGGAGGAGTCAAGAACAAGGTGACAGCCTTGACTCGAGACTTTCCCCCAAGGACACAATGACTGGCTTGAAGATTTCTGCCATGTGACCCAGGTGTGTGAAAGGCAGCAACAAGTCCTTTTCACTCAACATATTCATTTTTTAGTAACTCCTGGAGTTTATTCAAAACCCATAAACAACACTAAGAAATAGGGAGTTACAACTTAGTGCAATTCTAGAGCTCCTTGCTCAACACTAATGTTAGGATGTATTTGTAAGATACACCTAGGGATACTATGGCCAAGGATCCGATGTTCCAGATATTATGCTCAACATCAACTTGGAATGATCCAAGGCTTATTCCCAACACTTCCAATTCTCATATTTTCATGTGCTTTAGAGCTTCATGCTCAACACAAAAGGTTTCATAACTCATGTGCTCTAGAGCTTCTTGCTCAACACAAACATCAAATACTCATATGTTATATAGTCTCTCTATCAATACAATCAATAAATAGTCATGTGCTCTAGAGCCTCTTTCTCAACACAAACATCAAATACTCATGTGCTTTAGAGCTCACGCTCAACACAAATATCTCATCAATTATGTGCTTCAGGGTCCATGCCCAACACATGAAATATTATACATAAAACATATGCATTTGAATTATGCTCAATATATCAAACAAATCATCATTCTCATGTGCAGTGGGGTCTTATTCCCAATATACAAAATAAAACATCAAAGCAACATCACATGCAATGGGACTTATGCCAATAAGTGTCAGGTCAAAAATTTGAGGTATTACACCTAGACTCAATCGAACTCTATATGTTGAAGTTACAAAAATTTAATCCTGGAGGGAGACTTCACCGGACAAGGATTATTGTCATAAAATTTAGGCATGATGATATGCAATAAATTTTGGTTTTGTTTTTGTAATAGTGCCTAATATTGTGGAAATTTGATGCTAGGTAGCCCAATTTTTGCAAAATTTTGATTGGTTGTCATCTTTCTATGATCATGCACAATAATTTCCTGGCATTGTCTTTTATATTAAATTTTCTCAGCGTTCTTTTCAATATGTGGTTGTTAATGTCGAGACTCTACATGTATTTCCTATTTTATTATTAAAAAGACATTGGTTTTGATATGGTTATATATCCTTTCCTAGTTCTTTTCGCTTATATTTTTTAAGGAATCCTCTTACAAAGAGTAATTGATGTGCATGCTATTTTTTTAAGTATGTTTGCTTCATGCTAATTTATCAATCATCACAAAAACTTATCATTAAATCATGTATGTCTGATTCAAGCTCATACATGGGGCTGATGGAATTTTTGGTGGGTGCATTTCTATTTGCTTGGATTTAAGGTCATCTATATTTGAGAACCAAAATACACTAAAGAGTGTGCTACAAGAGCTAAGAAACCACTTATATATCTTGGTGATGAAGCAAGAATAGAAGCATTAAAATGGGGTACCTAATGAGAGGTATGGATCTAACATGTGTACCCATATGCTAGCTTGACATGGATAAGAGAAGTTAAATGTTCGATTAAGGGGGAAATTTATGAAGAAATATCAAATTGTGAGTTGGTTGGGACCATGTAGGAAAAACATATTCTTAGAGAAGTGGTGAGTACAATCGTTGGAAACCCATGTATCTTGGTAGATGGATTGGTTTTTATATGGACATCAGTTATGAATGCTATGCATATAGAAAAGAAAGAAGAAGAATGTTCAAGGATGAAACCCACTGTGAGTTAGTGGGGACAAAGATAAAGTTTAGCATGTTGATGAACCATGTAGGTGAAATGATTCCTATAGAAATTATAAGTACAACGGCTGGAAACCCATGCATATTGGTACATGTATTGATTTTTATATGGGCATCAATGATCAATGTTATGCATGTACACAATAAAGAACTAGATTGTTTGAGGATGAAGCTCATAGTGAAGAAATGTCAAGTAACTATGTGTAGTGAAAATTTGTTCCCCTATCCCAATATTTGAGGTCATCGAAAACCACTTGTATGTGAGGTTCGTGGTTAGCTAGAAATCATATGGATTGTTGTAATCCAAAACCACTTCAATAGAATGTACCCCACAAATTTCCAAGGTGATGTATGATGAGGGGAATCTCGTAAAATATAGTAGCACACTGAACCCAAGTCATATAAAGATAAAAGACTAAAGATGAGGATATGACTCTAATAAAGTACATACCTAATAAAAATTGCGACAAGTATTCATTATGGGAGAGTGTTGGAATACATAACTCATACTTGTTGTATGATGGAGTTGATGACATGTTGAAAAGATGACCTAGAAGAATAGGTTAGTATCTAGAAATGATTGAGTTAGTTGACATAGTTAAAGCTGTCATAAATATGTTGTTGACCAAATGAAAGAATTTAAAAAAAAATACAATTAGAACCATAAATCAACCCTAGATCTCTAATCTAGATCAATGATGAGGAGTTATTAAACATTATATAAAGGGTGATTCCATGAAGGTGGGTAATATGTTTTGGCCAAATTTGGCGATGAAAACCTGATTTTTTACTCATGTGTTAGATAGAAGCCCTCGAAACACATATATCCCATGTGAATTTAAACTTGTAGTATAAAAACAAATTGTAGAATGTTACAAATTTTCCTTCCCAACAATATTTTTTTAAAAATATTTCGATGTCATTTAATGTGTGAAATTTTGCATTTAATGAACTGTGTAACCTTTAAAATTTGAAGAAGTTAATAAGTGGCTCGTGTCCATTCCCAATAATTTAATCTTACATTAATAATCTAAAAAAAAATATACGAGCATGATCTACACAAAATGTATTGTGGTCTACATATTTTTTTGTTAATTTATTTCGCAAGATACAATTATTTATTATTTTTCAAAAGTGACCACATTTGATTTCAACATCATTTTATGCACGTGTGTCAATCCCAACTTTTTTTCACTGTTTTAAAAAATTGAAAAACCAAAACTACCCTTTTCAAGACGACACGTCGATGTGTGGGCTGTGTATTTTTCCAAAATTTTTGGATGTGTATTTTTTACCCTGCGGATTTTTCTTTGAGTTGCTTCAAAGTTGTTGTCAGGTTTTCTAAGTGTAAGTTTTAGAACTAATTAAAAAAAGAAAACATATGAATGTCAAAACGCATCCATGATACCTCAATGGATAGAGGATTCAATGATAAATCTATCGGTATGAAATTTGCTCAGTTGTGTTCCATGAATGGTAGCGTTTACACCCTTAGAAGACATAGAGAAACATTGATTTTCTTGTAAGAGGGTTGAATTTCTATTTTTCAGGCCCTCGATCGAGCTCTACAGCTTGATCAAGGTTTTTAAATACCTCGATAGAGGTTTTATCCAAAGCTCAATCGAGCATTCATTAAACCCTCAATCGAGGGTTTGTTAAACCCTCGATCGATAAAATTATAAATAGCTCGATTAAGGTCTTGTTTTTGTAAAAAAATCTTACAAAAGTGGTTGGGAATGAGGTTAAGCATTGATGTCATTAATGTCATTTCAAATACCTTCCTAACGCCATTTCCCACCTGAATTCCTAAAAATATTCTATATAAAGATAAGACATAAACATCTTATTAAT